>BMAU01016571.1:0-497500 GCA_019973935.1 Trichonephila clavipes
AAAGGTGGTCCGGAAATGCCTTCCTGAAGCAGTATACCATCGAAAGCCTAATACGTAGCCCAGGAATTGCAAGTGTCGTGGCAGTGAATAAGCGAGCAGGTTCTCGGCGAAATTTTAGCGAGAGAGTGTTAAAGGGCAGAATATGCAAAATTCCCCCGTCGCGAGTTGAATTAGCCGCCAGAGGGACAGAACGATAAGAAGGAGTCCGCTGGAAGGAAGCTTTATTTCCATCGCACACAGACTGGCTGTTCGATGACAGAGTACAATGAACGCAGAAAGCAGATATGATTCTGGTGCACGGGGCCACAGATTGCAACGGTCGAGCCACTCAGAGGTGTACGCCGAAAAGCATCCTGTCAGGCGGACTCCTGCTCATACCATGTTTGCTCGCCTACACCAGCAATTATGTGGGACCGGTTCATTCCCAGAAGGCAGCACGTACCGAATTGAACGAGGAAATTGTACTAGATATGGTAGAGACCACTCCCAGTTTAAGTACACGAGGTATCGCCAATGAAATCGGGATTTCATACAGTAGCGTTTGGAGGATTCTCGATGATAGTGCCCTGCATCCATTTCACTACCAGTACGTCCAGTCACTAAAAGAATGTGACTTTGCACCTCGTCAGGCCTTTCCACAGTGGTACTTGCAGCAAACGAATTCTGCAAATCCCTTTTTTTCTTGAACATCCGTGTTGTTCACAGATGAGGCGTCTTTTTCGAGAGAGGGTATTTTAAACACCCATAACAGCCATTCGTGGGCAGCAGCGAACCCACATGTAACACGTACTCGGGCTGCACAGGATCGTTTCCTGGTTAACGTATGGGCTGACATTCTAGGGGATCATCTAATAGGACCCTACATTCTGCCTGGTCACTTGACTGGTCCACGCTACCTGATATTCTTGGAACAAGTTTTGCCAAAGTTATTGGACAGAGAGCACACGTTACCGCTGCGACTCGTACTTCCATGTGGTTCCAGCAAGATGGAGCCCCCGCACATTTCAGTATTTCTGTTCGGAATCACTTGGATGCAGTATGTGGTGAACGATGGATTGGCCGTGGAGGTCCAGTGCATTGATTTCTCCCGATCGCCAGACCTTCCTGTCTGGATTATTTCTTCTGGGGCAAATGAAATCGTTGGTGTACGAAACACACGTAAACAGCGCCGAGGAACTTGTAGCACGCATCAGTGCAGCAGCCGGGGAAATACGAAACAGTCCAGAAATGTTATCGAATGTTCGACGCTCCATGAAGCGAAGATGTGAAGCCTGCATCACATGCGACGGGCGTCAGTTCGAACACCTCCTTTGACAGCAGTTTTTCCTTCTTTTCTTTACTTTTTCTTTTATGATTATGCATAGCAGTTAGTAAACAGCTTTTTCCTCCTATTTTGAATCTTTCCTTGTGTTTTACTTCTTGTAATTTGGTACTTGTGTTTTTTACCCTCTTTTACTAAAATTTTGCTATAAAATTACTTTTTGCAACACAGACCAACTCGAATCTCATTTAGGAGGAAAAATTGCTAGTAATTATTCGGCTTACAACCAACCATAAAATTATCCAAATGAGTTTCCAAGTTGCAATGTCTGAAAGCGCCCTCTGGCTTTTGATTAATGGCTACCAAGTCAAAATTTATTTTGAACAAATTAGTCAGTAACGGAATGCTTTTCGTGCAAACCGCACCGAAATCCAACATTTTGCTCGTTTTTAGCACCGTTTGTGCTTTAAGTTCCCTGAACAATGTTCGATTTTTACATCAATTTTCCCCGGAGGATACCAAATCTGGTATCAAAATTTAAGTTAAAGTTTCAACTTATGAAAGCCATCAAAAAACTTTAAAAAATATTGAAATTTTTTTTTCCTAGCGTTCCAAAGTCTAAAGCGCCCTCTAGCGATGCTTTAGCAGCAATATTGTTCAGAATTTTTTTTATGAAATAATAAATAATAACAATAATTTTGACCAAAACACAAAGCATTTCGATAATTTTTCCCGTTTTTAAGACCAGTTGAAATTTTGCACCCTAAATTTTGTCGGTGCGTGGAGCCTTAGGAAAGCATTTCCGACCCAGCATTGCCTATATACTTAGAGTCGTCTTGTTGTCCCCTACCTCTCCTAGAAGTTTGTAACATCTTAGCTGAAACACCCTGTATATAAGGACCATCTTTTAAATAAATTTCAAAATAAAAAGAACATTAAAAACCTGATATTTAAAATTTTTTTAAAAGGAGTCGGTGGGTTTAACTTTCGTACTGGTGGGCCACATGTTTGACACCCCTAAGCTACACGGACGAAAAAAGCGAAGTTTTTGCTCTGACATCCAGTGTACTGTCGGTGCTTGTAAGTACCACTGTAAAATTAATACAAAAACACTGTTCACTTCAAAATAAATTGTCAAGTCGTTTTCAAATGTCTTTACTAACATACAAAAAAATTAGACACTTACCTTTTGACATTAACTACTTTTACGTAACAAAAATGACAATCCTCGCATTTCAATCAAAATGTCAACTGAAAACGTAACTTCGGTTTTAAAACTATTTGCTTTCTCGCTAAAATACTCGTCGTAGAACCCGTGCTGCCATATATCCTGGAAGAGGGGAATTTTAAAAAAATATTCCAGTTAAGTATCGTCAGAGTATTCGTAAAAATAATAATATTATGTAATCTTAAAGTGGGTGGTACTTATAAGTACTGTCAGTAGATAAATAATTATATATAATTATGTTTGAAGGTCATATTATGAAAAAGCTTTAAATAATAAAAATTCTTGTGGGTCTTTGGATCATGAGGGCTTCTTTCTTACCAAGAAAGTCTGCATGTTCATTCCCAGCAATATCACAACAGGGCCTACTCCAGTAGTTTTGCCGCCCGGGACAAAAAGGGAAAATGCCGCCCCTATCACCAAAGAAAAAAATTATACTTAAAAAGATAAATTGTTCACATAGATACACAGCTATAAAACTTGAATAATTTTTGCGAACAAAAAGGCAGCATAACAGCATTATATAGTATATATTTTAAGTCAAATACGAAATAATTCGAAATTAAGGACATAGTTACCTATTATTAATTCAAACAAGTAAAATGTAAGAGAAGAAATCACCCATTTCAGCATGCCAGTTTCTTCTAAAAAGAGTCTACTAATGCTGGGGATCGCAAACGTTGATTTTACCTTATGGTAACTACACTCAAGATTAAAATAAAACATGTGTGTGTCCTGTGACTCTTTTTCTACAAAAAACTCTTGTTGTCCCTGTCCCCTTTTGGATAGCTGATACCGTTCGTCATATGTGTGAAAGGAATGCCCGTAGTGACTTCCTTTCGGAATGGGGAGAAAGTTCTAGTGAAAAATGTGTAAACTTATCAAATTTAACCATTGAACACATAATCCCGCATAAGTTTCAACATACAAGAAAGCTGACGTTAAACATCCAGAGTAAAAAATAAGGAAGTGATACAATAAATGAATTACCAAATTCACACCCAACAGTATATATCTTTATATATAAAAATCTTCTGTGCGTGTGTTTATCACTAAACTCCTCCTAAACGGCTGGACCGATTTCGATGAAATTTTCTGTGTGGTTTCAAGTAAATTCGAGAATGGTTTAGATTCACAATTCAGTGCGATATCGCAATTAGTTAAAAAGATATTAATTAAAAACATTCAAAAAATACAACTCAACATTCATCTGCATTGTTGTAACAACGGTATTGTTATAAACAAGTACTATAAAAAAAATTTAAATCAATTCCTACTTAGATCAACCAAGAAAAAATTTATTTTAGCTACTTTTTATTAAATAGTTGCAATTAATATAAATAAGTATATACATATGACAGAATCACAACATTAAGTGGTAATTAATTTTTATTAATTATCATTAAAGTATCGTATTGTTATCTAAAACAATCGCGTATATAAAATTTCCTTTCAACTGAATGCTTTAACACTTGAGAAAAAAACCTTTTCCAATTTTGACATAAGTCGTCAAAAGGGTCGCTAAGTCACCAATGTGGCTGTATTTGTAATTCTTTAAATTATTAGTTTTAATCAATTAATTTTTATTAATTAAAATTAAATTATTGTATTGTCATCCAAAATAATCATGTACATTACATTTCAGCTCAATTGAGTGCTTTAAAATGTATTTTATTAACAATTGAAAATTCCACCAAGATAAATAAACAAACAAACAAACAAATAAAATATTGTTACGTAGATCCGAGGATTCAAGGATTTTATGCAAAAACAATCACAAAGAAAAAAATAATCAGTTCTTTAAGAGCGATGCGAATTTATTATCGAAAATCCAATCTTTTCAATACAGGATTCATCGGCAATATTGACAGGGTAAATATCCGAAGGTCTTCACACCTTTAACAGCAATCAAACACAATAAGCAATGTTTAAAAATACACGTAAGTCGTAAGTAAAGATTATTCACAAGCAAAGCCGAGCTAATCGCTAGTCAAAACAATCCTCACTACTCGCTGGACTCTTCGCCGTATCGGCGAGCATCGTTTTTATAGGCCCGATAGAAACTTCCAGAAATATAACCGCTCGTGTCATTGAACGTGACACTAGTGGAGGGATCTACTACTTTCTAGAAGATTCCAGAGGGTTCCGAACTCGCCAATATGGTCACCAAATTCACCAACTTGGTCGCCAAAAATGATGCTAACTTGGCTCTACCGCCAAGATTTCGCCAAGTTCTCATTGAATCGCCATTATAACGTAAGGGGCGGCATTGCTTGTGAATAGTACAATTTTAACATGAAATAAATATAACATAGAGTAATATAAATGCATTAAACACTCAAATACAAATTATTTATACTATTGACACAAAATTCGTAACAATATGTATAGAGATCGAGAGCCAACAGTAGGAATTGAAAAAGACGTAAGTTGGCGAAACCCGGTTTTTATTGTTACGAAAATGCAGACGATTCCTGCTTTTTAGCGTTTTTAATTCTTTTCAAATAATCTTTATATATGTAATTCTTCTGTGCGTGTGTATGTAACTTAACTCCTCCTAAACGGCTAGATCGATTTTGATGAAAGTTTTTGTCTGTTCCAGTGGACTCCAGAATGGTTTAGATTTATAATTCGGTTTAGAAATGTTTATTTATTTAATTTTTTATTTATAAATTGTTGATGTTGGAATGTTTTACATTGGATCCGGCAGACTGCGCTACGATCACAGTATCGAATATTCAAAAATCTTTTATTATAATTCAAGTTGATCCCGACATTTGGTGCTGTGATCATTTCAGGAAAATATTTTGTCACTATTTTGCGAGCTATTTTAGTGGCAAAAAATTTGAATGTTGACGCCATCAATTTCAAAATACAACAATCATTGCCTGGTAATGAAATTACATTCAAATCGATTGACACTGTTGTTGATCCTGATGAAGAAGTCAATTATCCTGAAGAGTTTTTAAATTCACTGGATTTACCAGGAATGCCACCACATAATTTGCGATTGAAGATTGGCTCGCCCATAATTTTGCTTTGAAATTTGAACGCACCGAAATTGTGTAATGGCACGCGATTAGTCATAAAAAAATCATGGGCAACATTCTTGAAGCCACTATTTTAATTGTAAAATTTTAAGGTGAAGTTGTACTTCTACCATGGATCCCAATGATTCCTTCAGATTCACCTATATCATTTAAACGTTTACAATTTCCAATTCGCTTGGCATTTGCTGTGACTATTAATAAGTCACAAGGTCAGACAATGAAGATTTGTGGCTTAAATTTAGAAAATCCTTGCTTTTCTCACGGCCAATTATATGTTGCGTGTTCCAGAGTTGGAAAACCATCGAATTTATTTGTTTATACCCCTCAGGGATTAACCAAAAATATTGTACATCTAATGGCATTAGAATAAATTAAGTTTATGTACAATTTAATAAATATACCTGTTATAAAATAGTTTGAGTCTCAAATTTTTCACCTTTAATTAAAACAAGTTTTAAATTTTTATTCACCCAGCCTTTACATTTAACTTCGCCAATAGTATAAACATACTCACACGCTATCGATTGATTGAATTGTGATAACCGTGCACACACATGTAATGACGTTAGACATTGTAATAACTTTTTAATACAAATTTTACTCTAAACGGTCCAGATTGTTAAAGCTTATTCATAAAATTTGGAATTTTTCAATTTAAGATGTTTGTACACAGGACAACGTCTGTCGGTCTTCTAGTACATATATATATATATATATATATATATATATATATATATATATATATATATGTGTGTGTGTGTGTTACAAAAAATTTGATATATTTCCTGAAATACTATTGGGTGTGAATTTGGTAATTCATTTATTGTATACAATTATATTTTGATAAATATATATGGATTATTATTATTGATATTATTATTTAAATATTCTTGTCATCATTTATTTTCTACAAATTTTTATATCAATATATATTTATGGGTTTTTAAAAGTATATATATATATATATATATATATATATATATATATATATATATATATATATATATAATATTATAATATTCTATCATAATTTATTAACTTACTTTATGCTGTACTGCTGTCACTCTGTTGTATTTGACGGGAAACATAACTAGTTGCTATACTCACGAAGTAAGTCTTACAATCTTCCTTTTTGCATCGACTTTCAATCTATAACCGTGAATACTAGTAGGCTATAATTTTATCGTTATATTTTAATAGTATAGTGATTTTATTTGTAATATTTAAATTTCTCTTAATATTATTCTTTCCTTTTCCTTTGGCTCAGTGGTTTAGGCAAATTACAGGTGAAGTTTGGCTAGCCCTAAAACTTGTTTAAACCTGCAATCTTGGTTCCTAAGGCCAGGAGTTTGTTATTGTACTACTGTGCCCAGTGGCGCACACAAGGGGAGGGTCCTGGGGGTCCGGTCCTCCCCCCCAAAGCCCTTGATTTTTTTTCCGATTGATCATAATTCTAAGAATATAGTACGTAAAATTTAATTAATTAATGCTAATTATTTAATCAAAAATTAGTTTTTTACTGTGTTTTGTTCCCGAAAATCGAAAAATCAAAAGGAGCATGATACAAGAATGGTGAACTTTCGACCCCTGACCCCCTCCCCTTGAAAAATTCCTGTGTGCGCTATTGACTGTGCCTAACATTTCCTATCTTGACTAGTTATACTTAGGTTTTATAGCTATTTGTATATATTTATGGATTATATATATATATAATTCCAATTCAATCCAAATACCACCCTTTGAAATTGCCATCCCGGTCAAGGGTCCGGTTTGTCCGGTTCTAGAGCCGCCTCTAATCACAATGTGCCAGTACCCTTTGGAAAGAAATTTTATGAGGAAAGTCTTTTAAAAACGATCTGCAAATCCTTAACATTAATATACATTTTTTAAAGGTGGATGTCACTGTTGCCGAGGTATCAAAGAAAGCAGAGAAAAATGAAATGTTTGACATGTATGAACTCGTTCAAGGCTTGACATTAGATGTGATTGCGGATTGTGCTCTCGCCATGAAAACACACTGCCAAGAAAATCCAAAAGATATTTTCCTCATTGCCGTAAGTCATTTATTGTCTATGAAGTTTTAATTTATGAAATAATTAGGCTTTTGAAACATAGTTTATTATTATTTTATAGTTTTCGTTATACTTGATACGCTGCTTCAAAAGTAGATTATTATGCACTTCTGTGTATGCTTTCTAAATAATGAAGAAACATTATTAGTTCGTTTATTTTAAAAAATAATTCGTATATCATATATTGTTTTATACGTTTATTGGAATAAAAATGAAGTTGAGGACAAAAATACTCCGATGTAATTTTTTTTTTCAAAAAAAAAATGTATTCTCTTACGTTGCTTTTAATAAATGAAATTCTGAAAAATCAAATGTAAATGTATTCTATTACTTACTTTTTATACTTTTATATCGAAATTTCGAAAAATAGAATCAAAACGCAATTTTCACAACAATTGTGTGTGTGTGTGTGTGTGTGTGTGTGTGCGTGTGTGTGTGTGTGTGCGTGTGTGTGTGTGTGTGTGTGATATAAGAATCTCAGAATATAAATCTTCAAAAACAAGGTAAAATATTTAAAAGGCGAGTCAACTAAGCTTATTCTTAAAGACTATTTTGCTTCCCGATACAGTTATCAACTGACAAGTTTTATGGGTCCAATCTCATTCTTTGCTAAAGATTTCATGCATAAAAGAAATCTCATTTAAGAGGTCTCAGGGGTGTTAAATTTCTCTAGAGGTCTAAAAATATAAACGATTTTCAAACGCGTATAGTTCTTTTAAATTTAAATTAAATGATTCGAATCTTTTACGTATTATTTAAAATAGAATAGGGCTTCAGAAAAGTATAAAATGTTTAAAATATAATAATAATTTTAAAAGTCATAAGCATATGAAAATTCTATGATAAATATTAAGTATTTTTTTCTTTGAGCACACTATTTTCTAAAATATTAGCCTCTGATGTATAAAACTTTATAGAATTATACACACACACACACAATGCATCATACTCTTTAAACCCTACCTAATTTTAGTATTATATATCTTTTGTATTTCAAAATATTTGTAAAGTACTGTAATTTTTTAAATATTTTTTTAAAAATGCATATTTTTTATTTATTAAAATATGTAAGTTATTATTGTATTTATATAAAAGTAGCTACAAAGTATTAAGAATACATTTGTCGGTATAAATCAACTTATAGCTAGTAATTAAATCTACTCTTTTAGAAAATAACATGCACGACGTAAAACTTAATAATTATTTCTTATAGAAAAATTTCTTATTTTCATATGCTTATAATTTTTAAAATTATGATTATATTTTAAACATTTTATACTTTTCTGAAGCCCCATTCCTTTATAAGTAATGTGTAAAAGATTCGAATTATTTAACTTAAATTTAAAGAATTTATGCCTGTTTGAAAATTGTTTATATTTTCAGACCTCCAGAGAAATTTAACACCCCTGTGACTCCGTAAACAAGAATAAAAACAAAGATCGTGCTTAAACTTGACCATGAATAACTTAAAATGAACCAAAGCCTAGCAATACACCAAAATGCTTCAGAGGAAAAGCATACCGTACAAATTTTAGAATCGGGGTAATTTAAATTGCAAATGAAAAATGCAAAACTATTTTGTTGATTTTTAAAACATTTCATTTACTGATTTTGGAAAAAGAATGATTTTTTTTTTGTCAGATAAAATTAAAAGTCTATTAAATAGCAAAATCGGAAGAAAGGTCGAATTCAAATGTAACAAACCTAATACTTTTAAACATTAGTGGAAAAAATTTAAATTGAATACTGTTTTTAACAATAACCTTTAGAAATAGGACTCCAGCAACATGTATAAATTTGTATGAATACTGGATGTACTCTGTTTCGTGAAACTTTTGCGTATTTTGTATTTCCGCTCGTGCTGGCCCCGTAACAGCAGAGATGAAAAATTTCTAGCAGTCGACAAGTAACCATTGGATAGAGAAGAAGGAATGAAGTTATAGAACCTTAAAGTAATGGATATGTGTGTGTGTGTGCGTGTAATAATGCCCTTGTCATTATTAGTGAAGCAGACAGACAAAGCAGTGTTTTTTTCTTCTAGAATAGTGGTACGCAGAACATCGTCTGTAAAACGGCATTTTGAAACAAATCGCAAATCTTCTTGTCGGAAAAAGTGAGCCACAGCAAAAATAATTAATTGTTCAAAACTATATTGGCCGATGACTTCAATTGAGCATGCATTCAACTAAAAGTAACTTCTTACAATCCTAATATAAGTTGGCATTTAATCTGCAACAACAGAACTCACACTAATGTAACTTTAATTTGAATTGCACGTATAACTGAAACATTTACAACTACATAGTGCAAAAGGTAGTTTTTGGTGGTAAATCAAGAGAGTTTTGTGTTGTTTTTTTAGTATTTAGCTTTATTATTTTCCCAATAATCGCAAATCAAAATTATTTGACGGCACGTCTATACCTCATTAAACACTTCTTTAGAAAAAAGGGCTCTTTGATCCATAAAGCTTTGCCACCCCTGCACTAGAAACATTATAGTTTCATTACCTAGGTATACGTTTAACAGGTAATGCATTAGGCTTAAGGAAAACAAGTGCTTGCTTCTCATGCTTTTTAAAAGTGTATTATGTTTCAAATGAGTTTATTTTGTTTAAAAATTGTGTAATAATTTAATGGCTTAAATGTTATGTTTATTTCAGGTGCGTGATTTTTTTCGCTTTGCGCACAATCGAGCTGTGGAATATGCCATAATGTTTCCATTTGTGGCCACCATTATGGCATTCATCAGCAATTATCTGACTGCGGGACAAATGACGACGCTCATGGTCGATAGCGTTAAAAGTGCAATTTCTACCAGAAGAAAGAATCCGGAAATCAAGAGCATGGATATTTTGCAGCTGATGTTGGATCATAGCGAAAGTGGTAAAATTATTTTGGGGGGTGGAAACACTTAGGCATCATTAAAATATCTGTATATAAAAACAATCAAATGAATTAATTTTTAGCAATAGCGAATTGAAAAGACGCTTGCAGTATTTTCTGAAAAATATCTGATGTGATAATGTACTACAGGCACAAAAATCCGTTTTAATGTTAAAAATATGTAGGATTTTTTTTTAATTATTTTCATCACATTTTACTAAGAAATCTGTGCAATTCTTCTTTCAAAGGAGGATGAAATTTGAATTATGAAATGACTTGTCCCGTCTTCTTTTCGATTTAAATTTATAAAAGTAATAGTTGAATATGAAAATGAAAAACTTAAATATTTTAAAATTGAATTAGGTTTGTATTGTTTTATTATACATATTTCTTTAGAACAATTTTTTAATGTGTTTTTTTAAAAAGAGATCAAAACAGTATGCTTGGGTTTTTCTTTATATATAATGGAAACTTTGTAAAAAACAACTTAACTACCTTTTGTTAAATTTAGATTTTTAACCTGAAAATTATGGAATTTGGTCCACAAATTGCCCATCGTAGAGTTAGATAGAAAAAGGCTCTTTCATTTGTATCACTCATCATTTTTTATCTATAACGCCCCTCCATAGTCCTTGGGGGTTTATTTCCGGAAGAACTGTTCTTAGCGAAGCTACTCAACAAAATAAACATGTTGTGTCGTATTGGATACAAAAACACACAGTCAGGCTAGATATATATATACAACTTTGTTTACAGAAACATACTAAGACGCCATCTTACACTCAGAGCACGTTTTTGCTCTCTGCTTCCAGCCAAGATCCTAAAACGGTCTCCGCCCATGTCATTTAGAGGAGTCTATCTCGGAACGTAAGGGAAATGGATTCTAGGAAACCCTTGTACCCCTACTATCTCAGGCAGTAACATTATCCCCTCTTGGCCTCTGACGTCATCAATTGGTTTCGGAATAATATTCGCTACAATGTCTGTCAATTTTCAAATCAATCTGAAAGCCTAATAACTCGAAAAAGGGATTTTTTTTAAATCTTTAACCCCTCGATCTTTCTTGGGAGTGAATTTCTGTAAAACCACTTTCTTTGTGGATATCTTCACAACAAAAGAAACACACCTGCGTAATTTCAAGTCTATAGGCCTAATAGCTCAAAAACGGAAATTTTTGTCCATAATGACTCCACTACCACTCTTGGTACTTGATTTTCTCAAAGCCCTTTCTCCACATTTCTCTACTCAACAAAAGAAACGCAACTGCCAAATTTCAAGTCTGTAGGCCTAATAGCTCCGAAGATCTGGTGATAAGTGTGACTGTGACTAATTTTTCTTCTATAAATATTGTAGAAAGATGTTCATTTTTTTGTGTGACATCCTCTAGTACAACTTACAGAAGACCTTAAGACTTCTTGAAACCCTGGGCCTCTACTCAAAAGTAGGCCCTGGGCCTCTACACAAATATAGGCTCCACCTATTAACATTAAAAGTAGACAGTGTACACAGCATACTCGTTGTCAAATACTTTTACAAACAATAATTCGAAACGAATAAATGTGCATTATTTACAATCGCACAAACCGGCTCGACCGACTGCCGCCTTTTGACTGAATGAGTAATTATGGAGTATGGTGATAGATCAATGACTATACAAGGACGATGGTCATGACATGTAGCCATTTTGACATATCGTCCGAAATTCCCAGTTTCTCAGAGAATACAATCGGAAATAAGATTTGACCCTTGAAATTATTCTAATTATGATCTTATTCAGGCTGAGTAAAGAACGAGACGAGGTCCCCAATTGTAACCGAGATCCTGGGCCCGGGCCCATGCCTTAAGCCCTGTAGGTTATAATATAGGGCAGGGATGGCGAACCAATGGCACGCGTGCCACTGATGGCCCACGACACAATATTTTGGGCACGTCACCGATTAAAACGGTTTGCATTTTAATTCACAATTAAGTATTATGATTAAACGCGAGTAATTGGTTGTGGTGAGGCGAAGAGCATTTTCGTTTGTTATTGTCTTGCCTTAGTTACGTCGTGGACTACATTTGCAAATGATGCGTAGTAAATTTCGTTGCAATTACTGCATTTTAAAGTTATTTGTGTTATATTTACGATTTCTAACCGTTTTTTAGCATGGATAGTTCTACAAAAGAGCAAGATAGTAAGAGTAACAAGAAATTTCAAGTCAAAATTATTTGACTGCACGTACATACTTCATTAAACATTTCTTTATAAAAAATGGCACGCTGATTTATAAAGGTTCGCCATCTCTGATATAGGGAATATATATGAAAGTTCAGACATTTTTCTGTACGAAAAATGTTTTTCGAATTTCATTTCGATTCTCTGGTATAAGCGAAGGTAGCCTTAGGTTAAATTATTTTAGTAAATAGCGAAGCATGCGAATGAAGATACACTGCTCAAAAAATTAAGGGAGCGCAAGGATTTAACGAAATTAAGCAGAAATTTCTTCTGATAATAAACGTAAAAAATCATCTTTACTCTTAACTTTTTGGGGAAAAATGCCATTCGTGATCTGTCTTGTCTTGCCTTGTCTTGTCTGCCAGCTAACACTTTGGTTTTGTAGTTAAAAGGCTTTTACAGGTTCACAATCAGTTTTTTTACGTATAAAATACAAATAAATAGCTTGAAACATTTAACTCTAAATAATTATTAAACAATCGGTACATACTTTCTTAAACTGCTGTGCCTTTGGTTATTCCTTTCTTTTAATGCAGGATAATACTAAACTTCATACAGCTCATTTCGCAGAGAACTTTCTTGAAGTTGGAATAATACAGCCTTAGGAGTGTCCAAGATACTCTCCTGATCTTAAGCCGATCAAGCACGTTTGGGACACATTCAGACGACGCGCGGTGCTACAAGACCAAGGTCTCCTGCTAGTGCCCATGGCTTTGAGATCGCACTTTGTCAAGTGTGGAACAGTATTCCCCTAAGTCTCATCGTATCCAGTCGTACGGCAGTCTTAGCAGTAGAGGGGAGAGGACCACACCACATTAAACATCCTGTATATTTTGCACCCTGTATAATATTTCTGTATTGTTGCATTAATCAGTTTTTTTTTTTTTTTTTTGTAGTTGTTTACATGAAATCAAATTGTTTCCCTGGAGCATCATTTTATGTTCTTTGTAGCATTCCAGAAAATTAAAGCTCACATACAATTGCTTTTTCTTTTTCTGTTTCGTTTTGTTACACCTGTATCCTATATTTTATGGCCATGCATAACTATCGCACAACGGTTTCTTCCCTTTTTTGCTTGCTCTCCTCATTTTTTTGAGCAGTGTATTGATGAACATTAGCCTAACATATATTCTCACATTCATCATATTTTTATATTTTCTGTTTTATGATACCATTGATGAAAGTAAATAAATCCCACGTGATCTTAAGACGAAGTTCTTAAAAATCAAAAGCAAAATCTTACCTGTGTGTGTCCTCATAAAACAATAAATCTTTTCAGAAAAGATTTAAGATGCTTGAGATAACCGTTTTGCAGGAATGAGACAAAACAGAAGGCATTTGAAAGTAATGAGACTAGTTAGAAGTGTTGAATGTCAAGAACAGACTCTTCAGCATGCATTAAAAAAAAAAAAATTTACCTCACCTCAAAATTTATATAGTATTTATTCCACACACAAAAATATCTCATTAAAATAGAAATGGATAGTTTATTAAAGTATTTGTTTTCATTGTGTGTGCGATTATGAAAGCAGAATATGGCAAAATAATATTAACATCAACACATTTTTCATTAGGGGCATTAACATCATACGGTATTCAAGTTACTAATTTTTATTTTATACTTAGCATAACTGATTGGACCTGTAAGAGTTTATTAACAATAAAACTTAAGTTTGTATACTTTTATCTTATATTTATTATAGTATTTTTAAATTTTCTATTTTTAAACTTGCATTAAAAATTTGCTATTTGCCTAAAAAAATCCATATGCCTATTAACATTTTTTCTCCTTGTCATTTTCTTTTGTTTGTTGGAAAAGTTGGAAGTGGCATGCATAATTCTTTTTTATCAGATAGTGGCACACTCTTCCCAAAAAATTTGAATGCCCCTTCCCTATGTGTATGGTGTTTTGTGTATATATAATTCAAATATATTCTTTATTAGTTTTAAAAAATGTATATTCAAAAATTCTCTCTACAGGCGCGGAATACAATATTAATTTCCTATCTGCAAGATTGGATTCCATTCTCTGAGAGCCTTAATTTACTTGTGTATCTTCATTTTCAGTGTTGAAAGATGGTACAGGATTGACGGACGAAGAAATCATTGCCAATGCATACGTTTTCTTATTAGCTGGCTACGAGACAACTGCCACTGCTTTAGCTTTTACATTCTATTTGCTCATCAAACATCCAGATATTCAAGAGCGATTATACAAGGAGATTGAAGAGGTTGATGATAGCAGTTATAATACTATACATGGTAAATTATGATACTTTTCACATTTCAACGCAATGAATAAAAATATTTAAAATTGCTACTGAATAGATCTGGAGGTTTCGTGTCAGACGGACCACTTGATCGAAAAATCTGCACATGTACCCCAGTCTAAGTCGAATACTAAAGTCTCGTAAACTGTAGGAAGGCCTTGGCCTTCACAGGCTGTTGTGCCACTGAGTTCAGTTCAGTACTGAATAGATCCTTCGTTGCAAAATTTAGAATTATTTTCGTCGACGGTAAAAAACAAAATTAAATGTATACGGATTCTGCACATTTTATATGTGTCGATTTTAGGGTATAGCTGAAACTAAATATTTTAATGTTTATCTTTACCAGTTTGAAATCAGTTTTTTATGTCCCACTTATGAATACTGGCATACTATATAATTGTAACATTTTGCTATATAGATCACATTACAAAACTATTTTAAATCATAGTAATTTTTTTTTATCTTTCTCAAAATGTTTTTCTTTTAAGAAAATTCTGGTTTCCCAAAATCTATTTTACACATTCCTTGCCATTTTTCTGTAATTACTCATTATATATATATATAAACCTTTTTTTTCTTAACAGGTCTACAATATCTAGACCAAGTCTTCAGCGAAGCTCTTCGATATTATCCTCCAGTTACTGGTTTTGTGTCCAGATTTTGCTCAGAAGACCATCAGGTGGGATCATACACAATACCAAAAGGTGCTACAGTTTTAGCTCCCGTATGGGACATTCACCATGATCCAAAATACTGGCCAGATCCATGGAAGTTTGATCCAGATCGTTTCTCCTTAGAAAACAAGGCATCTTTAAATACCATGGCTTATATGCCCTTTGGAATAGGAAGAAGGAATTGCATTGGTGCAAGGTTTGCTCAGTTAGAAGCAAAACTTGCGATATTCAGACTAGTGAAAAAATTCAAGTTTGAAACATGTGAAAAGACTGATGATCCTTTACCACTTATATGTCCTACAGTAATCATTAATCCAACAAATGGAATATATCTTAGAGCTGTACCACGCACTGCTACACTTTAAAAGTAGTACATTTCCATGTGTGATTAAATTTTTTAATATTGCATGCGAATTGCTCATTACATATTTATCAACATATCCATCCATCAGTTTAATACTTGTTTTTTAAAAACTTAATAATAAATTACAAAATTTACAAAACGCATCTACTTATTTCTATATAATACATCATATTCTTCTCATTATTAGAACGAAATGAAACAATGCTATAGCTTGTATGGAATTACACAAGAAACATCATTATCATCATCTCAGTAGATATTTTGTGTGATACACATACATCCAAATTTAAGCATAAACCAAACATAAAATTAAATATAGAATATCTATCATTTTAATTTTAAAAGAATATCTTTATAATATTTATACAAGTAGGTGAAAAATAAGTTTTAAAATGTTAATATCTGCAGGGAAAAGCTAAACTTAAAAATCAGAATTTAATGAACATCTGTGTATTTGTAATGTTTAAATTGTATATAGTAATTCGAATTATTGTTTAAATTAATAATTCAAGAAATAAATTAATAATTTAAATTCTCACATGTCTCATACATGCTTTTATTCATTTGGAATTATTGATTGAAATCAAATACGTTTCATTTTCAAAAGTAATTTTGATTAAAGATGAACCTTCAACTATTTCTCTGATTGTTAATAACTTTACAGAAAGGAATGTAATGGGTTAATTTAGTGGTCTTTGAGATAATCCAGTCGAATTATTATGGTTTGGTTTGTTTGTTTGTTTTTAATGGCGCAAGGACCAATTTAGATCATACTGCGCCAAGAGAGACAATAAGAACAGTTAACGAATTATTATGAACACTCTTTGTTCATTAATGAGAAATATGAATTAATACAACAGCTATTGTCAACGGATCTCGTAATTCTGAAACACAGTTAAATGATGACACCTGAATTGATGCCCACTTATTGAAAAAATTAAAATTCATCATTCAATTAAAACACTTCAACTTTTTTTAATATTTTAGTTCATTTAATTTTTTCCTTTTAAATATTAAAAACACAGTATGTAATTACGTAACTATTATCAATTTTAGTTAGAATTGACAATGAGAAACAAAAATGGCAGATACACCATTTCATTATATGTTAAATAATTTTTAAACTGAGAAAAAAAAATTATTTACATTTCAGCAAAAGCAGTCTAATTAATATCTTTTCAAATAATCTTTATATATGTAATTCTTCTGTGCGCGTGTATGTAACTGAACTCCTCCTAAACGGCTGAACCGATTTTGATGAAAGTTTTTGTTTGTTCCAGTGGACTCGAGAATGGTTTAGATTTATAATTTGGTTTAGAAATGTTTATTTAATTAATTTTTAATTTATAAATTGTTGATCCTGGAATGTTTTACATTGAATCCAGCAGACTGCACTACGATCGCAGTATCGAATATTCAAAATTCTTTTATTATAATTCAAGTTGGTGCTGTGATCATTTCAGGAAAATATTTTGTCACTTCGTGTTATTATTTTGTTGAAATAAATCTCTCTCATGTGTTAATTAAATTATTACATTCCGATGCAATTAGTGTTTGAAGAGTTTTGAAGTGTGCAATAAAAAACTATACATTCTTCAAATTTAGTATGCAATTGAAGTGAGTATTTTACATGATTTTCTATTAAATTTACATGTGCATTGACAACAATTATCCTAACCTACAAATCTATTTCTGTAGATATAATTGATTACACACATTAAAATTTTTTTTTTATTTAAAATTATTTCTTATCGGAAATAGTTTGTGTGTGTTTCACTTCTAAGCAACCCAGAAGTATAAAACTTGGCACGTAATTACTATAGGTCCTAATGATGTGCACAACGAAGAGTTTTTTTGAAATTCGCCTTACAATGAAGATTTGTGGCTTAAATTTAGAAAATCCTTGCTTTTCTCATGGACAATTAAATGTTGCATGTTCCAGAGTTGGAAAACCATCGAATTTATTTGTTTATACCCCTCAAGGATTAATCAAAAATATTGTACATCTAATGGCACATTAGAATAAATTAAGTTTATGTACAATTTAATAAATATACATGTTATAAAATAGTTTGAGTCTCAACTTTTTCACCTTTAATTAAAACAAGTTTTAAGTTTTTATTCACACAGCCTTTACATTTAACTTCGCTCATAGTATACATACTCACACGCTATCGATTGATTGAATTATGATAACCGTAAATGTAATGACGTTAGACATTGTAATATTTTTTAATACAAATTTTACTCAAAACAGTCCAGATTGTTAAAGCTTATTCATAAAAATTTGGAATTTTTAAATTTAAGATGTGTGTACAGGACAACGTCTGTCGGGTCCTCTAGTATTCTATAAATTTTTAAAATTATAAATGTTGTGGGTTTTATGCAAGATGTATTTAAAGGCAAGTACATGACTTACAAATAGAAGGAAAACTATTGATAATTAATTGCACAAAATTATTTCTTTACAAATATGAGATTTTCTTGCGCTTAAACAATTACATTATTATACAAATAACTCAATGTCAATGAAATTTTCATTACTTTTCAGTTAGAATAAAAAAAAAATATTTGGATTAAGTACAAAAACTAATTTTTCATTGCCAAGTATGTCTTCTTTACTTTAAATGTATTTAACTGCTCTATTCGGGAAAAAATATAAGATTTTTGACTTTCACTTATGTTGTATGAGATATTGTGTATATTTCCGAGAATGAAGTATCAAATTAACTTTCACTACCTCATCAAATTTAAAATCATGTTTTGGGTTGTCCCAAAATTATCGGCCGCAATTGATACAGGCAACTTCTATGGATTGTTCCAACTGGTACAGTAGTGATGAATAACCAACCACTCCTACAGCGGGAAGTGGAAAAGCCCACGCCAGTTGGGGCACTGGAAACATTTAATTGACGTGATGGAGCAACGTGACGTGCGAATTGTGATTCAGCTTGATGTCTGGCTTGGACATTTGGCAGCTGTAACAAAGCATGAGGTGTGGACATGACAGTCTGTAGATTTGTCAAGATCTGTAGCAGCGATATGGAGATTGACTATAAATCTGGAGCTGGTCGTCCAGTGTGGTGTAATGTGAACCATTTACAGCAAAAAGGCAAGGTTTGATGAATTAATGCCACTGGAAATTTTGCATCATACAATCAGCTCTAGTCAATAAGTCAGGTCCCATACTCTTGCATGATGAAGTTTGACCTCATGCCTCAGTTGGTAGCCGGCAAAAATCCAGCAGTTGGGGGTATGAGTTTCTGCCGTACCCATCTTATTCTCCAGAACTGGCTCCATCTAATTATCATGTTTCGCCAGTTGGACAGGTGTGTAGTAAGAGGCAAGCAATTCCCAAACAAGGATGCTTTGATTCAGAGTGTTTGTGATGTCTTTGACCAATATGATGCAGACTTCTGCTATTGTGGCATTATTTCCCTCAAAACTCACTGGACAAGTGTAATTATGCCGGTAGCGGCTACTTTGCTGAATAAAATCCATTTTTTTCTTTGTGATTAATGTTTTCTTACGTAATTTCTTTTTGGATAATAATTATGGAACCTGATATAAAATGAATACAACAAAAAGTAAATCTTCAGAAGGAAATATATAGAACAAATTAAATCAAAGGATTATAATAAACGAAAATATTTCGTGCAGAAATACTTCAAGTAATGTACAAACACATTAAATGTAACAAACTTAACTCTTCATAAGAAAATTTATTTTTAATGTAACAGGATTACAACGAATATATTAAAATTAAGTCGTACATCAGAACAAAAAAAAATTAAAATTTAAGTAAAAATCAATTTTTACAACTTGCTTAAATAGACTAATTTTCTGAGTGAAACATCATTCTGGAAAATTTGATGCTTTACAAGCTTTCATCTCATACTATCCAAAATTACAATTATAATATGAGAGTGAATAGATAAATCCAGCCAGAATGCATAATTTAAAACATGTTATCATTCCAATGTATTTAATATATTTTATTTACAATAATTCTAAACTTTCCTAGACATGCCACTTGAAGTGGATCTTCATTATTCTGCAGCCAATTAGAATAAAAAATACTTTTTTCTTCACCAAATTGGCAATGTGGAACACATGGCATATCCTATGGAAGAATGACTTCTCATAAAACTCTATTAATTAATAAATTATTCTGTTTGTTATAGGCCAATGTTTCTCAAGACAACAAAGTTCTTATTTCTTTATGAAGGTGACATAGAAAATCAACATAAGAGGTACTGCCTTCAGTTGTTCTATCTTCTACCAAAAGCTGTCTAAATAACAGTTCTAACTTATCACCTTGCCGAACTATATACAGCTGGAAAAAAGAAAACATAGTTTATTTTAGTATGTATCTTAAAAACTTTACATACAATACTTTTATAAGGATTTCATAGCATTTTTTAACAATCTTAATTCAAATATAACTTCTAATTACAACGCCTTTGTTTAAAAAATTGACTTATTAATAGAAAAAAAATCTAGTTCTCTTTTTGAAGTAGTCCTAAATAAGAAATTTTTAAATAAAATCTTTGATATGTTGCATTATTAGAGAAAGCTGTTAATTTAATATATAGTGAGTTTCTCTTATATAAAATTGCCCTCCCTTTGTTATTTTTAAATAACTGAGGTATTTCAATTTAGATTTTAGAAGCATTTTTGAAGTGATACCTTCTATAGATGTGTTTTGCTGCAGAGTGAATTTGAATGAACGTCAAACTTGAGTTTGCAATGCTCATTCAGCTTTTTTCAACATTTTATTTCAACTGTTTCAGTTATCACCATTTTAGTCTTGTTTATTAACATAATATATGAAATAAAATACGAATCTATAACATAAAAAAAATGCAAATAAATATTTTTAATGTTAATTGTTAATTTTATTTAAAAGTATGAACCTGCCAAATAATATATATAAAGCAATTATCAAAATTAGATAAAACAAATTAAAACTATAACAAATAATAATAAAAAATTTCTATCATGACATTTAGTTTATATATATATTTGAAAATGTGTTTTGAAACAATAGCAAGCAAATGTAAAATTTAGGAAATTCAAAAACTGAAACAATATATAAGTATTAAACTTTCTAAGATTAGATAATCACATTTTAATACTGATTTTGTTCTATGTAAAAAAGTATATACATCAAACGGCACTTTCCAATAAAATATTTACTAAGTTCTGCATGCTCTGTGTCATAAACATGCCTTTATTTTAAAGTATTTTTAAAATTTTAGAACATTACATACAGCCCACCCCCTTTAAAGAAGTAAAGTTAAAAACCATTTAACATCACAATGTATAAAAATAAATATGAAAATATTTTATAAAAAAAATCAATTGGACAAAAATGAATAGAATTATAAACGTGTTGCTCCTTAAAATATAGCAAAGGAGTTTTCTGTCTACAAAAGTTCTTAGACATTTAAATATTTAACATATTTAAAAATAGCACTAATATTTTTGTATAAATATTTAATACTAGCTGGTATACCCGTTCTTCACACGGGTGAACTGAAAAATTAAACAACACAGATTGAAGGAAAAAGAAGTTTTTAATGAGTTAATTTTATGTGAATTGAAAATTAAACAAAAAAAGCTTTTTGCATATCTCAGCTAAACAAAAAAGAAAGAAAAAAAACACCTTTGTTAAATTTTAACTATGTAGATCTAATAGCCGATAAAAAGGATTTTTTAAATTTATAATTCCACGTAACACTCTTGAGGGTCGATTTTTCAAAATACCTCCCTAAGCTGATCTCTGCTCAGCAAAAGTAACACATTCTTAAAAGTTTTGCGTAACGAACGCTTAAAAAGTAGTCTAAATAATTTATATCTGAAAGTGTATAATACATTAATATTACTTTCTGTTGTATTTATTTTATTTTAAAATTGTAATATTCGTAAGCAACGCCATTCCTTAAATTATAATGGCGATTCAATGAAAAACATAGCGAAATGTTAACGATAGAGTCAAGTTGGCAAATGGCTAGCTACTTTTCCTAGCTCGAGCTTTATTAGTTTTGTAAGAACTAATAAAGAAGTTTGTAGTGTGTAGGGGAGAAATGCACTTTAATACTTTATCCAACTGCGTTATGATTTACTGCAGTTTTTTTCATACAATTTTTTTTTTATCACTACATGTACAAATTAAGGGATATACATAAACAAAATACTCCACTTTGGAAAATTTAATCCGTTAGAGCTAATAAATTAATTAAAGATATTCCACTGTAAAATTAATTATGTACACCGTTCACTTAAAATAAGTAGTCAAATCATTTTCCAAGGTCTTCATTAACAGACAAAAACATAAGACACTTAAATTTTGACATTAACTATTTTTTTGCGACAAAAATAACAATCTTTGCAATCCGCTGAAAACGCAATATCTGCTACAAAACTTTTTGCTTTCCCTACTAAAATACTAATCATAGAATCCGTGCTGCCATATATTTTGGAAGAGTGGATTTCAAAGAATATTACAGCTAAGTATTGGTAGAATATTACTGCTAAGTTGGCGTGGTGTGGTAGTTAGGAGAAGAGGGTGCCAGCTCAAGTGTCGTTCCCGTCACTTGACCATTGTTCAAAATTACGTGGTCTGTCTCCAAAAGCCCTTGTGTAGCTGAACAGTGAGACGTTAATATTCACTCACTGTAAACGTGATAAAAGTAGTTATCTTGAAAATAGATCAACTTCTTACTACCAAATGTGCATAATAAAATCATAAAAAAAACATTAAAATAAAGAGAGATTTATAACAACCTCTCCCTTCAAAACTTAGTTTTATTCTGAAATAAAAAAAATAGGCATTATTCTGATCACAGGAATTAATTAGAAGCGATTCCCTTGCGTAGCCAAAACAAAAAGTTTTTCACTAACAAAAGATAGATATATGCTGACGTGGGCTTTTTTATGCAGCTTTTTTGCTTGCAGATGGCAGAATTTTTCCTTCTTACTTGACAAATAGCGTTATATTTTGGACACTTTTTACAAATTTTTATAAATTATAGCCTATGTGTTATTCTGATGTATAAGCTATATTACTGTAAAGTTTCATTAAAATCCATTAAGTTGTTTTTGCGTGAAAGACCCACAAAGATTTTCACAAACTTTCACATTTATAATATATATTAGATGAAAATGAAACTATATTTAATATAATTACATACCTGTGGAAAAACAATATTCAAAGGAAACAATTGAAAAATAAACATTTGTTTCCAATCAATAATTCTTTAAATGATGCCTTTGAAAAAATTATTTTTTGTTTGGTATAAGGAGTTAGGGTAAGCACTTTAAAATAATACATGCTTTTAAAAAATTACAATCATAAAAGATTGATAATTTACATTATTTGTAAATACCACATTTTCTTTATAATCAAACCAGAAAATTCATGAGATGTTTATTATGTTAATAAAACTACCAGATTTCTGGTTTAATAAAATATATCTTAAACATATAAACAAATAAAAATCTTACCTTCATATTTCTTTGCCTTTCACTTTGAATATGATTTATAATATCCCGCACAGTCTTAGAGAACAGTGTATTCAGCTCTAATAAATGAGTCTAAGAGGAAAAAAGTTACAAAATTAATGTATTATATAAATTATGTTAAAATCATTTAAGCACAATGAGAAAATTTCTTAAAATTTAATTTTGCTGTAAATTTGGCAACTTTTTTTAGTTACCTTAAAATAACACATTTTCATACTTTTCAATGAACTTCTACAACATCAAACTGACTGGAAAATTTATGAATAGACCAAATACTTATTTAACATTTTTTATTCATGATATATAAAGAATTATACATTTTATAAAAAAAAAAAAACAGAAATTAGTATGAAAAGAATTACATTTAGTAGATGTTTAATAAAATTTAAAAACCAAATTAGTCTTTCTTTCCAGTTCTTTTGTAAAAAAATTAGCTAGATAAGTTCGCAGTTAATTATGTCAAGCAATTCCTTTGCTTCACATTAATGAGCCATGCAATAATTTTACAAATAGTCTGCATATACAGCAATCACACATACACATACAGTCCCTGGCCAAATTATTAGATGCACTATAAGATTTTATGAAACATTAAGTATCAGGCGATACTATACGGGTTTTTTGTATTTATCAGATACAGTGTATGTTTTTGGTTGTCCATTTAATAATCTATTATCACAAATAAAACGTCATCATTAAAGAAAAAAATCTGTATTTATTGACTCTTGAAAGAAAACAGGAACAAATATATTTAAATATTAATATTTTGCTGAGCCATCTTTAGCCACTATGAGAGCTTCAATTCTGCGCAACATGCTATCAATACAAGACTGTACTGTCTCCTGCATTTGAGGATGATGATTCCACACATGAATTATTCTTTCTAAGAGCAGTATTTTATTTGTAAACACATCTTTAGCCACTTCTCTTTTCATTAACTCCCAAACGTTTTCGATTGGGCTCATCTCAGGGCTATTACCCGGCCAATCCAACAGAGGGATATTTTGTTCTGCCAAAAAAGCTTTGATAGACCGAGCTGTATGGCAGGGAGCCCGTCTTGCATAAAAATATCATTGTACTGGTCTTGCCGCATCATACCTTTAACCACGTACAGACGTCCGGTACCCTTGCCGCAGATGACTAACTAAATCATTATTTTGTAGGGTGTTTCACAGTCTGAACAACACAGTCAGAATGACACCTTTCTCCACAGCGAAGACGCACAAACTGAGCTTTGTTCTGCAAAATTTCAAGTGTGCTTTCATCACTGAAACAGACCTATCAAAAATTAAAAAAAATAAATATCTTTGCTGTTCCTTCTGTAATCATAGAAAATGGTTAAACACTTTGTTTGTGAATAAATTATAACAACATACCGATCTCCAGAAGTCCACATCTTTATCATGCCACTGTTTGGCCCAATTCAAACGCTTTGCTTTCATTGCAGAGGTTAACTTGGGCTTCCTGGCAGGACGGCAGGTCTTAAAATTTAAATCTTTTAATTTTCTTCGAACAGTGCATTCAGAAGCATTCACATTAATATCTTGGAGTTGCAATTTTATTACTTTTGTGGTAGCAAATCTGTTTTCAAGGAAACTTTTCTTTAAAGATCTTTCTGACCTTGGGGTGAAAGTAGGCCTTCTGCTGCATTTTTTCTTTTTTGGGGGCTCAATTCTTCCTCTGACTCAATTTTCTTCTTTATGCATCGCACACTAGCTTCAGAAACTTTCAACCTTCATGATATTTCGCGGTTTAAAAACAACTTTGCATTCACAAGTGCCTTTACTTCCGCTTTCTTACATGGTGAAAGATCGCTCTTTTATCCATGCTGAAAGTGTACAAAACAAACTCCACACACGAAATAAACAAATAACTGTATAATATAAAACTGCTAAATTAACAAACAAAGCACATTAACCCACAGAAACACCTCCGCAACTGAAGCATGCGTGAACACGACTCGAGCAGGTTTAGACTTGTTTACGTTCATGTCAGAATTTATTAACTTTGTGTTGCCATGTATGAAAAATAAATACAAATACAAAATATATAATAAATTTCCTCATTAAAAATCCATTAGATCTATGTTTAAATGCGAAAGTATTGCATATAAACTTATATTAAACAATTAATTATTAAAAAACAGGAGTGCGTCTAATAATTTGGCCAGGGACTGTATATATTATATACATAACAGATGTATGTATTTAAAAACTCTACCAAATAATGAAAGTTGGATCTAATAAAATAATTAGTTTGTTCTTAGGGGGAAAAACAAAATTAGAAATAATTTTAATCATTACCAAAATGAGAAAAATGCACCAATTAACACAAAAAAAAATTTAAGATTTTCTACTTAAGAGGACACGGTACGATTTACGGAAATTTTTTTAATTTAAGGACTTTAAAAAATTTTCTGATTGCTTCCTATGTGTGTATACTATGTAAAACAAATTTTGTGCTCAAAATTTCATAAAAAGCTGGCCATATAATTTTTTAAGGAAAAAAACTTAAAGTTTGTGAAGTGATTTTAAAATGCTACTCCTCCCCTACAAAAATTAACATACCTCCATGAAATTTGATTTACAAGTACGTCAAACTATGTATAACAAAAGTTGGTATGGGTTTTGCGATAACATAATTGGTATTCGTACAATACCTCTTTTTATGAATGCTTATTGAAAATTCCTTAAAAACCTATAAATTCTGAGTTTAATTATTTTTTTTAAAAAAAGTATTGCTTTGATTCAAAAATGCATACCAACTTTTGTTGTGGGTACTATTGTCAATAGGTAAAAAAAAAAAAAAAAAAAAATCAAAGCATTAGGCACAACAGAAAAAAAGCCTGAGCCTTTTAAATGATTACAAACTAGTTATTTTATCTTTCTGAGATAAGTTTTAAGTTTTGATTTGCCATAGGGGGATGTGAATAAAAACGAACTTAAAAGCTACCATAATTCTGCGTTTCTTAAGTTTAGAGCTTTCAAATTTTGTGAGGTTATAAAGTATATATAAGAATTATTTAGACTAAAAAAATTAGATTTGATTTTTTGACCAATTCTGGTCATTTCAATCGTACTGTGTCCCCTTAACTTAGTTTTATCTAATTATTGTTTCATTGTTTTACAGTATAATATTCATGTTAATTTAAATCTTAAAAATTAGTTTAAATGTTTTAAAATACAAGCTCTATAATTCCTCCTGTATTTCATTAAAAAGTTACAATTAAAAGGCAAATTTTTGCAAAATTAATGAAGAATTGAGTATACAAGTAATTAATTAATTTGATAAAGAAATATTACTTTATCTACATCTATTCGGGCAGTCGTAGGAACTCCAAATACACTCTGGATCCATTCTGAATCTACATTCATTCCAATCCACAAGAACATATTCAGGCCATTTTCTAAATGATAAAAAATAATAATATATATGTAATGTTGCTGTAGTACAAATAATTACAAAAACATTCTTAATATAATACTCATAAATTTTAGTTTTACTTAATGATATTAGTTGATAACTATTTTAGTAAAAATAAATTTTATGTTTATTTTATTACTAATTAGCCTTTATTTTTCAAGGTTTGAATTTGTTCTAAGATCACTGAATTTGGCAATAACTAGTTTACTTTTCTTTGATTTGGACATGATCTAAGCATATTCGAATGCTTATGCAATCTTCTTATTAATAATAAATTTAGAACTTCTATCCAATATAATTCCTTAAGATTTTGCTCACTATTATAAATATAAATAAAAAATATTGGCTGACCTTAAAACTGGTTAAACCCCAATTCCTTAAATAAGCAGTTTTCCATGTGCAAGGTTTAAATACTATAACATCTACCTTTTTATTGTTTCTAAAATTATGATTATGTACACTAATTTTTAGCATCCAAAACTTTGTCTTTCAAATAAAGTATATTAAAAATTAGATGTATGTACAGGGAGAAAATAGATATTCTATCTAATCAGATTTTTTACTATTAATTTTAAAAAAACCTAACATAAAATAGATTTAACAATATTTAAACTGTAGCATTTGATTATAATCTTTTAAGCATTTAAGCAAAAATTTGAAAAAAATTAATTACATAGATAAATTTTATTAATGTTGTAAAAGTAGTGATAAATTTGGATATTGAGGTAAGCATAAATGCATACACACTATAAATAATCTGTGTATCATTTGAAACATGAAAAATAATTTATATTCTTACCAATCAAATAAACACCATTATCTTTTAACCTTTCTAAAGAGCAACGGATTGCAGTTGGTAACTCAAAATATTCTGTTTTAGGCTTGAAATCATGCTAAAATAATAAATTTATAAATCATTACTATTACAAATTTAACAAACAATGACAAAATTTCACAAAATAAAAAATCAACATTAATACTTGAAAATGTTCTGTAAATGAAAAATTCAAATTGAAAATATCAAATTATGTAATAAAATTATTGAATAATCTCAATCTTTAATTGAAGTAATATATTTCCTACAAAAATTACTTCATTAATAACAAACTCTCAGCAAATACTTTCAACTGGACATTGAAGGAACATTAAATAATATTTTCAATATTTAACAAGATCTTAATTTTAAAAAATTGAAAATTCTTTTTTTTTTCTGTTTAAAATTCAATTGACAACAATCAACAGAATTATATGTTTCAAATTACTATATTAGTTTCCCATAAGTTGTTAGAGATATTCTTCTATCTACTATAGCCATAAACATTTGCTTCAAAATATAAAGTTAACATCTAACACATAAATAGCTTTATACAATAATAAAAAAAAATTTATGAATATTGTTAATATATAGTCATTACACAAATGGGTTTTGAATAAGGTTAATGTTATTTTAAAATTGTAGAATAAATAAAAAGTATTTAAGCAAAATAAATGCTGATATATCGTTTAAATACAATACTACAGTAGAAACTTTATTATCACCAGGTTAGTTACAACTAAGAACTGGATTATATACAGGATATAATCCTCAAACACTTGTATTTTGTTTTAAATTACACATTGATAATTTAAAATTGTGAAGATGGCAATATTTTTGCTAAGTATTAACCTTTGAGTATGACAGAATTAATACAACCTATGGGGAAAAGAGTGATCCAGAATCTAAGAGCAATTTTTCAAGAATATCTGCTGCTCAAGTTTGTAGAAAAGGGCAGTGATGGATTTGCTAGCACTTTTTGGTAGAATTAGACAATATTGAATGCTGTTCACGACATTGCTTCTGCTTTGGAATCAATAATTAAATTTTTAAAAATTCAGGCAGGAAGTATTACTGGAAAGTGATGACAAATTTTTAAAAATAAATGATTCAGTGTGGAACACACAGTCCTGAATAATTAGGGCATATAAAAATGTAGAAGAGGAAGCAGTAAGTGATTAATCAAATGAAGACAATTTAGATAGATATAAAATATATAATGAAGATGAAATTGTAAAGTACATAGCTTGGACTGAGCAAAATTAGCTAACAGATCCTAATACCAGAGCGGAATATATCCAAACTCTGTGCTAATGCTTGATTACAAAGCAGTCTGTGAGAACTCTACAGAAAAACTTACCCTTAGAAATTTATGCAACACCCTTTGACAAAAGGTTTTGGACAGGACAAAGCAGGTAAGTTTCCCATCTTTTATTTCAAGCAGTAATAAACTGCTAACTTTAAATACTGTGTTTACCTTTACAAGATAGTGTATGTTATAGTTTAACGAGAATTTCAGAATAGTTAACCAGTTATTCAGAATTTCACATTCATTCAAGATTATTGAGAATTGATAGCATTTTTATCAGCTGTGTAGATTCATATAAAAGATCCGTAAAAAGATTTAATTGGTTTCGAGGGTGATTGAGTTTTGGTTATGCCATGGGAAGTACATTTTTTTAAAAATGTGAGATTAAAGAATAAAAATATTTACCAATGGAAGAAGTCTTGGATACAAATAAACAGCAGATGAGCTAACATCCATATTAAGAGCAGTTAACATAATAAAACTTCGATCATCGGTGGATATTTCTTGTCCTAAGGAATAAAATAACGAGCCCTGTTTTAATTTTACATATCTATTGAATGGTTAAAAAAATACCAATTTAATTCATTTATTAAAAAAAAACATCAAATAATTTCCCATGAAAAATTAGGAAGCTAAAATGTAACTGTACACAAATAAAATAATTAAGACAATTTGCAATGTTGTAATTCGTTTTTCTTTTTACAATACGGCCCTTTTAAAATTTCAAAGTATTCCATAGATAATTAATTTTACTGTTCTACGTGCAAAAGGATAGCTCCTTTAACATTACTGCTTGGGAGAAAAAAGTGAAACATAGTTTATGCCAGAAAAAATAGGTCAAATCTGATAAAATGAATATGATAAAATACAAAGCTTTTTACAGGATAGTAAAGACAGGATAAAATAACAATGTTGGAAGCACCTTTATATCTGAAAAATATTCCAAATTTGTGTCTTTGACACTAAGCGAAGACAGCCTTAAATAAATATTAATTTGATAATTTTATGTACTTAAGCAAATAAAAATATCCATATACACTATTAGATAATAGTGTAAAAAATTTGTGCTTTGATTAAAAAATAAGTTAAAATTACCATGGATAGTTTTGAATTATACTGAATATCATAAAAGTCTTTTGTTGACAAAAGTCTACCAATACTTATGTACAGTGTGGGTCAACTTCAGTACAGACTTCCTGTTAAGGATCTCTTCTTGCAAGAAACATAAGTTGTACAGGAATTCAACTTTTAAACTTATGTGGATCAAAGTGCACGAGAAATCGGACAATGCAAAATCTCCTGAATCTGACATCAAATTTCACCCAAACTAATGGCTGAATGATGATTTCAGCTATGCTCAATAGAAAATATTATAAGACAAGTTTTGCTATGAAGATATGATGGCAAACTTTTTGAGAGAGAAAGTAAAAACAAAAACCCTAAAAAAAACTATAACATCTTCAGACTCTCACATTCAGACTACCAACACTCATCTTCAGAATCTCACCAGATTTTTGACTTGCTAACACTCCACTAAAGCATGTGTTTATAACCCTCAATGAGATATCCTTTCTAAAGCTCATCCAAGTATCTGAGCTTTGAAGGTCTAAAATGCAAAGGATGTGGAGCAAGTACTTTTCACAACCAATATAAAAGTTTGTACATAAATTGTTATTGTTCCTACTTTGTCTTGAACCAATCAGTCAAAATAACCAGACACACTGGGCAGTTGAAACATCAGCAACCCATTAAACACTCACTAATATCTTATAAATTGAGACAAAATACTTAACAGAGAGAGAGAAGAAAAAAGCTTTTACACAAATAAAGATACATATTAATTACTAATAAAACATGCACACTATTCTGCTTCTTCAGACAATTTGTAATATGATTTCTGAATATTTTTAACAAAAGTATTATACATTTATAAATATCAGCCCATCATACAATCATCATATTGTAAGTTACAACTGCTATGCTGTGTATTACTAAATTACATGATAATGGACTATATGAACAGAATTACTGTAAAAAATAATTGCAAATAACCTATTATTTAAGTAAGAGTAAAACAATACCTCCAGATAAGGCATCACATTTGATTAAGCAGTTAATGTACAATGGAAGAAGCTTCATGCACTCAGGTAAAATAAGCTGTCCTGCAGAAGAAGCTTGGGCACAATTTTTACGATAACAAGCTAATATTTGAGCACTACGAGATATAAGGTATTCTTTTATTTGCTTTGGAGTTTCTTCAGTAACTTTTTTAACACCTGTTGTGAACAAAAAAAAAATGACATTGTAATTTAAATTCCCCAAACAAAAATATATTTTACACAATTTAAAATAATAATGCGTAACAAAACTTAACTTAAAATTTTTGAATATGTCACTTGCACAATATTAGTGAATAGGTAAAAATATTTTATCTAAAATTTAAATGGGTTGTAGCATAAATAAACGTTAATTTCCTAACATTTATTTATAAAAAGAAAAAAAAAACAATCCAGTTTAAAATAAATTTTAAAATTACGAATTAAACTAAAGCTAAGAGCATAACATGGAAGGGTAAAAATTCAGAAATAAATTTCAAGTCCTTGAATTTTAAGTAGTTTATTTAAACCAATGTTTGTAAAATAAAATCACACATTTGATTTGAAGGAAGAGATAAATATAAGAAACAAAACAGTAATTTCACATAATTATTTCAAAAAGCTCTTTACACACTTAAAATGGATTCTTTTCTAAAAGTAAATAATAAAAATAAGAATAAACAAAAGAAAAATTGAGATTAAAATATTTATAATCTCATAATACATAAAAAGAAACTAAAAAAATAAACTTAATCTTCAGAGCAACAATAATAACACCTAATATTTAAGTGTATCAACATAACTTTATGAAGTATATGCTTCCACTCTCTACGTAATACATACCTTCTTTAAGGAAAAAGTTTAATATAGAATCTAATTCACAGTTACGGAAAAGTTCTGCCATTTGTGTACAAGCATTGAGAGCAAGATTGTGAACACGCAATCTTCTTTGACCTGAGCAACTAGTATAAAGAATTGCACATTGTATACAAACAGCATCATCTTCAGTAAGTTTATCATCATATTTTATTTCTATGGAAAGAGATGTGTCACAATTCACAGCAGCTAACTCAACATCAGTTGTATTTGACATAAAGAAGCTACCAATGAATTCAGTTGGACGGATACCTGAAATAATATTATACACATCAAATCTAATATTATAATTTCATTAATCTAAGTATCAAGCAAATTTATTTTATTAAATCTATCATTACATCTGATTCAAAGCATGAAAAATTGTGTAGTATGTTTTAATGTTCTTAAAGAGTAACTTAAAAAGTTGCCTGTAATCATATTTCAAAATTTATGACACTGCTAAGTGCAAAAATTACTAGTAAAAAACAAATTTAATCTATCATATGGTGAAATGCACCAGATAAATTTTTTATATGGCTCAGCTTATTTTTCAGAGACAACTGTTCCTTTGAAAAAATTAGCTAAAATAAATATTTAAAAAAGAAAAACTTTTTTTAAACATTTTTTTTTTATGAATGTTCTAAAGAAAAAAAAACTAAAGAAAATAGATGAAAATCTAATTGATTACAGTAAAATATAACTTGGATACTACAATCACAAATACAACACATTAAATAATCCAGTAATCTTTTGTTTTAAAATTTATAGTTCGTACAATAATACAAATAAGTACTACAGAATAAGACTTTCAGTTCTCCTATACAAGATCAATGAACAGAAACTTTTTTAATAACGTATATACAAGCACATATCATTCTTTGCTAATAATAAAATGAGCCAAAAAATTTTTTTGAAAAAAAATTATGTAATAAGTTAATTACATGATCTAAATTAAATGCTGATATCTTGCATTGTTCTGCACGAATTACGTCTGTCATGACTTTTTTTTTACTTTATATACTTTCATTAGTTTTTATTTAAAATGAAATTTAGTAATAAAATTCCTCTTTACATTTTTTTTACTAACAAAATCTAATGTTAGTTACTAGATGCTACAGCAATTAATTTAAATTTAAAGACAGTTAGAGCTTCAATTTCTTTCCTTAAAAAAATCCTTACAATGTTCTAATTGTAATGTATATCAATCTGTATGAGTTTCCAAATGATTTAATGTAAAAAAAAAAAATCAAAATCCTAAATTCAATTATTTAAAAATGTACATATTTACCAGTGCTAGTTCTAACACGCAAAACAGCATCAAAAGCAATAGGTTTTTCAACATTTCTACGAAGATCCTCAATGAATCGTTCTCCATCCAAATCTGACTAAAATTAAATTATGTGTGTGAGAGTTAAATACAACATAAAAAATAACCTTTGTAAGAGAATATAAAATATATTTCTATTACACAACTTAACAAGCACATTTTAATTCGCTAAAAAGAAAAATGGAAACACCTTTAAAAATTTAATCCTCAATCCCTCATAAAATCAAAACCACATTTTTCAGAAAGAGCAAAATCATACAGGCAAGTATATAGAAAAGGAAATTGCATTAAGTTTTACCTTCAATGGTAGGGTTTTAAATAATAATTATAATTTAAGACAAATCTAATCAAAGCTTCTACAAAATATGAACTAATTTTTAAAAAGAAAAAAAAGTACTGAAATAAAAAATTTTAAAGATATAATTATTGCTTGAATACTTACTTGAAAATATGTATATTTATACAACTGTCCACCTGTCAGTCTGCAGACTTGACCCAAAGTCGCAATATCAATATAAGCATTATTGAATAGGAACAGATCAACAGCACAACCTGCTTTAACACATTCTTGCCCAATATTATTATAAAATGGTATCTGGGGTGATAGTATGGTCTAAAATAATTAGGAAAAAATAAATAATAAACAATTCAAACGTCTGAAAATAAAAAAGTTTAGAAAGAAATACCATTTACTTCCCCCCCCCCTCTCTTTCACATGAAAAGAGTAGAACATATCAAATACATAGAATATAAATGCATGAACTATCAGAAATATACTAGGATTCACAGATATATGAATTTTTTTTATTAATTACCTTTTCTTTATCAGTTGCTAGAAGTTTTCTATCATCCCTATTTTTTAATTTTCCAGGTGCTTCAGCAATAGGTAATGTAGAATGAAAAACAAATAACTTTCCAGCACACTCTGCAGCCTTAAAAATAATATAATATAATACAAACATACCCCTAAAAATTAAATCAATAATTTTTTTTAAAAAATCCATATAGTTACTTTTAGTGCTTCCAAACCAGCCTGAATGGCAGGACCTAATACTACTTCTGTTTCCTTTGTATCGGCAAACATTGCAGGAATCTGTTCCATTAAACTATAAAGTGAAATGTCCAAATGATAGAGTAAGTAATAGGAAATGTTTTGAATTACATTATCAACATAACAAGCTTTGAATTTTTGCTGATTTTTAACAGATAAAAAAAAGTGGATGAATTTTATTCACTCTTTTAACAAGTTATGAAAAATCAACATAATTATACATTTAAAAACAAACATACAGATTAATTAATCATATTTATAATGAACTGTATGTAATTTTCAACCTACAGACCAATTAATTATAATTATAATGTATTATATGTTATTTCAAAAGTATTTGGTAAAAGAAAGTAATAAGCATGTTGAAAGACATTTCTTATAACAGTGAATTATACTCAACATTTTAAATTGATTTTAAAAATTAAAGTACTACTTAAAAAAATTATTGCAAATGAATGTTATGTTTTATATTATAGTAAATATTAAAATTTTGAGTTTATCATTTTTTTTTAAAAGTGTTAGTAAAAACACAACTAAAAACTTTAATCAGCTTTAGTACAATTAAACTACAAACAAATACTTATATATAAAGGTAATTTCGAATTATTTGCGTTATCAACATATAAAGGCAATAATGTACAGAAAGATGAAATATAAAGACAGTATTTATACCTATCAATTACATGGGCAGATTCTAAAGGATTAACTAGAAAACCATCTAGAAGTGGCATAAACATGTCATTTACATCAGACACCACAAGCATTTGAGGCTGTGCTAAACTACTCTGAAATGAAAAAAAAAAAATCAAAAGTTTAATTTTTTCTTCCAAGTTCATTCTATCGTAGTTCAACCAAAACCATCAGCAAAATATAACTATAAGAAGACCTTAAAATAACCCAAGTTATCTAAAATTTTCAATCTTAGAAATCAAATATTGAGACAATACTCTAGTATTGCTTTTGTAATTAATTCTATAAAAAAAAATTTAAAATTGTTTTAATGAGAGAATTATTTTCAATATATTTAAGATCTAACTACAAAAAAAAGTTTTAATACTCTAATTGATAGAATAAAGAACTTTCAACTAATAAAATATAAGAAATAAAACAAGAAAATGCACATGTTTTACTGAGTTTTATACTATGAATACAAAATAAAATAAGCTTCCATTGAAAATAAACAATTATCTCAGAATAACTAATTAAATTCTTCTCAAATTTAGATATTCTTTATTAATCACATTTAAAAAACACACAAGAGAAAAAAATTAATGAATACTTAATGTAATAAAAAAATAATGAAGATATTTAGAGAAGAAACTTAGAAATAAGATCCAGGAATTAAACATGTTTCTGATGTAGAGCATGGGTGCATATTTATCTAATTTTGATAGCTATGAATACATTATTTAGCAATTTTATAACTATAGCAATTATTAATCAAAATACATAACCAGAGAATATCAATTAAAATTCAAAAATTAAAGTTTTTTAAAGAACAATTTTGTGAAATCACAGAAATAACACAAAATAAGCTTCAAAATATAAATAATACAACATCAATGATTGATTGATTGAATATTAACGTCACACTGTTCAGCTACACGAGGGCTTTTGGCGACGGACCAAGTAATTTTGAACCAAGGTCAAGTGACGTGGACGACACCTGAGCTGGCACCCACTCTCCTAACTACCACACCAACGGGAGGAGGTTTCAGCTCTCGACAGATTTAATGTGCATCGCTTCCCTACACGGCGGGTCTTTAGTGATACTGGGCTCGAACTCGTTGACAAGGCAAGCCACGGTCCGATACCTATACCACTAGGCTACCGCGGCCACACAACAAACATCTAATACATATGATAAAGTACAATATGCAGAGAAGATATTCACATAATTTAACTGTTCTAATGACATTTCTATTAAACATAGCCGATAGAAAACCTTATGATAATTGTAAAAATCATTTAATAAGAGATTCATTCAACTCAAAAAATTAGGTTATTAATCCACATAAAATGTATGAATTGACCGAATTCCAACATGTTATACAAAGTAAATTTTCTTTAAAAAAAAATTTAAGACTGGTTTTAACTTGAATTTTTCTTTTTCAATAATTCAAAGAAATTTCCTTACAAAATCATGGATAGCAAAATTTCATTTAACACTGCATAAAAATAAATAAAAAAACTAATTAACTTCTTTCTTAAGCCAAAAAAAAAAGATCTTTTAAATATCAAAATAATTTTTAAAAAATTAAAGCATCACAAAATATAACCAGCCTTTAAATAATAATCGTCAACGCTAGACCATGAATGCTGAATTGAGTGACCATAAAGTTATCTGAGTCGTAAAAACTGAATTTGTTTTTCTAGATTAACGGTGCTCAAAATTTTATGAGAGACTAATTGATTTTCTTTCTACAGTATGCAGTAATTATTATAATAAATAAAATTTCATTGTTTACAAAACATACATGTTTCATAATTAAATACATGCTATCTAAATTATATATTTGCATTTAAACTCAATACTATATAATTTAAGTACAATGCATAAATTAAAACTTACATTAATGTTATAGAAGTGAATAGATGTACTATAAGTAATAAATCCTACTCTCATTTTAGATTCACCAGTATCGTCTTCTCTACAAGGGAGAAAATAATCATTAAACCATCATTAACAAAAATTTTACTTAATTGCAAAACCAAATACATAATATAATCTTAAGTTACTTACCTAGGTAATCCAGCAAGTACACTTTTCATGTTATCACATAAAGTTTTCACCATACCATTTCTGATATTATTGTATGATACATCAATCAAAAATATAAAAGCAGGGCAATTGGGAAACTTTCCTTCCTAAAAAAATGCTAGAATTTACTTATTTATAAGTAAAATGAGAATTAATAATGTATTACATTATTAATTATTCACAAGATATTTATGTCCCTTTTTAGTTATTAAACATTAATGTTTTCTAAAGGAAGAAAATATGAACAGTAATCACTTTATTACAAAAAAACAAACGATCACAAAATTATACTTATTTTCAACATTCATAAATTTAAAAATAATAAACATGCCAAACAGAATACATAACTTAAAAATACAAACTTACTTTACAATAATCTTTATTAACTACAAATTCATAAGATCCTAAGCATAATTCTGCCCTTTCTAATTTATCAACTCTTTGTCCCACATGATCCAAATGAGTAAAATAATGAGCTGGTACTGGGAAAAAAATTACAAATGTAAAATTAACATAAAATTTATCAAAATAAAAAATTTACAGATCTATGTAAATCCTGAAAATAGAAACATAAAGTATAAAAGTATTCTTATAAAAATACAGGATGTTCAAAATGTATCTCTACACTTTTCTTAAAAAGCAAATATAAATTTAGCAAACAATGATATGCAACTGTTTTTTAATATACCAAATAAAAAAAAAGGGTTTTTAAAAAAAATCAATTTAGATTTTTTAGCACAATCAATTTTTGTCAATGTGTTTCACAATATTCTTATTTCAAACATGCTCACATGCAAGAATAAATGCAAATTGTAGCATGGTTTATCGAATTTGAATGTACAACATGGGCAAAGCATAAATTTTGGACAATTTACTATCAAAATATACTGTAAAAACTCAAAATTTATGAATGGTATAAAAGATTCATAACAGGTAGCATATTGCCCAAACCAAAATCTAATCCAACATAACATCTTTGGACATGTTTTTTTGATGAAATGTGAAATACATTGTTGACCAATCTCTAAATAGTAACGCCAATGAACATAAAAGTAGACCATTCAAACTGTTGATTCCGCAAGGCTTTACAGAAAGTGGTTAGAAAATTTGTATAGACTTGAGAAACTACTGGTGCACACTTTGAAATTGTGCAATAAAACAAAAAAAAAGTTTTCATAGTTTCATTAAGGAACATTAAAAATTGTAAGATCATGTATTTAATAACTTTTGAAAGTGAAAGATACATTTTGGATACCCTGTAATTACTTCATATTGATCCAAAACAATTACAGTTATTCCAGACCAATCACTTGATAAAAAGTTATGAAATTCAACTTTATAATGTAAAGATGATAGAATAAGGTATTTTAAATATGGCACGTAAACAGTTGCAAAAACCTTTCACATTCAAAATGTTTAGGTTACGTATATTTACATATGTAAGCTAAACTCAGTGGTGCAACCCCAAGTACCAAGCACAAGCTTGGTACTTTGCATTGGCCCACTGAAGGGATGAAAGGCTGAATCGACCTTGCCCAGCCTGGGGTTTCAACGCCAGACTTATGGCATGGAAGCGCAATACGCTACCATGCAGCCACTGTGGGCTTTTTATTTATATATGTCAATGATACTTTTTAAATTATGTAATTTGGGAAAGTCTGTTTATAAAACGCCAAATGTTTAAATATCTGCTAACTCAGCAGGTTTTAGCCAAGTTAGTCTTGTCATTAATTGAACCTATACATTAATATGCAATAAAGTATCTAGTAATTTATGCTAAACCAATGATAAAAGTACATTAAAAGAAAACGTATCAAAATATTTAGATATGGAATATATATGTATTCATCTATTTCTATATAAATCAAATATGCACATAAATATTATTACACAAATACCTCAAACTTCATTAAAAAAAATTCTACTTAATAACAAGTTTAACACCCATTTAAAGATAATTAAAAAATATTCTTCAAATGCTCAACCTTATAGTAAATATTTACCTTCAGTAGTAGTTTTACACAGCATACACTGGAATCGTCTACCAGCATCAATGAATTGCATAAATGGACTCATATAAGCTCTGCAACGATGACATCTTACTGGCCCTTCTTCACCAGGATCAACTATTGGAGGGGGATGCTTTAAAAAAAAAACACAAGTCATGGTCATGTAAAGTAATATTTGAAATATCTTAAATATATTTTTAAAAGCAACCATTGCCAATACTTTAAAAAGCAATTAACAGCACTAAAAACACTTTTTGTTTCATCATTCAATAGACACAATTTTAAGTACATACGTGGCAACCTATCAAAGCTCAAGAGATACTATATTGATTTTTTAGAAGCACTGTATTTTGAAAGAACAGTATTAAGAAGCTGAAAATGTAGAAGCACATTTTTCACTACTTCACTAAGATGCCACTGTTTTTATTTTTCCCGGGAAGATGCAGATAATTACATACTCAAAATTTAAATATGTTTTAATTTTTAAAACAGATTTATACTTAAAAAAGCAAACTAGAAGGTATGTAACACATCACAAGATTATTCACAATTTTTTTTTTCAAACAATATATTCCACACAACAAATTATTGTTCAAATTCAAAATTGCACTAAAATAATTGTTTTATACAATTTATTTTAAACAAAATGAAAAATAAAAAAAACTAACCTCTCCTTCATGAATAAGAGCAAATGGACTTATTGCCAGAGCAAATGGCACATTTGTCTGTTTCAGCAAATCAGCTGTAGTAGGCACATTATAGATGGTTGAACGAATAAACCTAGGACTGCTAATACCTACATACGGTAAACAAAACACAGAAAAGCTCATTACAAACCATATAATTTAAATTAAATAAACTGCTAAAATTCTTTAAAGAAACAGAAAACTGATACTTAATAAAAATGATTTAATGGAAGATTCTTAGGAATTGAGTCACAAATCAAACTATAATTTTGATTTATGCTAAATTCATTTAACATTTTCTTAGCTTAGTAAAATTTGGTCATAAAAGAATGATGATTTATAAAGTAAAACAAAAAGTTATTTACTAAATATTTAAAAGTTAAATAAATAATAAATTTTAATTATTTTTTAAATATTATTTAAAGAAAGGTGGCATTCTGATTTTCTGTTTTCAGAGATTTCAAAACAAATTTCAGAATAATTTAAGTACCAAAAATACATCATAGAAGTGTGATAAAAACTAAGGAATTATTTTAAAAACTGCTGTTCTTAATTTCAAAAGATTTTATATTTTTCAGTAACACATTTCCAAAATGCCCATTCTTTAAAATGTAACTTCCTAGCATGCGAATTTGATTACTTGGACTCCAAGGTAAAATATTGTTCTCTTGAAGCAATTTTATTGCAGTTTTTCTAGACCAAATCTCACAAATTTGCTTAAAGAAACTTAGATTAAAATAAAAATAGGCAGTAGGAAAATATTCAAATACAGAAACAAAACAACTCCAAATCATGTGTGCAGCTCCAATGAAGGAATGGATCAGGTTACTAGAATTTGGCTAATTTTCTTTTCTCATGGAAGTAATGTATAATCACTCATGTTTTTTACATGATGGGAAGCCTCACAAAATTTATCACAAAAAACAATACACCTACAACTTTAAAGTGTCCATTTACATTATCAATGATTAACTGTACATCATTTGGAAAATTTGCTATATCAACAATTAGAAATCAACTTCAGCCAAATCAAGAAATTTGTTCTTAGTTTTTGTTTAAATATCTCTTCATTGCAATGACCTGCCCTTCCCCAAGGCAGATCTTCAAGATTCAAACCCACAATTTGATAATGCTGGCTACAAGTTCATAGCCTGCAAGCTTTAGGAACCATTTATTTAGATTGTTCAATTACTAAATTTGTGGAAATATATTTTTAATTTGATGAATGGCTTTTTAAGAAATGGATCTTTTAGAATAATTTTTGATTTTTTTTTTTCTGTTTTCACTTATTAAATTAAAATATTTGGTAAAATCCTAGAACAGCATACTGCTGTTTTTGGCAACAAAAGTTTTTTGCCAAATGACGCCAAGGAAGAAACCATGTTTTCAAAATGGCACCAGAGACACAAACAAGAGAGAAAAACATGATTTTCAAAACTGCGTCAAGAGACCAAAAACGTCGAAACATTGTGGTTTCTAAAATTGACAACACAGGAAACATCAAATCAAAAATAAGAGATTAAATGCAAATTCTTTCCGAATTTCGGACACCCATACCAAGATTCTATCAATCCTTCATTCATACAAAAAACAATCATTACTTTTTTACCTTTTATTCAGAAGAAAATCCATTGACCATGTTTTTACAAAGAAAATGCGATTTCTAAAACTGCTTCAACAAGAAAAACTGAAAAATCGTCACTTCTAAAATGCAACAGTACGGAATCCGATGCGAATGCTTTAAGATGATGAAATAACGATCTCCATTTCTCTCAAAGAAATTATTTTCATATTTCAGGCAACTGAAATATTTTCAATCGTTCATTCATTCATAAAGAAATCATTTCTTTCTTACCACTTTCATCTAAAAGGTAAAATATCCATTCGTTAAACTTCCAAAAAGAAAAACATGGTAAAATGAAAACTGTTGTCGTCCCACATGCAGAAGCAAGCAAGGTCAGGGGTGGAAAAGACCCCTGTCCAAAATGGGGTGATTTTGTGCTTGACCGGTAAAAGGGGTTACCATTTTACTTAAAGCTAAAAACTGGACAATTTGGCAGTTTTGCCAAATTGTAAACTTTATCGCCAAATTTTTGGCACCAAAATTTTTTGTTGCCAAGAAGTGTGCCCTCCTAGGATCCACCCTAAATTCCATGCAAACTTTATTTTTTTAACCAAAGGAGTGCTTCTATCTCATTCTTTGAATTCCTACCTTTCTTGTTTTATAAATAAGAAAAAAATGACAAAAACATAAAAGTTTTACTTTTAAAATATAATTTTTCTGTAAGCCTTTTACAATTAGAATTAAATAGTTCTTAACCAATTAATTGAGATGAAATAATACTTTTGAACATATATATATCCTGTTTACTTGAATCTAAGCAACATCGATTTTAAATCCCACCCCAAATTCTTAAAATCTTTTTTGAAAAAATGTTGCCATCAATTTAAAGTCGCACTTCCAACTATCTACACGTTTCTGAGAAAAAATAAAGGAAATTGTGTGAAAGGTTCATCAATATTCAATACTTATGAAATTTTTCAGAAAAATAATAAATAGTCAATAATTAATTTATTTTACCAGTATTAAAAACTTTCAAATCTATAATTAATCTAACTTTCAGTTTCATGTTTCAAAAATGATTGTCACGGCTGATTTCGGAATAGTTGCAGGCGTCGCCATTTTCCCACATGGTTGCGTCTTTTGTGCCATCCAATGCATTTGTTATGCACCATTTTTTAAAAAGGATGTGAAAGAATTAGTAAGGAATGTTGAACATTTATACGCAAAAATTATATTATTTTGTTTACATCATCGATGTATATTTGTTTCATATGAGTCAAAATTTCAGTGGCCACTGGTCTGTTTGAGTTTTTTTTTTTCTGCAAAAAAAATTTCCTCCATTTTCACACTTACGTTATAATAAACTCATCTTGTTGATACTATTGATACTCTTGATGTTTAGGTGATTAAAAGATAGCATATACGAAAAAATTTCCTAAATACGAGCAGCCAACACCACTTAGGATAGACTGAATACTGGAGATAAACTGCGGAATGGGATAAGTCATCAATACAAGTGGCCAGAATGGAGGGTTACATTTTTCCTATTGAAGTGGGTAGAAACTCAATTTCCACCATCCAATAAATATTTTGCCTTCAATTCTAAGCTGCACCTGATTTGCAGTAGCATTAAAACTAGAAAAATAGTATGACTTGATTCAAGTAAATACGGTATGTATATTTAATAAAAAAATACAGCTGTTTTTCACATAAATTTTTTTAAAAAATTATTATCCAATAAAGATTTTCATCCAGTACAATACAATTTTCTAATTTACAAACGTAAATGCAAATAGGACCAACGTTGTTTCAATATCAAAGAAAAAGGTCTAAAAAAATGTGAATACAAATAACATGCATCAATTAAGTACATAATAAGGGGGGAAAACGTGAATTACCATAAGCAAAACATTGAAAAACAGAATTAAAAAATGATTTTATTTTAAAAACTTTGCAGTTTCATCAACAAATGAAAGAATCAAAATTAAAAATAGTTTTGCATATGTGCAAAATAAAACTTACAAAAAGTAAAATTAGATCAAAATATTTCCTTCATATGAAGATATATTGCAAGAATAAAAAAAATAATGAAATGAAATATACTAACCATCATCAACAACAGTAAAATTAGTTGTCACCAACGGAGGTACCAGCCCTCGTTGCGCAGTTGAAAATGTACAACTTCTAAGACTTTGATCATCTTCTATTACTTGAATCTAAATACATTAATCATAAATTATATTAATCATCTGTAATCAGGTAATAATACATAAATTATATTAATCACGTGTAAAAGGCATGTAAAATTCACATCCCCTAATAATACTTCAACATAGATTAAAACAGATAATCAAAAACTAGATTTCAAAGTTTTTAAAAATATTTGAATATCAGTTTTTTAGCTTTGCAATAATTCTTTTAAATATTTGAGTATCATCATAACCTTGATAAAAGTTCCCTAAGTAAAAATGTACCAAATAATGGTTGTTTGTCATCAGTATGTCATGGTAAACACATATATGCATTAAATGTTTGACAGAATTTATTTTAAAACTGCTAGTGATAGAAAATTGACTAAAAAATAATGTTAGTGTAAATTTTTTTTTAAAGTACCATGAAATCCGGCATATAATGCACACCTTTCCTTTCAAGCTGCATTTTTTAACTTTTAGGTATGTTTGCAATGAAATACGCGCACCCCATTTTCTATGAAGGAACCTGAAATGTACGTGTGCAATGCTCTTATGTATTGGAGTCATTTATTTAAGGTATTATCATCCAAGGAGATATTGAAAAAGTAGTACACTTCTAGAACTATAACAACTCTTTAAGTTCATTAGGTATGTCATTTCTTTTATAAATAAATAGTATTCCGATTTATGTAGAAATCTTTATTTTTTAATGTTCTTTTTTTAATCTATCATTTTTATACATGGCATATAACATGCTCCCATAAATTTCAATCTTATTTTTTGTATTAAAAGAGGATGTTATGCGCCGGATTTTACAGTAATTAAAATTTAAGCTACATTTGTACAAAAATGGAACAAATTAATTTTTTTATGTGAATTTCAGAAATATATATATTTATTAGTTATAAAAAGAAATTAAAATATTTAATATTTTATTTGCTACAGAAAGGAGAGGGAATAAAGATGCTTTGTTAAAGAAATTAAGATATTTAACATATTAAAAGGTTGATTCAATTTTTTAGAATTTGAGATTTTTACTTTTAATTGTTTAAGGCTCACTTGGTTTAATGTTAAAGAATAGGCCCCAGATTTGGCATATATTTTCAGATATAAAAGAACTCCAAAATTAATATTATATTCTGGCCTTACTATCCTATAAAGGGCAGCATACTTTATCATGTTACTAATTTTTATCTCAGTGTTGACCTATTTTTTCTGGTATAAAATGTGTTTTGCATTTTTTCTGCTATACCATATGGTTAAATAAGCTCTCCCTTTACATGTTAAAAGAAAAAATTAATTACCGTAAAATCCGATGTATAACTTTACTTTCAAGCTGCAATTTTTAGTTTTTAGGTATATTCATCGTATAACATGCACCCCCTTTTTTTATAAAGAAACTTGAAATTTACAGATGCAATGCTGTTATGTCATTTATTTGAGGTGTTACTCTAAGATTTAGAAAAAAATAGTATACTTCTACAACTAAAACTCTTTAAATTCATAAAAAGAACAGCATTTTGATTAATATAGAAGTCTAATTTTTTTCTCTGTTCATCTTTATTTTATTTTTAAAGCTCTTTTTTATACCCAGCTTATAACGCCTACCCTTAAATTTTGATCTTATTTTTTGTGTTAAAAGTGTGCGTTATATGCCGGATTTTTTTATATGTACATAATATTTTGAAATTTTAAAAATGCTTTTTTATAAACAAATGTATGAATTACAATGTTGCAAATTTTCATAAAAATTTATGCATTTTTCTGTATTGAAAATATGCTCCGAATTCAGTTCAGACTTTCATACATTTGGCAAAAATGGCCATAAGTAATATAATTTCTTATTATAAAACTAATTTTCAATTGATTACACATCAGTGTGAATGACTATCTCAAACTCTTTCTAAACATTATGTGAATGTGCCTTCACTAAGTTGAAGTTTCAATTTCTCTTAGAGCAAACAATATCAATATCTGTGCAATTTATATATTATACTTGTGATTTAGCTTTTTAATTCTATTAAATTAGCCAAAAATTTAAGATACCAATATTATTCTTTTTTTAAACAGAGCCAATTATAAATTACTCTTCAAAGCAAAAACTTAAAGACTAAGGCAAAACATGTAGGATTCAAAGTAAGTCAAATTATGTACAAAATGAAACACAGTGCTAACATAAAATTAGTTATACTTACAGGACTAGGCATTTGATCTGGATCAAGTCTCCTATTCTGAGGTGGTTGAGGTAATGGTGCTGGTATATTATTCCCTGGAGGCTGACCATATTGAGATGCAGAAGGTGGCATGATCCCTCCTTGAGCTGGACCAGGAGACTGAGATGGGGGATAACGAGCATTCATACTGGAATTTTGATGAGAGAACTGATTGGATAACTGCATAGGAGGAACACCATCACAACTCACACCATTTGTATATGGAGCAGGTGGTCTAAACTGTCTTTGCTGCTGGAATACTTCTGGATTTTGCATTTTGTTCAGGACTGCCTGGTTACTTTGCCCCATTGATGGTGGTGGCATTGGTGGAAACGTCCGATCACCATGCTGCATGGTGGAAACAAAAGCATTATTATTTGGAGGTGGTACAGAACATGGTTCTGTATTATAAGCTGGAGGATAAGATGGAGCATTGACATTTGATGAATAGCTGGCAGGAGGGTTTGGGAAAGGTGCACCAGAAGTTTGAGAAACTCGAGGAGGAGGCTGTTGCCAGTATTGCTGTTGCCCCATCATGCTGGGTGTCTGGGTAGGTGGCATGTTAGGATGTCTTTGGGAAGGATGGGTTAATAGATGATTTTGATTTTGTGACAAATGCATTGCATTGAAGTCTTGTGACATCTGAAGGGAAAAAAGATGTAATATTTAAATATAAAAATGTTAACTCATTAAAAAATTTAAGTTACTTCCAATGCTGAAAAAAATATACCAATGTATACCACACAATATTTCACAAATAATTTAAGTTCATTCTAAATTTCAAAAAGGATACATTACACAAGAAAGTGAATTATTTTAAAGATTATTTTTATATGGCAGAATTGTCAATAACTAAAGGTATCAAGTACTGATATTCCCCCCTTTTCCATCTATTTATAAACAATTTCAAAATTATCCACTATTCAAAATTTACATGTTATCTTATGAGAGTAAAAGCGAGGCAGTTAACTTTGATGGTATTTTAAACTCTTGTTTTTTATACATCTAATTCTTGACTTTAATTCTGATGGGTATTTAATAGGGGCTTTCTTCCTAAGGTACCACATAATTCACATGCCTTTGCCATCATGGCAATAAGTTACAAACTTAAATATATTTAATGTTGTGGTCAAAACAAAACTATTTTTGTAAAAAGAATAATTGAATGTATTTTTTTTAAAAAAAATTGAAAACATTTTACAGTACACATGTTAAATTCAATATTTACTGCAAGGATTTTAAACCTAAAAATAGTTCAAGAGAATAGAAAGATATCACTTGATTATGGTACAAAATTATGAAGTCTGTAACCAATAGCCTTAAAGTTACTTTGAACATGATAAAAACCAACCTATCAAAGTTAAACAAATCCATCACCAGTTTCTTTTGGAAGTTTTATATCAATGTAATTCAACAGTAATTTTAGGCTCTTCAAGCAAATTATCCATAAAGGAACTTGCAATAAGATCTGTAGAATTTTTATTTTTAGACATTTCTTGTCCAGTACATGAGCATTCGTCTGTTCAATTGAATGGAAAATGACTCAGAAAAAAGTAACCTTTGCCATTCAGCAACAATAAAAATCTGATACTGACATGCAAATTGAAACCATTTTGCCAATGCAAAAAGATTATCAGTATGGTTGCAGTTACCATACATCTGTCATGGAACTTCATACATGACAAGGTTCAATATTCAGTCATTCACACATCATGAAGTTCCCTTGTTCATTTTGTACAACAGTTGTTCAATTGTAGCATGTTGGTTGTAACTAATATTCATCTCTCATGCCAATAGAACAGTTACCTATCTATTTATTTTCCTTACTTCCAATGGTGCCTTTGTTTGGTAACAGTACACTTTCAACACAACAGCAAGCAAAAAAAAAAAAAAAAAAAAAAAAACTGTCTAGTTTTTGAAATACTGCAACGCTTAGCATTAAAGCCAATGGTCATTCCCTTTTGCAAGTCATATAAAGTATACACTTTGTCCATTAGAGCTATGAAGGATGATAGCCCTTATGTTTATAATTTTTATACCCACTTATAAACACACAAAGCTGGCTAACAGCATTGATCATGTTTTATTGTCCATGAGTCACTTACATTTGAAAAAAGGTAATGGTCATAATAATGTGACTCAATACTACATACATGTATTCGATAAATCTGTTTCACATGCATTTTCCCTTATCATGCAGGGTAGAATTTATTTATGAATAAATCTTACTTGCAACAAAAAGTGACAGGAGTTGAATATAATAAACAACTTTATTACAACATAAACATTGAACCCAAGAACGTATCATAAGCTAGAATTAACTATAGGAAACAACATGTGGTAATAAATAAAATAAGATACAGAGGTGTTAGTTAATGTTTACATCTGGTTGCAGTCCATAACCTGCACTTAATTGATACAAGTTTACACATACTTTGCCTGAAAAATGAAAAATCCATTCATCTCATGAAAAATGTTATGGTTTATATCACTTGGACTACTTAAAGAAGCAGTTTCAATATTATTTTCGAATTAAAAAAACAACATTTATAATACCTGATTATTTATCATCTGACTTGTTGGAGGCACTGCATTAGATTGCACTTGAGGCATATTTTGGTTTTGCAAAGGCCCAGAAAAATTTGAAGAGCCATTCTGTACACCAGTATTTCCATATGGAGCTTGTGGAAAGCCTTTGTTCATAACTACATACATGCATAAAAGAAAGAAATGTACATTAATAAAACAGAGCCAAACAAATCTTACATACAAGGAAATTTATAAAAATATACAATAAAAAAATAAAACATAAGAAAAAATATATAAATATATAAACAAACTAATTTATAATTTACTTCATATAATGTATTTTAATTCAATACAAGAATTTTACTTGAAGGATAACATTTTTCACTTAGAATAGAGTTTTCTTTTAAAAAAATAATAACAAGTGTAATAAAAGAGCAGTTTTAACAAAATTATACAAAACAGTATTTTACTGTTTTATTAAAGTCCTGGATAAAAATAAAGAAATTAAAATGAAATGGGTTTTAAAAAATATGAAAAGTTACAACAATTTACTGAAAATTGCTCAATACTTCACAGGATTAAAATTAAAAAAATATATTGATAATAAAACAAAGTTGAAGGACTAAATAAAAGTCAAGAAACATGCATATATTGAAGGGAAAATGAAAAACATTGATTAATATTTTAGTAAAGAATGGGCCAGTTTTTTTTACCTTTATATAACTAAATTATTATCAAAGAAATTTTTTTTAGTTGCCACTCTTAAATACTAAGTGAAATACCCCAGATTTTCAGAAAATTAAATATTTTAAATTCATGAAATATATATAAAAAAAATCAGGATATATATATTTTTTTAGTACCTGCTAAAATAACCTTACTAATGTATACCTAAAATGTATTGCATGGAAAATTTGTTATCAAGTTAAAAGAATGATTTTGTTTGTGAATTCAGATTCTTGTAAATTATAATACACATGTGTGTTGCTTATTTTTACAGTAAAATTTTATATATATCAAATTTTTATATACAAATATTAAATCGACAATATAGTGTGGTAATACATTCACTCCTTTGATTTACGCAACTTCAAAAACTGCATTTTCAACTTTGTTTTTATTCCAACACATGGCAAGGGCTCTTCGGATAAGGATGAGTTCATCATGAACTACCATCTTTTTATCTGATGTATCCTGCACAGGTATATATAAGTACCATTTATATTCATATTTCAGGTGTGTTTTTTTCTTATTGCAGTGTGGGAAGCTCTGTTTAAAGAGTGCTCATTCTATTTTTTTTGTATTTTGTTTTAAAAACTGAGGTGCAGAACATACAGTACAGGAGCAGATGGCTGTCAGTATAAATACCTAGATGTGGAAGTAGCAGTAGTAAATATGGAAATAAGTAACCGAGACTCTAATGATATTGTAGTTACTATAGAAGATGTGGAAGACAAAAGGTGTGTTTGAGACGATGAAGATGATATAAAAACTACAGGAATCAAGGATGATGTATTTGACACCAGTAAGGATGAAGTCGGCAAAGGTTTTAGACATTTTTACAATATTTTCATCTTTTTGCATTGAAGTAGTTCAGGCTGAAGGGCAAAAGTTTGTGATATTTGTGGGATTGAGTTTTCAGATATGTTTGTTTTAATTTCTTTCTTTTGTTCTTCAGTTTTTGATTTGAGACATTTTAAATTGGATGTGGTTGCTAATGCATTTCTAGATTGCAATTCATGGAAGGATGCCCAATAGACATATGTCAAGAACACATCAGTTGTCCACGGCACGAAATTTCTGAATGTCTAAATGTGACAGTTAAAAAAACGCAGAGGTTTCAGAAAAAATGGATGTATTTTAGCTTAAGTATCCAGCTTTAATTGCTGTGGACAATTATGAGCTGTTTAAAGTAAAAAATAAATGTTTAGTCAGAATAATTGTAACACTTTTTTATTGTGATTTTTCTAACACGAGTTCCACCACCATCAGGAAGTCATTTTTGGATTTTTGTTTCAGAAGTACACAACAGGTCAGGTTCAGAGATAAAACTTTGACAGTAATTTAGCAACTTGTACCAACTCATCATAACAAGAGAATTTATAAAAGTGTCTACCAGTAAAAAAAGATTGTTGATAAAGCAGACATAGTTTAAGAAGATCACTAGATCCTATTTTGACAGATTTTGGTTCCCCTATTCAAATAAGTGTAGCAATTCATGTGTAACAAATGGAGATTTTTCACATTTTATTGTTCAGTAAAGAAATAATTAAAAATCTTGAATGAGATGCAATTTTGTCAATCATAAATTCAGGTAAAACAATGCCTTTACCTGGTTACAGCATTTTTGCATCCATGGAATAAAAGATTGTATTCCTCCTGGTATGTTTCTACACACTATGGAGTCTAGAAAAGGAGTGTGCCAATGAACTAGCAAGAGCAAAGCTTGACATTTATCTAGAGGTTACTCTGGTTATAGTACTGCAAAATCAGGGAGAGGACCAAAGGGAAAATCCAAGATACCCCGGATCTACAGCACAAACTCTACAGCAGGAGTCAAAAACTTAATAGCTGTGGTGTACCAAATTTATCTACCTATATGTGTGATTCAGGGTACCACTCAGTAGGAAATATTTGAAACTATTTAATTTCTGTGGCAATGCATGCAGAGTTAAGGAATAACGGTAAAAAAATACAGATTTAGTGTTTTATATTATATATCATATTTATGGATCATTTAAAGATATTTATTAACATAAAATATAATTATTCCTTCAACATAAACAAAAAATATTATTCCTACAATATGGTAAAATTTTAATGTATATAATGTCCCTGCAAAGCTCTTACTTAATATTAAAATATCAGAAATACAATTTGTGAATTTCTAATTGACACATGTGATTCTGAATGTTAGTTGTAAAACAACCTCTTTAAGGACTTAAAATATAATTCCTATGACAAAAAATTTGCTTATATATAAATGTAGAATCAAAAGTAGCATAGCAGAGCACATTAAATTTTCTTCGAACAATTACCTCACTACATGAATGACATACAGTAACTTTAAAATAGATGCCAATTTATCAATAGAGTTATCAAACGGGTCTTTTCATAATTCCATAAATTGTGCTTTCGATAATTCTTAAAATTTTTTCCTTCATGATGAAGCAATGAGTGATGTTTCATTTTACATATATTACACCAGTGTTTCCCAAAGTGGCCTATATAGACCCCTAGGGGTCTACAACGACCTCCAAGGGGTCCATGCCAGCAAAAAAATAATTTTGGGGTCCAGGAGGTGTAAATGGGGGTCTATTATAATGGCTTTCATTAAACTAGATTGTGATTTTAAATGTAAAAGGAAATTTAATCAAGTGGAGAAATCAAACTTACCTACATATTTAATAGATCTATTTACTAAATTTAATGAGGATAATTTGCAGTTTCAAGGTGACAGCATAATTTTTTTTAAACAAGGACCACATCTCAGCCTTTCTTGTGTGTGCCAGAATTAAGCTAAAGGAGTATAATTTTGGACCTTTCAAATTTTCCCAGTTTCACAATTGTCACGGACATTCTGCTAGGAAAAAGGCGATTGACTTTCAACATTTAAATATCCTTTTTTTTCCTTTGATTTTGAAACTAGGTTTGAAAATGTTTTGACTATCATAATACCACAATAGGCAATGAATTCATATGGTCACTTTGAAAAAAAAAAAGTCAGATTACAAGAACTAGACACTAGGAATAGGCACTAACTAATATCTTAAAGTTAAGTTTATAAACGGATGTCAATAATTTTGTCTTTAAAAAGATATACCTGTTATTTATTTCACATTATGGAATATCTTGAGAAAGTTTTTAATTGTTTTTCCGATTGAGAAGGAGTTTTTCATTGCGCTTGCCATTCTCCAAAACAAAATCAAAAAAAAGAAAGAAAAGACAAGACACTATTAACCGAGGAGATATTTAGGGTTAAAACATGACAAGATTGATGCCAAATATTGAAAATTTGTTATTACATCCACAGATTCATCCCTCCCACTAAAAGCCTTTGTTAGTTGCTCAGTTGTTATATTTAATAGTTATTTTATGCATTAATTAAATTTTAATTTAATTATCGCATAAAATAGTGTTTAAAAATTAAGAAAACACATGCGAATTAATTAAATTTTAATTTAATTAATTAAAATGTATTTCTTAAATTTTTAAACACTATATTTCACTACAGTTAAAAATTTAAATCTCTTGAAAGATGCAACTCTATACCTGCTGTCAAAAACCCATATAAATTTATGAATTTGCAAAAATTTAATATTAGGTAAGTAGGGGTCTACTCCAAACCCCAAAACCTGTCAAGGGGTCTATGAGGCAAAAAAGTTTGGGAACCTCTGTATTACACTGTCAATTTCATTCAAACTGAATATATTATGCAGCGAATGAGTCACATTTAAGCGGAGGATGTTTTTTTACATAAGTCATATAAACTACACAAGCAAGCTGATTGAGCAGAATCCTTTTATGACAAAAAAATTAAAAGTAAGAAATAGCCTTTAAATGAAAATGCAAGAGATGTAGAGAGGAAAGACAGCAATTTAGCTTTATCTTATAACTTTGTATAATGGTGCAGAGTTCCACCAAGAACTGCTTCATGTGTGTGTGCCACAGGTTGCAACAACTCTCTGCTCAACAGTAATGACTCTTTGGCAACTCTAAAGAAACCATGTAAAGACCTGTCACCAGAATATTGACAGAAGTAGGCTACACTTATCTACAGCAAAGTGTGGACCAAAAAGAATGCAAAAGTATGCACATTGCACATGATAACCATGTAGGTAACAAATAAACAAAGTTAAAACAAATATATTTACAAAAAAAACTCAATCAAACAAACATACGACTAATAGATTTTTAGCAAAACAGAAGCAGAATTTTATACATTTTTATAATATGAAATGTTTTTTAAATGAAGATGTTTCAATACTCCACACATAGGAAAAAAGATGGCAAGAAGGATCAAAAATAGAGAATCACTATGGTATCTCCCCAGTAGCATTACACTCATGTTTACCAAAGACAGAAAACCTCTCGGGAAAAGGAAAATAGTATTCTGAGGTGCCCTAATGACACTGACACCTGTAATCTAAATGAAATGAGCTTCCCAAAAGGATTGCTTTGAAAAGAGTAACTATTAATATATTCTCATATTCAACAAGAATGCCTCAATTCAGATAAGAAAATTACAACTGCAATTTATATAACAGGATTCACTTGTAATTACTTTCATGTAGATCACATACAAATTATAGAAAATTAAATATTAATTAATATTAAAAATATTATTTTAAGATCACCTGGTCCACTATGGATATCATAATTGTTAGTAGAGTTTTGCTGGTAAGGCTGATTATATGGTGGCATAAATGGTCCTGGAGGTCTCATTTGACCATCATATTGTGTATGAGGATTCATTTTGATCTGGAAAATAAATAATCAAAGTTATTTCTTTTGGTGAAAAAAAAACTATCAACAGAAAGATTATTTATATAGTATATATTATATACAATATCTTATACATGCCAATGACTTGGTTAGCACTTTTATCTATGATACTTACTACATTTATCAGGGATTCAGTTCAGAGAAAACAAGGAAAAAAATTACTTGCTACTTGAGAAATTAATATATTGATTAGTACTAGGAAGTAGCTAGAAAAGTTGAATAATCACATTTAACAATTATTGTCAATGTATAAATTTATAAACTAACATATACACACCCTACTGCAATAAATCCAAAACTATTCCCAAACTCAAAAAGAGTATTTAACATATCACTGATTGAGTTGAAGAGAAAATTTGTGAGAAGCCTACATGAATTTGATAGAAAGAACAACTGCTCACATAAAAAAATTTTGGAAGAAATATGGCAGTGAGCGAGTTACATTAACGTCACACTGTAAAGCTGCACAAAAGCGAAAGGCGACAAAACTCACAATTTTGAATCGGTCAAGTCACGAGGATAACACCTTAGATGGCACCCTCCTCTTCTAACTTCCATTCCACACCAACAGGAGGATCTTTGAGCCTCAACAGATTTAACATGCAGTAGCCCCCTCTACTTGGCGGGTTTCAGCAGCACTAGGCTCGAAGTCATCATAAGAAGTAAGGCAGATATCTTTTTTAATTCTAAAATTGCATGTGATCTTTATAATGATGAAAATAAGACACATTCAGAAATTACAGAATACTCATCTTGATAAAATGACAATTTCATTTTTTTTAATATGCCATTTTCCTTAAAAAGCAATGTAATTTACATAAAATTCTTAACAAAACTTATATTTGTCATTAATTTATGATTAACATTCAATGTCCATTTATGGAACATAAAAATTTTCAGGAGGATTGAAAAATAAATTACTATAATGGGTATTTCTTGCATGGAAATTTTAAGAACAATTCTTTAAAATTTTATTATACAAATCAAAAGCTCTGATAAAATAGTTACAGCTCTTTAATGGAAAAGGGGGTGGGAATTACTACTATTCAATAAAATATATATATTAATTGATCATGTTTTATCTTTCTTATTCCATTACGAAACAATTCATCAGATGGATTTTTATGATTTCATTATTGTAAAAACAGCACTTGGAATGTGACTCATTAAACTTTAAAAACATCACAAGAATAACACACAACATTTCTATAATTATGAAAAAAATATATTTTAAAGAATGTTTCAAACATTTTGCAAACTTACAATTTATAATCAATACACAACAAAAATATGACATAGAAATTTTTTAAAAGACCAATTTAAACAAAAAATGTGATACACTAACTAACTTAATAAAAGAAATAAAAGTCTGTAATTCACTATTTTATTATGTAGCTTCAAGATTACAATCTAATTAGTTAGACAGCACACAACCGACATCAATGGATTAGTCAATTATCTATTTCAAAATAATTTATTTCAGAAGTTTCATTTTGTAAAAAAATATATTAATTTACACAAGCCATATTTTTGTTCTGATTATGAAATCAATTGTTTATATTAACTATTGATATGCAATTACAACAAATAAAATGTAAACAATACTTTTGACATGTTACTTCAATCCAACGAAATCAATGAAGTTGAAACAAAAATATAAAAATGAATACAAAATAAATACGTCAAGGGTTTTTCAATGTTGCAAATAAAGAAACAACAAAATATAAAAACTTGTGGAGGAATAGTTTTTCACCTATATACACATACAAAATACTTCCTTGTTCATCAAATGCATCTCTTCATACTAATAAAATTTCACACGATTTAATCGATTATTTTTACTCGATAATAAGTTCAATACTGATAAATGCTTACATACAACACACGAGCAATAATTTAGTAGATAAAACATATAAAAATAGTAGAGAGATGTATTTGCTTCCGATGATACGTACCAATGTGAGGAAGCCGATTCGTGATTATTTGAATAACTGTACAGTAATAATAATCTAATTTTATTGAAAAGGTAATTAAAAAACGTCCTTTTTCATTGATTTAGGTAAACAAAACAACCATAATGCACAAGTTTTATCCTTACGCCACGTAAGAATTAAAGCTCTGCGCACACTCTTCAAATCACCAACCCCATTTACCTAATTAAGGGGTATAGAAAAGATTATAGAGAGTCAATTGTAGAGGTTGCAAACAGTATATAAGTTTCGATACTGATGACAATAAACACTGAGTATAGCCCATTAATATAAAAACAAAATTTTAAAAAATCTTTTCATTTTTAAAGTAAACAAAATAATAATTTAAAAAATATCTTTGTAAAAAAAAATATTTCTGTAATAACCATGTTCAAATATAATTTTTAAGAAAGTTGTTTTGAAATTTTTTCAATAGTTGCAAACAAATAAATAATTTTAAAGTGCTACTTAAATTTTTTAAGGCATTGCGTTTTTTTATACTTTTTAAATATTAAACTTAAAAGGATTTTTTTTTCCTTCTGAATTCAACTTTATCGATACAAGCGCCATCTAATAAATGAAACTGGAAGAACCAAATCAAGTTTTGGTTTTAGCCTTTCAGTATAGGTTAAGTTTTAGGCCAGAAGTTCACTTGTGTACCTGTCTGTTTAATGCAAAGAGGTAGGCTGGTGAAGTAAAAACAATGATTTAAACAAGGTTGAGATTCGATGTATGGATCTTGAAAGTAAACTGATCATCAACATGTGTTATTTAAGAATTAGTGAATGTGTTTTTGGATTACAATCTTCAACTCAATTCGCTTATGGATATACTTAAAGTGTAATAAATGAAATTGTGGTGTGGCAGCTATGGAGGAACCGAATGCTGCTATAGAGGTAAACATTTCTATGCTTTCTTTTTCGTATGTATTTGAGTTTTAATGTTATTAAAATATGACATACAAGAGTGAACAATAATGTTACTAAAACGTGTTATTTGGAAAAAGCATTGAATTACAAAAATAATGATTTTCATATTCTGCTGTAATAAAAATAGATTTCATTAAATTTTTGTGAATTCAATTTATTAAGCTATTCTTAAATTTCAAATTTTTTTGGAAGCTCATGTAATATTGATGTTCGATTAATAACTTGACAATGAATGTTTTTTATTTTGCAATGCATATGGTTAATTTCAACTCTTTTTGGTCATTAATTAATTGAATTCTTTTATTTGAATTTGAGTAAAATTCACAAATCCACATTCTAAGGAAAAGAGTAATTTTTTTTCACATAAACTGTGTTTTAAAATTAACTATTCATTTGCATTTGGAACAATATTATTTGCAACAAGTTTTGTTTACAAAAAGAATGAAGTAATTAGACGATTTCTTTCTTGGGGGAATAAATAATGTATATAATAGGCTAAATTTTTTCGTTTTTACATATGTTTTCTTTTTGTTCTACCCTATATGAGGGGATTGAAAGCGTTATTTTTTACATTGAATTTTATCTCGTAGAATAAACAACATAATATTAACTGAAAATATTGGTACTTGCATATTATCGCAACCTATTGGAGATGTTATTAAAATGAAGCACATGATTGCCAATTCAGCTCGTACAACACATGCGAAATTGGGGTTGCCAACGTGACGAGTTACCTTAACGTTGTCAATTGTTGTGATCATACTTAAGTACCATAATATTTGTTTTCCTGCTGTAGGAACTGATAGATATTTGTAATTAAAAAAAGTATCAGTACTTATGTATTATCACAACCTATTGGTGACATATGAACTGAAGCACGTGATTACCAGTTCAGTGCATACAACACATGCGTAATTGGGGTTGCCACAGGGGCGTAGTTACCGCTGTATCAGCTGTATCAATGATACAGGCAGCCCAATATGTGTTTGAAAATAATCCCAAAATGTCAGAAGACCCCAAATAGGGGCCTCCCCAAGGAGTTTTAATACAGAACCTACTCGGGACTAGCTACGTTAGTGGGTTGCCAACTTGGATAGTTATCTTGAACCTTGGAAATTGTTGTAATAATATGTATCAAAGCATCTAATAGAATTTAAAATACATATCAAATATTGACTAATGAATTGCTTTTTGCACAATTTCCAAGCTCAATACTTTTATTAACTTTTAACTGAAATAGTATTTATGGTAAAATCTTAGAAGAGCCCACACCCTTGTCGACAAACCAAAAAAAGCGCCAAGCCAGAACAAAATAGTGCCAAGCAAAACCAACAATGGCGGCAAGTGAATAGAGCGGGATAAGGCGGATGTGTGATGAAATTATATATAAACAATACAGAAATTAACATTTAAGATAAAAATATAAAAACAGCACTTACTTTCTTACTGCTGATCTTTTCCGAGTGAAGGGTACAGCATAACAATAGATTTTATAAAAGCCTTAAAGGTCTCATCACTAAGCGAATGATCGTGTGAGTACTGCCATATTTATTCTGCAAGGTAATGGTCGTCGTGCGCACGGACATACCTTCGGCGTGGCTGGTACAATTTCGAAGAAAGCGTATTATTGCCCACCATGTTACATCATTCCGATCATTGCATTTAGGATATTCATAACTCGAAGCAATCAATCCTTCCTTCATACACCATTCAATCAGTTCTTTCTTACCTTTTGCATTCAACAAAGTAAAAAATTCTAAAGTATATTCCCTCATACATGCAGCCATACTTCCAACCCTGAGCCCCAAAACAAAAGGAAATTCAAAATGCCCGCCAACAAAGTATGAAAATTCCAGAAACAGTTAGAGTTACCCTATCTAGTGTATCAAAGTAGGGTTACCAAGATGGTGCGATATTTATTTATCCATCTTTATCATTTTTAATAGTTATTGAAAATCAAAAGCCTGCTGAGAATTCAGTTACCTGTGTTATATCTATGTATGAAGAAGTGAATGTATTGTTTATGTTTAAACTCTGTATTTCATTAGAACTTCAACAATTGCATTACTACTTTAAAACTTGAGGCGTTGCGTTCAAGAATTATTAAATGCATTATGCATGTATTAATCGGGAATTGGGGGGGAAAAATTGAGGGACACTGAAATACTCATTTCTTTTTTAAAACCTACAGGAGACCTAAACAAGACTGCCATCAGTCTATGATGGCTTTGAAACACAACAAGAGTAGTCACTGCTATTTTGCCAAACATCAAGATATTCACATGATCTCCAGTCTTGTCATATTACACAAGGGACAAATTGAGAAATCTACTAAATCTAATTTGTGCAAGTGTTTCATGAGATAATCATGTCCAGTTTTTTAATTTTAAAGTTAATGACAATTCTAGTCAGTTTGCAAGGAATGAATTTTCCATTAAAAAACCCTTAACTTTCTTCATGTTAGCATCTCCACAGCCAAATTAACACCTCACAAATCATGCTATGATATCATAACAGTAAAAGAAAACCAAAAAAGTTAATCTTTTTTTTTTCTTTTGCTATTTTTATACCTTTTATTTTCTCTCTCTTTGCTGTTTTTTTATTGTACCTTTTTTTTTATTTTCTTTTGCTGGTCTTTTACTAAAAGTTTAACACTAAATGCTCGAAAATGTAAATTATTACACTACTTGTGTGTTTGATACCATGGTGTGATCACATTAAATCTAGCATTGGGGATTCTTTTGGTACTTGCATATTATCGCAACCATAGTGGTGATATATGAAGCAAAGCACGTTTGCAAATTCATCGCATACGACACATGCAAAATCAGGGGTGCCAACTTTGGTGAGTAATCTTGAATGTTGGAATTCTTGCAATAGTTTGTTAGTACTATTCTTTTAACACAGAATTGGTTACAGACAGGAGGATCAGAACCAGGCGTTGCTAGAGTTCAGCAAACTCCTTACCTGTGGCGTAACGTACGCCTCCCATATAACAGGGAGGCCCTGGATTCTAGGGGACCCAAAGCCTGAGTGATGCCAAGTACACTCATGGACAAAAAAATTAGCACACCAAGAAGTAATTGCAGGACCATAATGAAACTCGGCATGAAAGTACATGTCGGGGAGATATGCAAATGATTAGAAATGCAGCATGATTGCACATTACATATAGCCGGTAGGGGGCGTTTAATGTCATTCTTCGTGGAGTATAAAACAAAGCTTGTTTGAGTGTGCTGAATCATTTACAAAGGAAGAACTGTGGTAGACATGCCATTGTGCTGTTTTCAAAGACATTATGATCAACTGTCGCAGTTTGAGAGGGGGAGAATCATCATCATGATGGAAGCTGGGTGGATAGCTAGGCGAGAAACTCGTCAATTAGACCACTCTGATTGTGTTGTGAGGAGATGTTGGGACTAGTGGATCCGAGAGATGTCATTTACACGAAGACCTGGCTGAGGACACCCTCAACAGACCAGTTGTCGAGAAAACCTCCACATCGTAAGAAATGTATGCGTACAGCCAACTTTTTCATCGACCACCATCCAGGCACAATAAGACATATTTACAATTTCTAAATACTCCATAAATAATTATATAATTTTTCCTTTTCACATGTAAAGGGATAACTCATTTATCATCCATTGTATGGTATAGAGGGGAAAAAATTCAAAACATATTTTATAAAAGAAAAAATGTGCAAATTCTAATAAAAACAGTAATATCATGAAATGAGTGATTTTCTGTAGGAGAGTGAAGCTAGAATATATATAATATTAGTTTTAAAGTATATATACTTTTATATCTGAAAAAATATTTCTATATAATCCAGGTTCTATCTTTAACATTGAGGACAGCCTTAAAGCAAAGTACAAAGAGTGAACACCTGCACTTGTTTATCAATCAGTATGGGCAGCAGAACCATTATACATGTGCAACCAATGTCATAGAAAATCTTTCTCCAATAGTAGTCAAAGCAGAAATTTTCAATTGTCTCAGTGTAGGATTTCTTACTGGCTGGTAGAATCATGTCTACCTATAATTTAACTATTTCATAAGTCATCGAAACACCAGCTCCAGCAAAGGTTGCCTGTTAGATGAGGGGATATAAAAAGTTATTTTGTCATGTGTAAGAAGGTGGATTAGGAATTTAACCTACAATATGCTGGCTTGTAAGTCTTCTAGAAGCCACCTCATCTCATCCTTCTTTACCAATTCGAGAGCACTTATCGTAATTATTCGAATCTAATGTGTAGACTTTTTTTTTCTATTAATGCTACTGAAAATCGGATGTGCTTAGAATCGAAGGGAAAAAAATTAGTTGCATGGGATCTTTAGAGTAATTACAGGTTCTTGAATGTATTTAAATGTTTATAACACTGACAAGTTATTCTTCTCATATTAATTTTGATTTTAAATTTATTTTAATTTCGTAAAATTGGATTCCTCGATAAACCATTGTATTCTATTTTTCATTGTTCACAAAAACCTGTTGCGAATTTGGGGTGTGGCTTAGAATCGATGGTGGCTTACATTTGAATAAATACACTATTTGGATTTGTAGCGGTATCTAAGTAAAAAACCAGTACTTAGACATCACGCGAAGACGATCGTCTTGACGTGATCGATAAAGTACTGGCGTTCGGAACGGAAGGTGCCCGTTTCGAATCTATACCTACATTGGTGACCCTGGACTGAAGTAAGAAAACGCAACTTTCTGAACTGTAATGGCGCCATCTACCGCAAGAAAAAGTAAATAAATAAAAAAAATAAGGGAGAGTGAAAAAAAATAAGAGAAGAAAAATATAAATAAATAAAAAACATATACTCTCTCCGAAACAAATGATAGATCATCTTTCTCTCATCTCAGCAAGAAAAATAAATAAGAATAAAAATAAAATGAATGAGAGAGAGAATAAAATAAATAAAAAAAACATGCTCTCTCTCCAAGAACAAACAAACGGGGGAAAATCGTTCGCCTATCCACCTCACTGGTGGGAGAGTAGTGTAGCGGTATCTAAGTAAAAAACCAGTACTTAGACATCACGCGAAGACGATCGTCTTGGCGTGATCGATAAAGTACTGGCGTTCGGAACGGAAGGTGCCCGGTTCGAATCTATACCTACAGGTTCAATGAGTCATAGGCTCAATATAGGTTTTCAACTGAATGGCCGGGATGTGAAAAGAAAATGCTTCACCCTTGATCAGGGGTGTAAGAGAGAATATTAGAGCCCCTCTTTAAAGTCGGGTTTTGGACCTCAAGCCGTACCGATGTCAATCAGGTTTTGGGCACACACACACCCACCATGATACGGGGTAGTTCATTATGCCACTGCCTTTGGTAATTCTAAAGGCATTACTTTAAATAGTTTTGGCTTTGTTTTGAATTCATCCAAAAGCAGTCATTAGGAATTCTCTACCATATTCAACAAGATTCATCTCCAATAGCCCGAGTGTCTTTGTGGTGTGACTATAATATAACTCACTCGCCATATGCATCAGCAGGCCTAATACAAGATTTTTAAGTGGTACAGAGTAGATCTTAGGTAATATCTCATTTTTAACCAGTAAGCCTTTTAAATAGTCTACTACTGTCATTGGCAATATGTAATTATAACATCAATATTTTTATTTTCTCTCATTTTTTGACTCTTATTATTTTTATAAATCTTTTTATCATGTATTTAGTAAGCAGTTTAATATGACTTAAAATCTTACATGAGCATGTTTTAAAGCTTGACAAATTTTAATGACAGCTTCAGTATTGATCTGATCTTGATTTCTCTTTTGATGCCAACCCTCATTCAACTTATTTTATTAAAATCCTGGTTCATTTTCTACTTTTTTTTAATTAATTAAAACTGAGAGGTTGTAAGAAATTAAATTGTGTGTGTGTAGCAAAATTTAAATCTTGTTCCATTTTTATTAAAGGTGATAACTATGCAAAAAAGTCTTAGTATCAGTTAATTAATATTTATTATCAAATATTCATTTTTATGTAAGATAAGCATTTCCTCCTCTTCCTAATTTTTATTTACTAAGCAATCAGTGGATTTGTACTATTAATTTATTCCTTCTTTTCTTTTACATTAGACTTTCAAGTCAGATTATCATTTGATTTCTATTAAATTTCTTGTTGAAGTTTTATCCTTTGTTTTTCTCAAACTATTTTTGTCTAAAAAAAATTTGTCATTGAAAGTGAGTTTTACTATGCACTATTAAAATCATAATGCATGCATATAGTTTTATGTGAAATCAATGTGAAAAAACTAAACTAAACTAGAATGAACCCATTCTGCCATTTTCCTCATTTCTTCACCATCACTCAAAATTTATAGATCCTGAGTCAATGGCCTATTTTCTAGGGGGTCCCCCTTTTGTGAAATCTAATCAATATATCCTTAAAAACTTTAGATTTCTTTCACTTCATTGAAAAGTAATATTATGCTATATATATGCTTATACATTTGCTCATAAGTAATCAAATTGCTCTATATTTTTATTATTCAATATTGTTAATCCTTATATTATTTAATAATGTAAGAATTAACAGTTCTAATATAATAGTTTCAGGATTGATTATTTAATAGTCATTGAAATCATTACATTGGAATACAGATTAAATCAATTTCTACTTTTCAGATGCTATTATTTTTATTGGTATTTCTTTATTTTTATTAAGCTGAATTCATTTAATTTTGATTCGTTTCCCCCTTTGCTGTTTTTTCTAATGCTATCCGATCAACGGTATCAGATAGAGGCCCACGTAATTCATCGTGGATAGGAGCTTGTTCTTACGTCTGTCATTAGCTGCAACTTTGAGCACCAAAAAGTGGCCGCGGTAGCCGAGTGGTATAGGTATCGGACTGTGGCTTGCTTTGTCACGGGTTCGAGCTCAGTACCACTAAAGACCCGCCGTGTAGGGCAGCGATGCACGTTAAATCTGTCGAGAGCTGAAACGTCCTCCCGTTGGTGTGGTGTGGTAGTTAGGAGAGGGGGGTGCCAGCTCAGGTGTCGTCCACGTCACTTGACCATGGTTCAAAATTACGTGGTCCGTCGCCAAAAGCCCACGTGTAGCTGAACAGTGCGACGTTAATATTCAATCAATCAATCAATCAATTGAGCACCAAAAAAATATAACGGTACGTTTTGGCTCGGTTCCACCTCAATTTAGAAGAACACCCTGGGAGGTATAGTCGGGGGGGCTTCCCACCTCTCTTCCCCTTCCTCCAATCTCTCGAAAGGACTTGCGGCACGACGAAGATTTAGAGTTGCCCTATGTCACACAGGCATTGTACATTTACAAACATCCTCATCTTATCCAGGATTCAAATCCAACCCCTACCTCCTGGGCAGTTTTTTACCCTTTCGGTAGTCAAATATGAATAAGTAATTTAAAATTACAAGGAAAACTCTTTCTCTCTTTTTTTTCAGTGATCTCAGTAGTTCTGAGGTTTCTTTCAAGAAATTCAGTAAAATATATCTAATAAGATTGCTTTACTTAGAATGATATTCTTCAGTATTTGATCAATTATAAATAGTGGAAGTGTCAGTGCCACAGGAAGATTCCATTTATTATTCTCGTATTTCAGCGATGTTTTGGGCACTTAAGTTTTTATAATTGAACTTGATATAAAGAAACTGCATCTCTGTTTATAGGTTATTACAATATACGAATCAAATAATCGGGAAATATTATTTTGGAAATGACCAAAAAGAAAGAATATTTCATTGAATAATAATAAAGATTTTTTTCCAAAATGAAATTTGGATTCCATTCTAGAAACTCGTTTAAAAATCTAAGTGGCTGTTAGTCCTTCATTCTTATTCTAGAACATTATTTTGAGCTTAAAAGGGAGATTGGTTTACCTTGGTTTAGCTAGTCCTAACTGGGCTCTGTCGAAATTTCTTACGGGCCCTTTTTTGAAAATAAATAAAAAGGCTGCATTAATAAAACTTATTTGAAAAAGCCAGTCTCACATGTTTTGGCCCTTGTAACTTGGGGGTCTCGCGTTATCGAGAGATACGGCAGTAACTAAATCTATGTTGGCATGTGAGAATTAAAGGCATATTTTTTGGTAACATCTTATATATAACTAGCTGGTATACCCGTTCATCGCACGGGTGAATTTAAAAATTAAAAAATACAGACTGAAGGATAAAGAAGTTTTTAATGAGTTAATTTTACGTGAATTGTATAAATTAAACAAAAAAAGCTTTTTACATAACTCAGCTGAACGAAAAAACTATTGCTGATTTTTTTTATTATTGTTATTATTATTTATGACGCCCCGTAACTTTTCTTGTGGGTCGATTTTTGAAAACACCTACCTACTCAGCAAAAGTAATACATTGTTCATTGGTTTTAATTTTATTTTCTCGGAATCCTAATTTCTTTTCTAAAATAAAAGCCTAAGTTATTCCTTGTAACATTGGCTATGTGAAAGTTTCGTCAAAATTGGTCCAGCCGTTTCAGAGATTAGCCGGAACAAACAGAAAGACAGACAGACAAAAGTTTTAAAAATGTATTTTTTCATTTAAGTACCATATATACTTTTAAATGCATTTAGTAAAAAGCTGTTAATTTCAAATTACAAACAGACACTTCATTTTTATTTATATGTATAGATTTTGAACATTGCTGAAGTGTATATAGCATTGAATGACCCTTTCTAATATTTTAACTATGATAATTCTAATAGCCTTCACGTTGCTTTTAAATAAATAAAAGTGTAATAAAAATCAGTCAAGTCACCCACTCCAACAAAAATAAATAAAAATTAATTACAATTAAAAGTAACAGCGCTTTTTAAACTGGTGTCTCAGTGTACTATAATTTCTAACTTTCCAATTTTTCTCTTTGATGGAAAATAATTTCAATGATTAAAAATCATTTTGAAAACCTAGAAATCTAGATACATAGTTCTTAATTTTTCATAAATTTTTTAAATATTGGAGAAATTTTAGTGTTATTTACTTAACAAAATACATGCATAGTTTTTCCCCCTTTAAAAAGTGTGACCTCACCCTTCTTATTTTATATTCATCTGCATTTGTGAAAGAATTTTCAAATATTTTTAGAAAATTTATATTGCCCTTTACTCAAATGTTATTGTATTTTGATTTTTCGCTTCAAATTGTAGCATTCTGGGGAAATTAAATCATCAGAATGAAGGAAACCTTATTCCCCAAGTTCCGTGTGGTTCATAATGACGTCACTAAAAAGTTCTGAATAACTCTACGTTTCTAGACACCCACTTGTCTTTTTCTGAATCCATCATCATTCGATGAGTAACTTCCTGTTTCATTCACGCATCGGCGATTTTTCATTAAAACGTCGAAACGCTTCAATTTGGATTTTTTCCCTCCCATGGGGTGGTTTTTTTATTCTGTTTTATTTCGATCGTGTTGAAAAAAAGATGAAAGAATAAAAAAAGAAACAGAAGGGAAAATATAATACTTAATATCGTATATAGGAAAAAAAATTACTGTTTGTGTTCCATATGCGTTCAAACTAAATCATAACATCAATGTCTTAAAATCTTACTATTTTCTGCCTCAATTGAAATCGCAGAACTTTTTTTTTAAACATAGTTGCACTCATGAGATCATTTAAAAATCTTTTTTTATTTGATTTTAATCACTAAAACTATGTCTCTAAAACGATAGATGTCGCTTCTGAATTTCAATTTATGAAAAGATTTTGTTAAAACAATCACGGGGTTTTTACTTTTGTTTACTTACCGTTTGTTTACTTACCTTGTTTATGTACCGTTGTTTACTTACCGACGTATAACGCGCACTTTTAACACAAAAAATAAGATCGAAATTTAAGGGTGTGGGTTTATACGCCGGGTATGAAAACGATAGCCTTAAAAAAAACAAAAGAAAGGAGCATAGAAAAAATTTACTTCTACGCATATCGAAATACTGTTTATTTAAAAGAAATGACATGCCTTATGAACTAAAAGAGTTGTAGTTCTAGAAGTATACTATTTTTTCAATTGTCTGGGATCTCGAGTAAATGGTTTCAAAGCACAAGAGTATAGTACTATATTAACATTTCAGATTTTTTCCTAAAAAGGGGGTGCGGTGCGCGTTATACGCCGGATTTTACGGTAAATTGTGAAAAGCATCCTTTACTTTTGTTACTAGTGATGATTTCATTTACATTCATTATTATATTTCTCTTCTATTTTTCTAAAGCAAATATATTTAAAAAGATATACGAGGCAGTTACCAATATATTTTTAAATTTACAGAAATTGGCATTTCCTTCTGTTGCGTAGATTACAAAGAAAAAGCTTTTTTTCCCCAACTGTGAATGTATAATAAAATATAAAATGCGAATCCTAATTTAAACTTAATTTTTTTTATCCTTTCTCTCATATTTTAATTTAACATGAAATCCGAAAAATTCACTTTTCTTAATTATTTTCACATTATTCCTCAAGCATTTGAAAATTGCTGTAGGCAGTTTCACAATTCGTTAATTATATATTTTTCAATTGTGGCGCTCCTTTTACATTTATTGGGAAATTTTCTAATTATAACCTTTGTTTTCGTTCGAAATCTACATAAGATTGGTGTTAATAGTGAAAAGAGAGTATCATTTTGATTTTGATATGAATAAAAATTAAAATAAAATTCATGCTTATGTAATCTTATGAATTTTTTGCAAGTCCATGAATAAGTCAGCTTCTGAATGTGTAAGCGCTCCATATCTTATACTAAATTTTATTATATACTAGGTGCTTGCCCCCCAAGTATTGACATGCGTTTCTTTAAAACAAAAAGTCTTTTAAAAACCAAGATTATAAAAATATTTGACATGCCATTGAAAATAATAGATGCTAATTTTAAAAGTCAAAAATTATCATAATTTTTGTTTCATAATTGTATAATGCTCTGCAAAATCTAGATAACCAGAATCATTCACACACACACACTCACGTTCGTAATAAAAATAATTCTAAGGTCAATGACTTATTTCAGAGAATTGTTTAAAGACTGCAATTGCCATTCATTGTAACCGAATTCGTTGTTAAACCAAACACACCAATATCACAAAAACTTGTTCTGCTCTTCGTTCAAAAAAGAGCTCCAAGAATTCCATGTATGGAAGACTATTGAGATTTTGCTCGTGAAATAAACGATATTGTTCTTCTTTACGCAATCGCATATGTTCTTTGTCAGAAGGTGACAGCAAATAAGATTTAAATTTTAGTTAACGGATTATTTTGCCTATTTTTTGTATTTCTGAGTTAAAAATATACTTTTTTCATTTCCAATGAAATTTTATTTTACACAGTAATAAGTTGCTGTATTGTCATTTTTCTAGTAGCAGTAATAATTATAAAATTCTGACCCGAATTTTCATGCAGTTAGTACTATTATTTTTGCAAATTTTTGAGAATCTGCCCTCCTTTTTGCTTAAAGACATTTTTTTTGTTCGAATTTTTTAGAGCATATTTATGTATGCTATAATCTATTTATTTACATCCGTATATCTTTAATATTAATATGTTATTTTTATCGTTAACCTATGAAATCAGCTCCTTTCAGATGCATGTAGCTATTAACCATTTCGCAACAGTGTTAACAAAACCAATGTGTGTTTTGTATGTATTATAACTTTTTGAATAGTAAGACAATAAGTTTGCTAAGTGTTTAAATGCATAACTTCTTGTACAATATACATGAAAGTTTTGATGTTCTTTCTCAAATACCGGTAAGAGCAAATAGTAACTTTTCAATTGGTAATTCAAGCACAAATTACTGCTACGTATGTAATCGTGCGAGGAAACAATTTTGTGTGTGTTTTGGTAAAGGTAGTTTCGTATAAATCCAATCAAAATAAACAGATTTTAAAGCTCGAGAAAAAATGTAAGTTCGATGACATTCCGTTATTTATGTGTGCATGATTCTGATTTAAAGATGAGAGGAATTAATGCTTATTGAATGGAGAAATATAATCCATAATGCAAACTCTATACGGTACGGATAAAAATAATAAGCTTATATTTCAAAATAAACTGTAATCCGTCATGGGACTGGATTGACTTTCTCTCTAATATTTTATTCCGTTATAAATGTGTTTAAAAATGCGATAATACTGCATGAAACTTTAAAAATTACTTAGCACTTGGGGAGATTTTCAAGTAGCTTAAAAATTTTCTTTTCTTTTAAGTATTTCATGAATCAGGATGAATTAACATGTTTGTATTTATGCGTCACTAGTTCACATTTCATGCAAAACGGTAAATTTCTAAAAATTTCAATTCGAAATTAAACTGCTGAAATAGGACTGTTAAATATTTAGTTCCAAAGTAAAAATTCAAGTGTCATTTCTTTTTAGATAAAAACTGGGTCATAGATCTGGTGAGAGTCAGTCGAGCATGTAGTCAAAAATGCATTATCAACCAAGAATTGTTTAATTTTCGTTTCCTTAAAGATGGCGAAATTCTTAAGAATCTATCAGTTTTCTGATGAGAATTAATTTCGCATTCATCATTGTAAATAAGCTAATGTTTTTTAATGGAATTTAAAATTAAATATCTTATCATTTAAATTTGAAAGTGAAAAAACCTTTTATTTTTCGTTGATGTAATTGGGTGAAAAGAAAATAATTCCTAAAAATATTTTATTATAAATAATAAACCTATCGTATATAATATTTTCGATATATATACATACACAATATTACCCATTATCAAACGTTAAACATATGAGCAATGGCATTTCACGATTCTGAAAAATATGCACTATTTCTTAAAACTGCAATAGCCTGTGTAATGCAAAAAATTTCGAAAAAGTATATTTTACTGAAGCTTTTACTTATATAAGTAGAGAAATTCCGTGCAACGCCGGGCCATACAGCTAGTTTAAATCATAAATCATGTGTTACATTGAATACACTTTTCTTGAATTTGGTACTTGATCGACAGTTACTCGTAATCGTCCTGAAGATTTTAAAGTAAATTAGCTTTTCTGAAATTTACTCAGTATTTTATGTTATAAAAATCTTTGTGAAATGTGTCTAAGAGCGAAGGAAGCTATTTTGAAGTAATTTTATATTAGATGCTTTAGTGTCTCACATTTTCAATGTCGTGTTTGATTTCTTAAAAAATATCGTTGTGGTTTCCCCATCTTCGTATGATATTAAAGAACAGAACCAAAAAAGAAAATACTTCTTCAGTTTGTAAAATAGTACAGGATTAATATATTTTGTTTTCACAATCCCTTTGAGCAGCGTTCCCTAACTTTGTCACTCTTGTGGATCTCTTGTGTCATGGTTCTAGGGAACCCCAGCATCCATATAACAATATTTATTTAGTAATATTTTTATTAATGAAAGTAAAAAAAAATGAATTGCCATAAAATCCGGCATATAACGCTCAACGCCGTATAACGCGCACCTAAATTTCAAGCTACAATTTTTAATTTTTAGGTGTATTCGCCATATAACGCTCCCCCTTTTTTTTTTTTTTTAAAGAAGAAATCTGAAGTGTGTGTGTACATGCGCATTGTTATGTTTTGAAGTCATTTATTCGAGTTATTATTTAAAGCTGCAGAAAAAAAAAATAGTACACTTCTAGAACTACAACCCTTTAAGTTCATAAGAGGAATGTCGTTTCTTTTAAATAAACTGTATTTCGATCTTTGTAGAAGTTTAATTTTTTTCTATTCTTATCTTTTTTTTATTTTTATAAGCTCTCGTTTTTATACCCGGCATATAACGCTCACACATAAATTTCGATCTTATTTTTTGTGTTAAAAAGTGCGCATTATACGCCGGATTTTACGGTATTTTAGTCGTTTATTTAAAACAAATGTGAGAGCATGCTATTGGGTATAATTCTAAATATAAATTAGATTTAGACAAATAATTTTTTTAAAGCAGTGAAATATTCATATAAAATCTAACCCCGCTTTTGGCACATGATGTTGAAATCGGGGTCTGATTTTTCGATATTCATACTCAGCTTTCATCTCCCACCGAAAGGAGACGATTTCTATCTTAACTGTTAATACTTGTGTTAAACAAGAAAAGACGTTCCGACATGTGCGATGTTGAAAACTACAGCAATATATGTTGTTTTTCAATTGAAATGCAGAATTTGTCCCAAACTTCGTCCATAAATCTCATTTTCAGTGAACCATCCGATTGTTAGTCACAACGTTCTTTTAATTTTAAATTCTGAGGATGAAAAAAAGTGTCAGAGAATGGATTCCTCACCCAATCTGTTGACATAGATGGAAGGTTATAATGAATTTTCTTCGAGGAATCTGTTCCTCTAGGTGGGACACTATAAAATGCGAAATTTGTTGTTATCCATTGTCACTTTTATAGTCCCTCCAGGTAGTTCAAACATATCAAGAAGCCCTTTTACAACATAATTTTTCCTTCAGTTTAATTTTTTTTTTAATCCAATGATCTTGTTGCTTGAAGCTAGTGTTTTTTCTCTGTTACCTTGCTGTAACTTATCCACTTGATTCAAATGATGAAAAATATCTGTTAGATAAGCTAACATCTGCTCATAATTTTTTTGCAGCTGAGGAAATTTTCTTGAATTTCTCCCTCATTAACGAATCATTCAAGAACATATTTCTTGGTTAAATCTGTTGACTCATTCAATGGAATTGAAAAACTGACATTTTTTTTTTTAGTTTTGTCACACACTCACACACATACATGAAACCTCTTCATCATCATGTGACTTACTGATTCGTCGGGTTAATGTATTGTTCGCACGTGAAATATTTTCAATTTTCCTTTTATTGCATCCTCTCCCTACAATTTATTCAAAATTACGAGGCCGTCAGCGTTAGCCCTCATGTGACTTAAGTGCGACGTTAATAAACATTCTTTCTTGACATTTTTCCCATTTTAATTTTACATGCGGGCATTATCAGATTATCACCATCTGTGATTTTTCGTTTTCTGTTCAATAAGCTCTGCTACGAAAACTTGCTTTCTGAGCATTTTCACTAACTGTGAATGTATTTACAAAAACTGTTCTGTTTATTTTGAAATTTGAACATAGTTTTAAAATAATCAACCGACTTATTTTTCCTATTACTATGATTTGTCGTGAATTCTCTGCTCGGTTTTGTTGGAGCCATTACTGTATTCACCACAAACGGGACACAATGGCAGAGGACATTCCGGGTTACCAGTCCATGTAAAGACCATTGATAAATAGCTTTCATTGTATGATGAGCCTTTTTTGTACCTCTTTCTTTATTAGTCTTTTGAAATTTTGTAAGGTTCTCTATATCTTCCTCTCTAGTCTCTTCAGAATTATTTCGGTTGTTTGTTTTCAAGTATCTCTATGTTTTAATTGTTCATAATATAATAATTTAATGAAAAACGGAACCTAATAAAATACTAATAAAGTGGTGCAATTAAAAGTTTACACTAGCATCCTGTTTAATCCGCCTTGTGATCCTAAATGAGCTTTCACTTTACATGTTTAAAGTGAAAAATTACTCATGGAATATTTTGAAATTTTAAAAACACTATTATAAACAGATACATAAATTTAAAACGTTTTCAAATTTTAATAAAAATTGAAATATTTTCTATGTGATAATGTTTATTCCTCTTTTTGCGTATGTTTTTTTTTTACATTTAGCGAAGATAGCATTACATTTTAAAAGTGAAGTCAGACTAAGATATTCAAATAATTTATTAAGGGATATTTTTTTGTCGTTTTTTTTTACTTTATTGTCAATTTTTTCTTTTGTTTACCATCGTCATTTCTAGTTTAGTTGAACGATATAGCAGTTTACAAAATTTATAACTACATATAATTAGACGCTGATGTTGCATGTTTGAAATTCTAAGAATTGCGTCATTTCATCAGACAATGATTCAAAAGTTGCATGTCATTCTTTTTGTCTGAAAGTGCTTGAAGTGTTGAACTTATGGCAGAAAGTAAAAATAGAAGCCACTTAAAAACTATTGTTTTTAGTAATGTGTGAATTAGTCACACCAGGTCACTTTTCAGAATAAAGTTATTATTTAAATATCCGTCAGTGTATATTTTTTTTTCTTATACAACATTTGTTACTTAAAATATATATGTTTGAATCAATCGTTTACTATTACTGTCTGATAACTGCTTCTATAACTGATTTGTGAAATAGAATTTATGAAAAATAACAATTCCACAGTTTGAATATTGTCTTTGAGTCAATAGCTGTAGTTAACTGATTTGCGTCTTGTTGGATTAGTTCGAAAATAAAAAAATGTGTTGGGTAAAGTTGATGTGTGTAAAGTTCACAAAATATAAAATCTTGGTTAATTGACTTTTGAAGACCATGAAAAATCGAAAGGAATTTGACGATACAGAAAATGCTATTGATTCTTTAGAAATTCGCAAGAATGGATGAAGGAAAATCTATTGTTCTAGCTAGAGAGAGAGAGATCGCAAATGACATGGATCTGGATGAATGCAAGCATGATAATCGGCGAAAGAGAACTGGATATTCAAAAATGCAACGTGTTCTGATTTAAATGTGAATATTTCCTCAAATTCTGGTTGTTCCCATTATCCTGATGAAATGAATAGTTCTCATTTTTTTAATCAGGCCCAGAAAACAAAATAATGCTTTTGAGCTATTTCCGATATTTCGATGTTATTGTTGCAATTTTAACGTCTTATTGTTTTTAAGGTATTGCCCCTTAAAGTGGTTTAAACTATTTTTGCTACGCATTATATGAAACTCCCCCGATGACTTTTGTTACATTTTATTGGTTTTAAGAGTACAGAGCAAAATGTATTAGAAGCCTTAACGAAATTATCTATATCTTTGATACGAAAAATTTCTTACATACTTAGGAACCCAAGCAAGCGTTGCAGCCTTGACTAGAAATATATTACGTTCTATGCATTTGTCTTGGCTTGAACATCTGAAATTTGAGCATCCGTCCATGCATCAGTGAGTGTCTCCGTTTCCCTTTGAAAAAAAATTAACCCATATACTTAAGAGTGAAGGTGTTTTTTTTTTGCTCTAATGCAGCTTTTCTTCATAGCGGCTCGTTCGAAGCGGGTTCTTCGTCATTCTTGCATTTAATTACCTTTTTTTCTTTAGTGTCCGTTGAAACTCAATAAGGCATCTGCCAGTATTGTGAACTTTGCTTTTGTTGGTTTTCTTTTTATGTCGAGCTGATGTTTATTTTATGAGGGCGTAGTTCCTTCTTGTTTTCCGCAGGTGCAAGTTAATATTTGTTTCATAATGGCAACCAGCAAAGATGTGGTCTCCTTTATACTTGGAACACGATTCCATTTTCAAGTTAGATATTCTTTTTATATAAAGGTTTTGTTGTAAATGTGCAATAAGCTAAAATCCCCACTTCCTTTTTTTTTTTTTCCTTCCTAAAATATCTGCCTTAGGGTTTCATTTACTGTTACTGAAGGAAAGGTATGAAAATTATAAATTTCTTTCAATTTATTAGCAACTTTACATAATGTTGAAATAAGTCTATTTGTAATTATAGGAGAACATAAGATGGTAAGAATTTATTTAGCTGAGTAAAATTTGTTTTAATGCATATTGATGCGTTTGTTCTTTTGTTAAAAAAAATTGGAGAATTTTAAGTCGTATAAAGTCAGCAATGTTCTACACTATTTATAACCTTTAAAAAACCATTTTTTATTAATATTTAAAATTTATATTAATATCATTTCTTGTATGGTCATCATAATCAATTTTAATTGGATTATTTTACTCTTATTTTTGCTTTGTAAATAAATATGGTATTTAATTTTTTAGAATATTTACAATTAGAAATGCATATTTTAATTTTAATATATGCATATTTAATGCAAATATTAAAATTCGTATTACTGGTGTAATGAAAAAAAAATTAACTTGTGCAATCGATAATCCGGCTTCAAATATGTTAACAAAAAATACTGTAGTATTATTGCTCGATTTTTAATTGTATTACGATATTTGACCACGAAATATTGCGTTTTAGATTAAAGAGTATGTTCTATATGGAATATATTACTTCGTACACACATAGTATAAGTAATGCTATGTGATACTTTTAAGTATTAAAATACTTAAGTATATTAAGTCAGTATTAATCCATAATAGTACCAAAAAATTAATTTATTTCTGTATTAACAGTTGAATGTATGAAATAAAACTAAAATGTCGGAAGATGAAATTGTCATACGTTATTTTTATAAACAAAACTATTGTAATTTTCCCTCCACTCTTAATTTTACAAATTATTATTGAAGTGTAAAGGAGATTTTTTTCCCCTATGTTAAACGTTGCGTTCTTTTTATAGGCTTAGAGCTAGAATCCACCCTACCTTTTAAAACCAGCTCCCGTCCCGTTTGTTTGAGTGCTTAAAACAGATCACGAAATCGTTTGAAATGGGTTTTGATTGAAATATTATAAATATAGACTCTCATTCATCATATTTAATTCCCTGCTAATCAGAAATAAACTTCTTTATAAAGCAAGGTGTCTTTTTTTGAGAGGGTAGGGGCTTCTGTAACTTGGTATAAGTTTCTAACTGGTGATCCGGGTTTGAACAACATAATACTTTACAAAAGACCATCTCAATATTTTAAAAATTCAATTGGATTTCATAATCCGCGATTGACATGGTGTGGAAATTCGCTAAGTGGCCTCAATTCAGTGATCTCTTATTCGTCTGGCCATGGCTGAAAATAATGATAGTCTCCGATATTCCGTAATGTAGTTCTGGTATGACGTTAGTTAAAAACAATAACTTATCTGTCCTTCCTTCTCTCAGAATGAACTCTTGGGTTACTCATAAAAGACTTAAAAAATCCTCGTAAGTAGTTCCTTAGAAAACCATTTCAGAAAATACACAACTTCCTTATCTTTTTAAAGTAATATAAGTTATTTAAACTATTCTAAAAAATATAATCAGACCTCCTACTTCAGTTTTAATTGTTAGAGTTGCATCTATATACGCTATGTTTTTGATAAATAAGTACAAATTATTGCATTCATTCTTCAGATTCAGATCGTAGACAGCGATAATTTATTTATTTTTTTCTCCTTGTGGAAAACTTTTTATTATGCCTTTGTGTGCGCTTGACATGCTCATGTAGAAGTAGTTTATGATTCATCCTTTTTCTCTTGTCCAATTATACTGGATATTAAATTACTTGACACTCTGTGAAACGGCTCCTAAAATTGTTAAATTTATTGCAGTAGCCGAACTTTTTTAACTAGCTTAATAAGAATAACTTGTGATGTTTTTGTGTATGTCTGAATAGGGATGGGAAGAATAGTTTCTCGGATTATCTGCGAGAACATCATATTTACAGAATTACTCTTTGTTATAGAGAAAAAAAAATTTGGAATTAAGTTTTTGAATGTTTTGGATTCAGAATTAATTTAATTTGCTAATCAGTTTAATAAACTTGTTTACTTCCCTTCATAAGTGGTGGTAATTTTTCGGTTTTTCTTTTTAAGTTAATGTGCATTTTTTGTCTGTGGCTCATAATTTATTTTGATAATTATTGATGAAAATGAACGTATATTTGAATATATAATAAAGCAACAAAAGCATTGTTTTTAAGCATTGCCATACTATATGTGTAATTTCAATAGATTCTAAATCCGGCTTGCATTCCGCACTTAATGCTCCGCGAATTGGAAATGATTGAGATGCTTATGATTTATTTTTAATGTTTAGTTATAATAATAAATGTTATTGTTAAATAATGATTGGGGGAAAGAGTTGCTTATCTTATATATAAAAATCTTCTGTGCCTGTGCGTGTGTTTGTCACTAAACTCCTCCTAAACGGCTGGACCGATTTCGATTAAATTTTTTGTGTGGGTTCAAGTAAATTCGAGAATGGTTTAGATTCACAACTCGATCCGATATCGCAATTAGTTAAAAAGATATTAATTAAAAACATTCAAAAAATACAACTCAACATTCACCTACATTGTTGTAACAACGCTAAGTAATATAAAAAAAAAAATTTTTTTTAATCAATTCCTACTTAGATCAACCAAGAAAAAATTATTTTAAGTTACTTTTTATTAAATAGTTGCAATTAATATAATATGACAGATTGATTTATATAACATATGAGGGCTTTTGGCGACATATACATATGAAGAATCACAGCATTAATTAATTTTTTATTAATTATCATTAAAGTATCGTATTGTCATCCAAAACAATCGTATATATAAAATTTCTGTTCAACTGAATGCTTTAAAACGTGAGAAAAAAACCTTTTCAAATTTTGACATAAGTCGCCAAAAGGGTCGCTAAGTCGCCAACGTGGCTGTATTTGTAATTTTTTAAATAATTAGTTTTAATCAAAATTATTTTTTATTAATTACAATTAAATTATTGTATTGTCATCCAAAATAATCATGTACATTACATTTCAGCTCAATTGAGCGCTTTAAAATGTATTTTATTAACGGTTGAAAATTCCACCAAGATAAATAAATAAACAAACAAACAAAATATGTATAGAGATCGTGAGCTGATAGTAGGAATTGAAAAAGACGTAAGTTGGCGTCGAAAATTGATTTTCAGCCAAACTGGCCATACCTGGTCTTTATTGTTACGAAAATGCAGACGATTCACGCTTTTTAGCGTTTTTAATTAATATCTTTTCAAATAATCTTTATATATGTAATTCTTCTGTGCGTGTGTATGTAACTGAACTCCTAAGCGGCTGGCCCGATTTTGATGAAAGTTTTTGTCTGTTCCAGTGGACTCTAGAATGATTTAGATTTATAATTCGGTTTAGAAATGTTTATTTAATTAATTTTTTATTTATAAATCGTTGATCTTGGAATGTTTTACATTGGATCCGGCAGACTGCGCTACGATCGCAGTATCGAATATTCAAAAATCTTTTATTATAATTCAAGTTGGTCCCGACAGTTGGTGCTGTGATCATTTCAGGAAAATATTTTGTCACTTTGTGTTATTATTTTGTTGAAATAAATCGTGTGTTAATTAAATTATTACATTCAGATGTATTTAGTGTTTGAAATTTTACTCAATTTTACTCAAAACGGTCCAGATTGTTAAAGCTTATTCATAAAAATTTGGAATTTTTGAATTTAAGGTGTGTGTACAGGACAACGTCTCTCGGGTCCTCTAGTATATATATATATATATATATATATATATATATATATATATATATATATATATATATATATATATATATATATATATATATATATATATATATAAACATATTGACTATAATATGTTACTTAAACATATTCGCTATGCTTTTTGAATGTACTGGGTATTTCATTTTGTAGTCGATTTAAAAGAGTAAATAATCAGAATCTTGCTAAGATTTTCCATACCATCTCTTGTTACTTCCCCAAAACTTTACTTTTTGCGAATGGGCTAAATCGTGTGACATCAGAGTCTCATGATAAATGCAATCACATGTTTTCAAACTATCCGTACATGCGCTTCATTGATGCCAGTTTTTGCTTTTTACAAAAATTTTCTTTTAAAAACAAATTTTTGAACAATAGCAGTGCACGTAGATAAACATTCTAGAATTCATCAATTTCGTTCATCCTTGTGTTCTTAACAAGCTGCAAGCAAAAGCAAAAAATTCATTTTTCTTATTTATTCACTTTAAAAAATATTAATAAATATTTAATACAATAACATTTCAACAATTGAATTAAAGCGGCATACTTAGCATTATTTTTATATGCTGCTAAATCTGCTATAATGCTTGCATATCAATTTTTATTTAAGTATGGAAAATTGCAATGCATATTTTAAGTCGAATTTTTACGTGCTTCTAATAATTTTATTTTTTCAGATTATGCATTTTATATTTGGAATTGTAATAGATTACTTTTTTGTCGAATAGAAAATTCCTAAAATTTTATGTTCTACATCCAACAGTTAACTTCTGTCATTTCGATGTTATTCCAATAGTAACTATTTTAATATGTGAAATTTTTTTTGTAGGAAATAAATTCTTTAAATGAAGTATTAGGTTTTTTCAACACGCATAAGCCTCGATAATTACGCAGAATTATTTAAGGGGGAAAGATGGTCTAATTTTTTCTCTGTTTCTTGAAAATTTTAAGTTCATTAATCTGGAGGAAGTTATCATAGTTTCGAAAAATAATCTTTGTTTGACTTTTTCATGCAAGCTTTGAGTTTTTGTTTACATATTCATCGTTATCTTCGTCGATAAATAATACATGGAGCATAGTAAAACAAATCTCCTCTTCTTTCAAGTAACAAAGAAAGAAGAAAATTATTTCTTAGATAGGCATTCAGTAGAGCGAAGATAATGTTTCTGAGAAAGTTTTATTGTGTGAGATTTCCTTGGTGGGTTGATCAGATGCACTTGATTGATTTTTCTCTTGGAATTCTACTATAAAGCGTTACCATCCTCTCGCTAAATTTTGAAATATTCGGCATAATCTAAATTCAAAGTGTGATCGGTTTTTATTGCAGATACGGGTTATTTAATCTACATAATTCAGCTGGATTTTTTAACTTTAATACACATCCAGAATCTATGGTAAGAAATAAAGACTTCAAAAATACTGCACAATTTTCAGACATTTTATTGGCTATTTCTCCCCTTGCACATTTGTAAGGAGACTGTCAATTCAGGGCAATAAAAATTATTGGTACTTAACTTATTATACCGTCGACCAATTTTTCTTCCAAAGATGTCGCCAAATGCTGTCATCTTAATAATTGTGTTTGAACGGTTTTCCGCTATTGGTAGCATTTCAGGGCATTTGGCAATGTCTTGATTTGAAGAAATTGGTCGACGTATAAATATGCAAGTCCCGTATTTTTTTAGTCAAGCTATTATTTAGTGCGTAGAAATCTTTCCTTTTTAAAATTGTATGAAATTTTTAACAAGAGTAATGAACCCTAATCTTCACATTCATACTTTCTTTGTAGTCGTCGATTAGTAACAAGTTACGACCTTACAGATCAATTATCATTAGATCAAACTTATGACTGGATTTTTATAAAAAAAACTATCAAGTTTTCTTCGATACGGTTTTGTAATTTTGTATTGGTTTTCCTTGACTGTGTAATTGTCTTTGTTACCATCGAACCAGCAAAACCTTCAAACAATGGAAACGTTTTAACAATAACGTGCAAATCGTCTGCTACGCACGATTTCCACTTAAATGTTTTTAAAAAATTAATCATACAAACCAATCTTTTAATCATTGTATTTCATATTTTTGGCTCAGAATCAAGTCTTTTTTTTAAATCTCCTTTACTGAACAAGTAATATAAAAAAAAAAAAAAAATTAAGTCAATTCCTACTTAGATCAACAAAGAAAAATTTTATATTTCAGCTACTTTTTATTATATAGTTACAATTAATATAAATATGTATATACATAGAACAGAATCCCAACATTAAGTGGTAATTAATTTTTATTAATTATCATTAAAGTATCTTATTGTCATCCAAAACAATTATTTATATAAAATTTCAGTTCAACTGAATGCTTTAAAACGTGAGAAAAAAACCTTTTCAAGTTTTGACACAAGTCGCCAAAATGGTCGCTAAGTCGCCAACGTGGCTGTATTTGTAATTCTTTAAATAATTAGTTTTAATCAATTAATTTTTATTAATTATAATTAACTTATTGTATTGTCATCCAAAATCATGTTTATAAAATTTCAGCTCAATTGAGCGCTTTAAAATGTATTTTATTAACGATTGAAAATTCGAAAATTCCAGGATAAAGAAATATATAGAGAAGTGTGAGTTAATAGTAGGAATTGAATAATTTTTTTTAAACTTTCATAGCGTTTTAACTGCAACATTTAAATCAGAGATAACGCCTAATAACTGATTGGGTTATATTGAAAGAATACGAACTGTTCATGGCCAAAAGTAATTATCGGATAGTAAGAGACCTGATCAAATTTTTAATATCCGGATTAGATCCCAATATTTTGCCACTTAAAAATTGGCCGGTAACATGTTTACCTCAACTGGAAATAAGAATGTAAATATATCGAAATATTAATATTAATTTTTCTGGAAAAATCTTGAAATTCTCAAATTCTTGTATGAAATCAAAAAGCAGAGCCGCATATTGTTTGTTTACAGAATTGTGTTTAAGAAAACATACCGAAAAAAAAATGGTTTACTGTATTTTTAATGTTACAGAAATTTCAGTTTCAAATGATGTTGTATGAAATATTGTATTTGAGTTAATTTTCACCTAGAACAGCGGTTCTTAAACTGAGGTCCGTGGAACCTGGGGGTCCTCAGCTCCTTTCTAGAGGATCCGTTTAATGTTAAGATTTCCCTCTTTTACAGATTCTGAACGACATCCCGAAAAAATTGAAAGACGTGCCATCCTAGACTGGATCCGTAAATTGCACGATTGAAAACTACCAGAACATGTATTCCGATCAAGAATATTGACTCAGTTTTTTTTAATGTTCGTAAATACATAGCCATTACTATGTAATTTTTTGATTAGATGTTTACTGTTTTCTTTAAGGAAAAAGTGTTAAAGTTTGTACAGGTAGAAGAGGCAGTCTTAGGATTATTGAGGAACCTTTAAATTACTCTGTCAAGTTTTTGAAGTCTGGGAGGGATGCTCAAAATCTTGTGGGCCCGCGATGTCAGGTAGATATATAAAGATGGGGCCGTGGCGATTGAAAGTTTAAAAACCGCGTGTTAGAGGACACGCGTTTAATTCATTTAAATGAGTGGTCTATCCTCCAAAAAATCTGTGAACCTAATTTCATTTCGCAGGTTATAGAGTCCTTTTTATCGTTTTGTTTCGTAATTCAGCCGTATTATTTTCGAAAATTAAATAATATTCCTATAGCCAACATCCATAAATTTAAAGAATTCCTGAAATTAACAATAATTAAATCCCATGGCTCATATAACTTGCCTTGATAATAGTCAACATGTTGTTATCCATCTTTAAAAGCAGTCAACGTGTCGTTACCCGTTTTTAAGGTGCATAAATTTTCTTGGGTCTTTTTCTAGTGATATATCATATGCAAGTTTAGTTAGGAAATTACATAGTTATCCTTAAAATTACTGATAAATACTTATTTATCAGTAAACAGTTTAATTTTTTTTTCTGTCGGATTTTCGGATTTTTAACTGGCTTTTACTATAGAATACGTCTGAGATTTTTTTTTTAAGAACCGATTTATTCCAATTATGTCATTTTGTCCCGATATTTCCAAAGAACATGTTTAACTAATAAATTCAATACTTGTATATTAATAACATTTGCATTGTATATGCAATGTTATTAATGATTTTTTTAGTTGAATTCTCGTAAAATTTGGATGTTTCTTTGTGTTGAGTAGCATTTATAGACATTTTTGACCATGTACGCAAGAGCTACGGAATGGACAGACTTGATTTATGTAATTTATTGTGTTTTTTATCCATATTTGAGTGTTGATAAAAAAAAATTGGTCTGTCGAATTAATTTTTTGTTCTATTTAATTTTGTAACCATCTGCTGCATGTTTTTCAAGCTTATATTTCCTTAATGTAATAATAAAACTCATTCCCGGAATTCCTTCAGACAGAAAAACATAACATTAATTATAAATTTTCTTGTATTTTCATTTCGCTAAGCGGTCTTGGTCGCAAACTCATGGTCAGTTCAAAGTCCTAACGTTGCAAAATGTGAATGTTTGAGTGGGGTAGCTTGCTTATGTGCCGTCTTCATCTTTAGTGGCGTACCGGAGAATATAAGAACCTCCCTTCAATATCAGCTTTCGGGCCCCAAGCTGGATTTTTACAAAGGGTAGCATACTTGGCATCAGTCAGGCTTTTCCCCTCCCCCCGCAATGCGAGGATTGCGGGACTGAGGTAAGGGCTTGGGAGTTCAGTGGCGTAACGAAGAACATTTGGGCCCCCTACAAAGTCAGGTTTTGGGCCCTCAATTTGGATTTTGCAAAGGGCGGAAGTCAGGCTTTGGGGGCCCCTAGAGCCCTGAGCCCCCGCAATGCGTGGGCGTACGTTACGCCACTGTGGGAGTTCAAACCCCTCCCATGGACTAACAGATTAATTTTTAGCATTAAGTTTAAGTCTTGGTGTGCTTTCGTCTATTTTTTTAAATATAACCCTTCCTACAAAATTAGTCTGTGTACGCCACTTGATCGGGTTTTGAAATTACGAGTTCTGTCACGAATAGCCCTCATGTTGCTTGATAGTGCGACGTTAATAATCAATTAGACAATTATTCTAATTTCTCTTAAGTTTCGAGCTGTTATCGAGCGTATACATTTGTAAAGTTTAAATTGGGCTTTCTGTGTGTTTGATTGTATTATAGTATTGGAAAGTAAGTGCTAAACTTGTTTTATACTGACAGGAAAATGATTTAAACTGAAATGAAAAATACAATGTGTGTAAATTTTTGTACATTTGGAGTATTTTAATGTTGGGCCATTTTTTCTTAATTTAGTGCTTCTCAAACTTTCAATGTTTGCGACCCCATTTTCATCGTGCCCCCGCTCCTTCGTACAATAACAATACATAGAATGTAATAATAATGGTCTATGACGTACGACTCTTAATTATAAACCGCACAAATTAACAAGATAGTATTAAATTTTGTATATGACAACCTCATGTAAGTCACAAGTGATTACTAAACTTATTTTTAGCTTAGTATTGATAAATTGATCAAAATAATATTGAAAATTGATCAACTGATAATATTGATTAAAAACATTGTACAGTACTGGTGCATTTATAAGTACATTATATCAATATAAATGTGTCAAAATGTATTTTCTTTTGCTTATTTTTAGTAAATTGATTTTTTGAAAATCTTCTTTTTCGATCTGCTCGCCCCCCCCCACGTAGGGTTGTCGCACCCTCCTAGGAGGGCGCGCCTCACAGTTTGAGAAACGCTGCCTTAAGTTCCCCCAGCCCTTACGGTTTTGTTCCCTGTTGTTAATGAGCTTGTTTCAATAAATATTTAAATTTTATTTTTTTTAAAAAACGTGAACTGAAGGTCACAACGAGATAGCTGTAGTCATTGATTTTAATGCATAATTTCGTCACTCATATCCAGGTACAACTGTGTCATCAAATTCGCATCGGAAAAAAACATTTAGTAAAAAATGAAGATACAAAGGGAAAAATGGTTCTCTCTCCCACACATTGCTTATTTAAGGATGACTTTTTTCATGTGGTCGGCTGCACACTCTTGTGAAAAGACAGACTTGGCTGGAGCACGTGAAGTTGTACTAGCGGAAAGGGAGGTTGCTCACCTCTTCTTTTTTTTATATAAGCATCCTCCTCCCGAAGCAGTTGAAACAAGTAAATTTGAAAAAAAAGAGAGAGAAAAATTGAGACCGTGTAAACAATCATTTGAAAAAGAACACGCGATTGTCGGAAAAGTCATAAAATAAACACCGCTGCTGCTTTTTTGACGTTTTGACCTCAAATTTTCACATCGCCTTTTCATACATTTGCGCAAATTTAAGTGGGGTCGTTTCTCGAGCCATTTTCCGGAATGAGGGTTTTTGAATTGTGTTGGTTCGTAAGGGATAATTTACGATTCTTGTTTTTTGATCAGTTTAAAACGCATTTTGAAGGGGGTCATTGAAACCCATTAGCGATCATTTATCAATTCATTGACGAAATAGCATTGAATTTGAGTGAAAACATTTTATAGTGATCTTTGTGTGAATTTGATATTGGGAATAATTATGCATTTTCGACATGTTTGGTGATTTATGTCTAAGTGAAAAATCGGATTACTCATAAATGATGAATAACAGTATTTCGTGTGAAACAAAACATAATTAAGACCAAGCATTATATTTTTGTAAACATTTGAAGATTCTTTTAACAATATAATTTTTATTAATTAGTGACCCAAAATTAGTGAGTTGACTTGGACCTGTTTTACTTATGTTGTTTATTGATAATTGTTATTTCGCTATAAGTAGTATGACGTCATATGAAGTTTTATGAACTACATGATCGCTGATTGTTGTATTGTTTAGTTTGCTTCTTGAGTAGAACAAATTGATAATGTTTTTTTAAGTATTGTAGCTCACAAAGTTCTGTTTGGAAGTTTAACTAATAGTTAGCGTTTGCAATTAATTTTCAATCGGTCATAAACAATCCTTTCGCAAGTTTTTATCGTTTGATGTTTAAAAATGAAAAGGCTAACTTTTTTAAATAGAAGTTATTATTTTTATTGTAGTTTTAGTCTTTACGCAAGTTTAGCGTTTGTATTTTAAAACATAGCTTTCGAAATTTCTGAATTATAAAATATGCACACAGTGAGTCATTCATTATAAAAATGAATTAATGATGTATGTCACACACACACCATACAATTTGACGATGATTTTTAAAGTCTGAGGTATTTAGACTCTCTGCGCCAGCAGTCTTCAGCCCTCTATCTGGATCTGCGATGTTCGTTGTGTTGAGACTTTGTTGGAGGGGTGGGCGTGACTTCAAGGGAGATCCAATATGATTGGATGAAACCAGTTTCTGTAGTATGGCTTTGATTTGCGAATGGAAGTGAGCTTTTGGGTTGATTGTATGGTCTTGAATTTTAAAGAAAAATACTAAAAATTTAGAAAAGAGTAAAATAAATTTAAGTTAAAAATATAAAGGGTAAAATTTTAGGTTAATTATTATGAGTAAAATTAAGAATAAGATAAAGTTTAAACTTTATCCATAATTGCTTCTGCGAGAAGGCAGGTTTTTTCTTCATCTGAGTTAGTGTTTTTAAATTTAGAGAGTAGATCTAAGATTTTGGGGTTTTTCTTGACTAGATTTGAAATTATGTGGAAAAGTTCTAAAACTTGGGTTTAATCAGAGGAATTATTATTATCTTGACTAAGGAATCCACGGAGGGAATCTTCTTTTTTGTCTTCGATAGGAGTCTGATTGGGGACTTCTCCGCTAACAACGTTAGCGAAGGAAATACCCTCTTTAATCCATTTAGTGGCAAAGTTTCTCTTTTTCTTGGGGTCTGCGAACGGGGTTCCTTTTTTCGACTGGGGGAATTTGGGGCATTTAGTGTAGCATGCCGAGTGACCGTAGTCCTGGCAGTTTATACAGAATGGATTTTCCTGTCTTTCTTTGATTAGGCAGTTTCTCGTGGCGTGGTTTTTTCCACATTTTAAGCACCTTGGCTTCATATGACAATTTGCGGCGGTGTGATAAAAGTTATTACAATTGAAGCATTGGGTTATTCCTCTAACGAGGTAACCCTCAACTTTCACTTGTAAATAACTTAGGTGAGTTAAATCGAAAATTTTACTATTATGCGCGTTTCTCGGGAGAATAACTAAGAAAAAGGGGAGGGATTTTTTTTTTTTTTTTTTTTTTTTGTTCTTTTAGAGGTAAGCTGCGTACAGCTTTCAATTTTGTAACCTTCATCTGCTAAGTCGCTTGTTATGTCTTCGGTTTTAGTGGAGCTGGGGAGGCCTTTAATTACTGCTTTAATGGGTTTTTCTTTTTTATTATCTATGACGTAAAATTCGAATTCAATATCAGTTTTTAAATATTGAATGAGGAATCTGTATTCCTCATGATCGTTAGTAAACATTTTCACAACATCACCAACGGTTCTGTTGCGGAGATTTGGGAATTTATTAGTTATAAGTTTCATCTGTTCACGGAAGTTCTTTTTTATTTTAAGCATTACGGGGTGGGGGAGTTTAGTCGGGGGAGTAATTTTTTCAGAAATTACATTTTTATCAGTAGGGAGTGGATGCTCGACATCCTGTTCAAGATCGGAAAAGTTATTTTTCGTTTCTATCGGGTCCTGGGTAGAGATGGGGAAGACGGGTCTAGCCGTCTTTTTCGGAAAAATAAATTCCTCCGAGGATTCCTTATTTTTATTTTTTCACTTTTTACTTTGTTTTTTCTTAACTTTATGAATATTTTTATCCGAAGTGGATTCATTAATGTTAGAATCCTCAACAATCAGGGAAGGGGGAATTTTATGTTATTTGCAATCATCTCTTGTACATGGGGGAGAGTTTTGAGCTCACTTACCAATTCGTCTTTTTTCCTGGCCATGGCGTAAGTTGTCATCTGGTAGAGTTCCATGAAGGAGTTCTTCGGGCTGGGTGTACGTGCACCTTCTAACATAGGGCTATGCAGGGCTGAGATACTATTAACTGTATCCCTGAGCTTTTCGCAGGCTGCAACTTCTGATTGTCGTGTCGGTGAGAAGTCCATGAAATCGTTGATATCGCTCATGATAGTAGGAATGTCGTGGAGCTCGCTGGTACGTGGTCTCCGTAATTCGTTTTTACACCATACAATGTAAAACAAAGCACACATTATTTTTTTATATGAATGAACGTTTGTATTTGTATAATATTCCATAAATCTTCCATAATCAAAATTTTTTTCCCAAGTCAAAAATATATTCTGTATATTGAAAATTCCTGGTTAAAATTATTGCAAGTGCTGTCTTTTAAAGGTGACATGATTGAATATTATTCAACTTAGTTACATTTGGGATTTTCTCTCGCCGTTTAAAGCAAATAGTCATACGAAAGCTCAAAAATCAGATAAATCTATATAATTTGTAATTAATATTTAAATATATTTGCATTATGTATATAAATATATTTTTTTTATATTTATATTTTGATCTTGAAAGAATTTTTTTCCAGATATCCGCAAAAATAACCTCCAAATATCTGATTATTTCTCCTAATATCCGCGAATAACTCAAATATTATGTCATTTCGAAGACGCGATTTTTTGAGATTCAAAGAAGTTATTTTTAACAAATTGTTTTTATTTTAAATCGGTACAGATTTTCTGGGCCAGCCCATCTTAAATGTCCTTATGAATATCTTACGAAATGTGTTCTAAGTAATTCTTTTGAAAAAAAAATCATGTTAATCATTTGTTTGCGAATGGTCAAATGTTGGAAAATTTAAAGCAAACTGATTCTTTTTTTCCTGTATTTTTTTTTCTTATTTATCAAACATCTTTTTTTTTATGAGGTGAGGTAACGTGTGTTTTTCAGTTATGCTCTTAAGCTGTCCCCCTCTTCTTTTATCTAAAATGAGTAACTATAAGTAACAAAATTAAATCTATTTATATTTGTAAATAAAATTTTATTATAAAAACGCATATTTTGAAAGAGTAACTTTTTTTCTTATAGTTCTTCAGAATTTTTTAATTTTTATCTGTTTAAAGGATTTACAGTTAAAAATACGGATTAATGAAGAACTCGAGAATCTCGCTATTGATTTCGTATCAAATACGAATTTTATTATTCAACCCTATTTTTCAATTCCTACTATTAACTCACACTCTCTATATATTTATTTATTTGTTTGTTTATTTATCTTGGTGGAATTTTCAATCGTTAATAAAATACATTTTAAAGCGGTCAATTGAGCTGAAATGTAATATACATGATTATTTTGGATGACAATACAATAATTTAATTATAATTAATAAAAATTAATTGATTAAAATTAATTATTTAAAGAACAGCAAATACAGCCACGTTGGCGACTTAGCGACCATTTGGGGGACGTATCAAAATTTGAAAAGGTTTTTTCTCATGTTTTAAAGCATTCAGTTGAATTGAAATTTTATATACACGATTGTTTTGGATGACAATACGATACTTTAATGATAATTAATAAAAATTAATTACCACTTAATGTTGTGATTCTGTCATGTGTATATACATATTTATATATGAATTGTAACTATTTAATAAAAAGTAGCTAATATAAAATTTTTCTTTGTTGATCTAAGTAGGAATTGACTAAAAAAATTTTTTTTTATATTACTACTTGTTAATTGTAAGCATAGCCATGCAACTGAAATCATTTACCAGAATCCAGATGAATCACTAGTGTAAAAGAGCTACATTTTTATTTCTTTGTCTTTATACCTCAAATATTTGTTAAATTTTAGCTTCTTTCAATGCCATTTATTGTATGTCAAAAATTTTCAATTAGATTTAAGATAAAAATTAATCTAAGTAATTCTGATAAAATTTAAATTAAATCTGCAAAATCGTTTAGATAAAATATTAATTAAAAATGTTTTGTAGAATGGATAAAACTTAAGTCTATTTTTTCAACATTTTCATAATTCAAACTTCTTTTTTTTTTTTTGCTAATTTACTTATGGTGAATTCCATGACGCACCTAATTTTTCCCCTAAAGAAATATCGTGTTTTTGAATTAAGTACACGTTGTTATGATTCGAAAATACTGCTTTTAAGTTCATAATTTGTCCGTAGGAGTTTTAAATACACGCAACACACACACACACACACACCCATTTGTTATTGAATAAGGCGTGTTGTAAAAAGTAAGTTTTTTTTAGAGCCCTTGCTCAACTCTTTATTTCTAAGAAAGACTCCAACTCTCTCTTATTTCCATTTTTGCTTTTGCATTGCGTGATACTGCTATACGACCACGGAGCGTAAAACGCTATTTTGAAAAATTTTATGATTGTGTTCTTATTGTTGTTCTCTACGTTTACTTTTCAAGATAGTAAACTGCGTTTATTCGAATGTTGCTTAGCCAATTATCTCTACTGGAATAAAAATTATTTAATTTAAAAAGAGGGGGATTAAATTACTTTTGATGCAGTCATTTTTTATGTATATTAACTGAAAGGTAATTCATTTTAAAATTCTATCCCCCCCTAAAGAATGCAAATAAATGCGTTATCACATGAAAATGCATCAGAAAAGAGAAAACTAAAAAATATTTTAAAATTTTTTTATATATTTTAAGAAGAAAAGAGTTTTAGCTAGACAATCTCACACACAGTTAATTATCCACTGAGATTAATGTGAATAATCAATTATTTTTAAAAGGGGATTGTATATTCCTCCAAATTAAATAAAATGAAGAATAAATTATTAGTTATTTTTTGTTGTATATATCGGTTCTTGGCCAGTGCTATGCTTGTTTTAAATGTGATGAAAAACATACGAATATTGTTATGTACAAGAAAATATCTTTATAAAAAAATAAATGCTAAATTGAAATATATATTAATTACATTTCAATATTAGTTCAAAGGGCCGAATGATTATTAGGTTAAGTGTTTATATATTTAATGTGGTAATTTTCCTTTTTCCAAACGTATTGAGTTTTCACTATTAACATTGATGTAGAAACCGATTAAGGATATCAATGCATCTAAGAACAGAAATTTCAAAAACCAACACGCAGTATGAACTTGAAAATATTGATTATAGTTCCAGTCACACATTTATAGATACACTGAAGATTTTATACTTTTTTTTAAAAAAATGAATTGAATTTTAATATTACAGTTTACCCAGAATATTTAAACCTATTTCAGATCAATAGAGATATTAATTAAGTTATTTTTTTAAAAAAGCTAAGACTAATTTGTAGAAATGGGTTCAGAATACAGAACGATTCCGTGGAAAACGATGAAGAGAATCACCAATTGGATCACGGATGGAAATGAATTTTATTTGTTAAATTTATTTTTTTTATATATTTTTATTTGCATTGTGTTAAATTGGCTTATGTTCTTGGATTCTTGTGTAATATAATGTGTCGTCGTCTTTTAAACCATCTGCTTGGATAAGCATAACCTACTGAGAGCAAATGCGAGTGGTCTGTTTGGTTCAAATTTTCTTTTGAAAAGATACACCCCAAACTCAATTTTAAGGAAGGAACTTTGTAAGGAAAATGTGTAATTCAAAAAAATCATAAGAAAATTACATCGTGTTCGAATTGAAAATTAGTAATAAGCCGAATCGTTCGAATTCTTGTCTTTTTAGAATTTTAGACGACCACCGCAAAAAAAATTAAGACTTATTATTCTTCAGTATTCATTTTTTTAAAAAATTCATAACTTTTTTATATGTCTGGTTTTTTTGTTTAGTGAAATTATTTCGTGTAAGACGTCTCTTCAGATAGAATGGTGAAAGTGTGTAGTTAGAATTCACTGAAAATTTATGGAGTGATGAAGTGGAAAATCTCGTTTCGTGCCTTTTATGGCAGAAGGTAGTTTTTAAAATAGTAAACGGAAAAAATTTTAAGGAAAATATTTCTTTGCTAGGTTTACCGTGACTAATTGGTTTTTAAAATTTTGTAGTCGGTGTTTTTTTTTTTTTTTTTTTTGAAGAAGATTGATGTACACTGTGTAGTCGAAATGTAGTACAGGATGTTAAAGTAATCTTACTTTTCCTTAAAACTGACATAAGTTCTTAAAAATATTTTATTTTCTTCATTCTTTTGGTTAAAAGGAAATTTAGTAAAGAGTAAAACATATGTGTATGCCACTCTGGTTTATCTGTTAATTATTTGTATTTGTTACAAATGTTATTTCATAACATACTAAGATATAAGTTGATTTGAAATAATCCTTTTAGGTTTTGAGTATGCGAAAATGATCTCTGAAATGATTTTACTCTTTCATCAGATTATGAGTGTACTAATTTTTAAGATATTGTTAAGATATATGTATGTACGTTGCATAAACCATGTCCAAATGTTATTTAAAAATTACTTTAAAACAACTTTTCAAACAACTATATGCATCCTGGCAATGTGCAATGCCTTATTAATAGTAACGTCGTTATGTCAGTTTATTGAGTTATACATGTCAGGGTATATTATTAATCAGCGAATATTTTCACGTATATGTATATTATATGTAACGCAATTAGAAATATTTTATTACTTACTAGAGGATTTTTCTTTTTCTCGTAGTTAGGTAGCTATGTAGCATAAATTAAACACCCAATCATGTTTTATAATTCGGAGAAGAGCGAGAAATCTTGAAATTGTCTTAATTGTTCACAATGAGATTTAGTGAAATAAGTTTGATGTTATATGTATGTACTCTTCCTTGTAATCGTACTGAAAAGTATTTGTTTAGAACAGGGGTGTCCAACACGCAGGCCGCATTTGGCCCGCCAGTACATAAGTTGCGGCCCGCCGACTCTTTTTAAAAAAAAATTTTAGATATCAGATTTTTAAAGTTTTTTCTTTTTGAAATTTATTTGAGGGGAAATATATATATATATATATATATATATATATATATATATATATACACAATGCATTTGCCTGTTACGTGTTCTTGTTTTAAAATAAATCCTTTTTGATAATAGAAATGTCCTTTAGATTAAAATAGATTTATATTTTATCAAACAGTTACATTTAATTTTACTATAGTAAATTACTCTTTTAATAAATTTCGAATTGCATTGTGCATATCCTTTACTATGGATGGTACATGATTCTCTGTGTGTGCGACTTCAGTTTCTCCTCCTCCTTTTCAGTTTGGAGTGCCCAAAAAGCAAGGGGCAGTCAGAGATGTTTTTTAAAGTTAAAAAAATATTCAGGACGGTTAAGATACAGGGCAATGTATGCTTAATCGTTTGCGAATAACAGCACTATCAAATTTCAACAATCAGTAACGAAAGATCAATTCAATAGGAACATCGTAATTCTCAAGAAAATGGGAACTGTAACATTTTAAACATTATTTGATCATTGCATTATTACATTATATAAACATTGTTATATTATCTATGTCTGTATACATGAAAAATAAGGGAAACAATAATAAAAATTCATTGTTTTAAATTTTCACTCATATAAATTTTTCCCCCCAAATCTGATATAAAGGTACATATTTTTATGTGCGGCCCGCGAGATCATGTTTTTCCCAAGTGGCCCGCAAGGTCATTTGGGTTGGACACTCCTGGTTTAGAATGTTCTTTGTAATCACGTAGAAGAGTGGGAGAAAAAAAACCTCGCTTACCCAAAGGATAGCTGCGAACGATTACTTCAAAATAATTTAATGTTAATAATATTTTGGATACACTTTTTTGTCAGGGTTCATGTGTATTACTAGATGGTGCTATTATAAAAATATTCTATATAAATTAGGTTCTCCTAGGCAGTCTGTAATACAAAGGGAAAAGAAGAGGATGTGTGGGATAGTCGCTCTGTGTTAACGATATTTTTATCTTTATTGTGGAATAAACCCAATAAAAAACGAGGTTAACATCACACACTTTTAATAAAAAATTGGCATTACATGATAAATATGTATTGTTTATATTTCTGTATCGTATAATAGATACATAAGGCAATAGCACACACAGGAATTTTTCGAAGGGAGTCCAGGGTCGAAAGCCTACTATTCTCGTATCATGCTCCAATACGCCGCCCCGCATATTCTTTTGATTTTGTCGATTTTCGGGAACAAAAAACATTAAAAAAGTAATTATTGAGTGAATAATTAGCATTAATTTATAAAATTAATTATTAATAACAAATACTAAAAAAAATTTATATACTATATTCATAAGATTATAATCAATCGGAAAGAAAATCAAGGGCTTTAGGGGGTCTGGACCCGAGGACCCCCTCCCCTTGTGTGTACCACTGGTATAAGGTCTTTAATTTTAAAAGGTAATTGTAACTTGAAGAATTTTAACTGTGTTACGTGAATGATTGTAATATTGAAGTATTCTTCACTATACCAACAGATCCTAAATTTATTTTAGGCTTGATTATTAGAGTATTTCTTAAAGAAGCCTTTAAACTTCTAAACTCGCATTTTCGAAAATGAACTTTTCTTGAGGAATTGGAGTATGACAGAATTTTCTCATGATTCTCTCTTTCAGAAAATAATTCTTCACAATTTTTTTTTTTTTTAGAATTCTTTCTGAAAGACCGATTATTGTTTACTGCGTCGTTCTTTTCCGTCACTGATTAATTACAACTAGAGGAAATTACTCTCTGGGCTTATTAAGGTATTAATCAGGTAATTAATCGGGGTTATATAAATCTTTTGATCTCCGCTCTTTATTGTTTTTTTTTACTTTTTATTTTTGCTTGCTTTTAATTATTGTTCTTTCCTTGTGAAAATTCGAGTTTGGACTCTGGTGTGAAGTGATGCAAAACTCATTCCGTTCAAAAAGGACAGCTTTGCCTAAGGACACTCAATTGTGTCGCATTTGCTATCACTTGCCGAAAGACTTCTGTATTAAGACACGAGATTTTAAGTCACTAACCTAGAAATCTTTTGTTATTACAACAGTTGAGTCTTAACTCATGTGTGAAATCTGAATAGAAATAGAAGTTAAACTCCCATGCTTTTTGAACTCGAGAAATCAGCTACAGAGCATAACATTAGAATGACAAAAGAGAATTTAAACCGGATAAGTTATTTTTTAGTAAATGTTTATGAGACTGTCATTTTTATATGCAGTGACGATGTAACGGGCATTTTGTGTTTGTGTGGTCTTTTGTTGTAGTATTTTATTCATTGCTCTGTATATTTTATGAATTGCATTTCGTTCAATGGCTTCAAAATGTGATAAGCGAATTATAATGTTTTTTTTAAAAAAAATTCTTAATGACGTAATTTCTTTGTTGGACAAAATTTATTTTAAACTGTGCATGTGACTCTTTTCGCTTTTTGACCTGAATTGCAATAAAATTTGGACTATTAACATCATATTCAAATGTGTGCGGATTATTTTCCATATGAATATATTTTTAAAATGTAATCTAAAGGTAGAGAGAAAGAGAGAGAGTCAGTCTGTTCTTCGTTGATCTATTTGCCATATATTGTAAGCCTTTTTAAAACCGTATGTATTGTGGATCATATTGAAGAAAGTAACACTTGCAACACTTAATTTTGGAATCAAAGTACTCCTATATTGTAATAACCAATATCAATCTTCGAATCCAAATGAATCATCGATTGTAAGTATATGTTTATATTATGAAGAAATTTGATGCCCATTTATTCCGAAAGATTCTAATTTTAATATAATTAAGTTTTACTTATTTTTATATTAGTTGTGTATAACTTCTGTATGTACCATTTAGTATTTAATGAGTCAAAAGTAGTTTTTACTTATGTTCCTTTAAACTTTTGGATGTTATATACCGGTTTAATTTTTCAGTTCGCTTTGCTGATATCTGGTTTCTCTTCAGTGTATAGTTATAAAAATATGTATTTTCTTAAAATGTTGCTAATAGTTTCAGATTTTCAATATCTTTCAACTTCTGGAATTAATATTAGCCGTACTAATTACAAAGTTAACTCAAACTCGTCATACCATCCACCCCTCTTAACGTTCAAAAATTCTTGAATGCCCCCATCTTGGATCGTTTTCATTTGTTTTCTTGAATATATGTGGATAATTTTAAACATGATAAATTTACTGATCTTTTAAGTTTCTTTCACACAATGAAATGTTTTCCCCTTTTTGCAGTGATTTATTACCATATTGCACAGATTAATAGAAATCTTTGTTCCTTCCTAATTTATATTGATGACATAAGCTATATTGATTCTAAATTTAAAATTGATGTAGAAGTACATTAAACATTGCTGCGATGTGTGTATTTTTAATTACACCTTTCTAAAGTGCCGCAATATTTTTTGATAACTGTTTGTGGTGAAATAATGCAGAAAAGATTATAACAAACTTGAATTGTGAAATAGTAATGGTTTTTCTTGTGTACATTTTATTTTTATCAATTATCAAAGCATTTCAAATGTTTCTTTTTTCATTAAGGCGTAATTTTTTTAATATATGAATGTGTAATACATCATAACTGACCCAATACGCTTGTAATGACTACATGTGTAAATAGGAGCTAACTAAATATTTCCGTTCAGAGTACAAATTTTTCAATGTGAACGATTTTTTTTTCTTTCAATTCCTACTATTAGTTCACTCTTTCCCTATATATATTCATTTATATATGTATAACTTGTTCAACTTTTCAGTCGTTAATAAAATACTTTTTATTCATCCACTGAAGTTCAAATTTATTTTTTTAAACTTGTAGTGGACGACACTTGATTTTATACAATACAGTTTCTTTCTAATATTAATTTTATTTTTTAATTTTAAATTTAATTTGCGTTATTTCTTACGTAGCTTAGAACTACCTGCAACAGACAGTGCCATTGCGTTTCTCTAAATAATTTTTTCTTGGTTTCAAATTAATTTTTTTTAAACTTGTAGTAAATGACACTTGATGTTAATACAGTTTTTCCAAATGTTAATTCATTAATTAAATTTAATAAACGAAAAAATTTGTTTATCTAAGTAGGAATTGACAAAAAAAATTATATTGTTACTTTTTTGGTAAATATTCTACTTTATATGAAGTTTTAAGTTAATATGAAGCCCTAAAGGCTAATCACATTTTTGAATTTTTTTGACCACTCTTTTCTCTCGTTTAGGTGAACATGATTCATGAACGAGTGAGTAAGAATACGACCTTGCGGTTAGGTGTCTTGGAACCTTGATACATTTAAACTTTCTAATTCGCGCTTTCCTATCAGTGTGTAAAGAATTTTCTGAGTAATCTCGCACACCGGATAATACACATCAATTGGGTGATACGAGCTGAAAATAGCCTAAAGCTTTGCCATTGAATGGGAATGACGCGTGATTACATAATATGCGACTGTGGTTTCTTATCTCTTTTGCAGATAAATACATTCTTTCATTTGAAATGTGTGTGAGTAAAGTCGAAATTTTTTTACACCTTACGCTTGATTAGTGCAGGGGAGGAAGGGATAGATTGATTATGTGATTGCGCTGCATAAGCGAAAGCTAAAACATTTTTGTACTGCTTTTTTAATCTTGTATTTTCACAATAAGCGCTTTCCATGAGCTCGTATCTGAATCAATGTAAGAAGTCAGAATTTTAATATAGTTTTAAAAATGTTCATGAAAAAGGTAATATTTTTTTAATCGATTTAAAAATGAAAATTTTTTTATCTTTGTTTTTACGTAGTTACCGTAAAATTTGTTAATTGATATTTACTGATAATTGAGTGTAGTCGATAGTACCCTCTTTTTATTACTTTTTTTAAGAATACTGTTACCTTTTTTTGTTTGTTCAACATACACTTGCTAGAAAAAGTCTGCGTTCACCCATAAGAAATCATATAGCAAAGGTAAAATTTAATAGAAATATTATTTTTTTTCTAACAAAATTTCACGAATTTGTTTACTATTATTTAAATATTGAGCATACAAGAATTCGTTAGTTTTTAATTAAAACTACTTAGGATAACGGGGGAGTTTTGTAGTGATGCGACGCTATTCTGCGTTCACTATTTGAATATTCTTGATTCTTGGAATTTGTATCAACAGGTGTTATAGGTTAAGAGAGTTTTTGCGTTTATTTATCAAGTAAAATAGCTTAAGAAAATTGTGAAGCAATAATTGTTACGTTTTTGTGAGATACGAAGCAATTCAAGGACATGGAAAATATAAAGAAGGAAATTAGTATCAGTGAGCGTAAAATCAATGTGAAAAGATGGAAAAAGTCGTCGGGATATAGCCAGATCCGTTGGACGGCAGTATTCATCTATCCAGCATGCTATTTATAACTTTTTTATCTACAAGAGAGAGTTTACACATCCAAACTTTTAAGTCGTCCATCTAAACTCGCAATCAGAGAAAAACGAAGTATGACATCAATGGTGAAAAAAAAATCCATGTTTGTCTGCAACTTAAATAGCAACAGATATTCACAAGCAGTTTAACAAAAATATTTGGGCGGATACTGCAAGAAAAATCTTGAAAAAGGCCGGGTACCATAGTCGATTGGTTTGCAGAAAGCCTTATATTTCAATGACCAGTGGCGCACACAGGAATTGTCCAGTAAGGGGGTCCGGGGTCGAAAGTTCACCATTCTTGTATCATGCTCCTTTTGATTTTGTCGATTTTAGGGGACAAAACACAGTAAAAAATTAATTTTTGAATAAATAATTAGCATTAATTAATAAAATTAATCATTAATAACAAGTAATTAAATTTTATGTACTACATACTTAGAATTATAATCAATCGGAAAAAAAATCAAGGGCTTTTGGGGGAGGTTCGGGCCCCCCCTTGTGTGCGCCACTGTCAATGACCAACCGGCTTAAGCGGATAGCTTTTTGAAAAAGATCATATACATAAGCCTCTGGAGTACTGTTATATTCTCTGATGAGGGCAAATTTTGTATTTTCGGCGTAACTTAGTATGGAGAAAACCTTGCACAGCGCTTCAAAAAGAGCATTTAGTACCAAAGGTAAAGCACGGCGGCGGTGGAGTCATGGTGTGGAGGTGCATGGCGAGCAATGATGATGGCAAGTTGGAGTACATATAATCAATCATGAACAAATATGATTACTTTGATGTCCTAAAAAACAATTTAAAGCAAAGTGCCACCAAACTCAGCTTAGGATAATTGTTTCGTTTTCAACACGACAACGATCCTAAGCACGCCGCTGAGATTGTGAAGCTTTGGCTCTTGTGTATTGTCCCAAATCAACTGCACCTGGACCAGCAGTCATCTGATCTGAATCCAACAGAACACCTATGAGATTTGTTGGAACGCAGGATTTGTCAACACAATTTATCCAGCAAGGATATGCTGAAGAGTGTTCTTAAGGACCAATGGGAAAAGATGAGTGCTGAAAAAACTACAAGATTTGTTAGGCTGGAACCTAACAACGGATTATGCCGAAACGACTTCAGGGGGTTATCAAATGATGAGGTTATCCAAACAACTACTAAATAGCTCATTATTCCCTTTTTAAATAATTTTTATAGTTGATACTAAAACAGTGAACGCAGACTTTTTCTACTTGATTTTTGTTAGTATCGTTACAAACCTGTCTTTATTTTAAAATCTATGAAGGTAAACTAAAATTACTTTTGATATTCTGAATAAATAAAATTAACTAAATAAAATCTAATTAAAATTTGTTTTTTAAATTCCAATTTTTAAACTTTTTTCATTGTTCATGTAAGCAATAGTACGTGAACGCATGCTTTTTCTAGCTAGTGTATATTAATAACCTCTTTAGTTTCGTATATTCTGACTATTTCATTTACTATTAAAGTTTTGAGCCTTCTGGCTAGGTGAGGCTCAATATTCTGTTTTTTTGTACGGAATACAAAAATCAATAAGATACAATTACTTTGACAGCGAAAAGTTGTATTTCAATTAATAGAATGAATAAATAATTTCAATGTAATAAATATATATTTTCTTGAACTTTTAAAGTGTGTTTAGATATTCAATTTCTGTTATTATTGTTGACAAAGTTAGAATTTGTAATTTTTAAAAAAATGCTATGTTAAAATGAAACGAAAAAGAAATTTGAAAAACTAAATATCACAAAAGGAGAATACACACATAGGGAAAATGTATTATTTGCATTAACATGAGAACTGGAGAACTAATATTTCATTGCATAATATTAGTTCTTTGTTTTAATAACGTTAAAACTATGTTGCGTTATGATTCTATAAGATTTTTTTTGTTACATAAGTTTTTTTGCATTCATCTTGCAATCCAATGTTTCTTATTTGTTCATGTGTTTTATTTTTCCACGACCTTAAGTTTGAAGAAGATAGTAGAGGCTCTCTCTTTATTATACATTAACTTTAAAGTATAAATTATATGAAGGGTAAGGATAGATGTAAAGTATCCATTCCTTTGCAATATATCGCGTTTACTTAAAATAATTTTGTAGAAATGCAAAGTTTAATCTCTCAATAATAACGCACACAGAAGTTTTTCAAAGGGGTGGGGGGTCGAGGGTCGAAAGTTCACTATTCTCGTATCATGCTCCAATACGCCGCCCAGCCTATTATTTTGCTTTTGTCGATTTTCAGGTACAAAAAACAGTAAAAAATTAATTATTGAATAAATAATTAGCATTAATTAACAAGGTTAATTATTAGGCTTTGGAGGGGGGGCTACGGACCCGAGGACCCCTCCCCTTGTGTGCGTCGTTGAATCTCAATAACGATTTTTTATATCGCCTTGGAAGTTATTTTTTTAAGATAAGATAAATTACTTTGTGCATTGCTCCGTCTATAAATACTATTTTTCCAACGGTTTTTTCTTACATGCACCCCACCCCCCAAACCCTTACTGATCTACCTCCTTTCTTCACGTTTGTCATTTTATTCTTAGAATGGAATACAATATTTATCTTTGGCTACACCCTTTGCTCTATATCACTGCCAGAAATGTTTAACTTGCATTTATCACGCAAAAAGTCACCCGCTATGTATACATTGCAGCACGTTAAATTTGTCAAGCATCCACAAACAATTACAGCAAAGCAGACTTAACGAAGTTGTTGAAATAATTGTTATCGTACTCATTTTAACTTGACGTACAAAATATCTCTGCAAATGAGTTCAAAGTTTTTAAAACTTTATATTCTCTACGTCTTCTTCCGTAACTAATTTACTAATTAAGTCTTCTAATTCGAAGTCTTTAACATAATGGTAATTTCGAAATGTATGTTTTTATAGTTTTTTTAATACAGTTGAGAGACATTTCGTTCAATTATTATATTTATATTATTCTTGGTAAGTTTTACCTTTAATTGCATACATTTATTGAAAGCTGTCTGTTCTCCATTGTTGTCGCCTTCCGAATATCCATCCATTATGACTTGCCATGTAATTAGATTGATGCATGTTAAACCTCTCGAGACACATATTTCTCACATAGGCACTTGATCGTGGTCAAAATTGAAGGCCCTGACCAATAACTCATGTGCTGCTTTGAAGTGCAACGTTAACAATCAATCAATTTGAAGTGACTGTATATAAAATTTGACCTATCAATTTTTGGATCAGTTTTCGGAGTTGGTGTCTTACTATAAATTTCTTGGCCGTGGTAGCCTATTGTAGTGGTCCCCCAAACCCCGGGAACATTAAAGTATTTCCATTTTATTTATTGTGATGGTATTTCTCTCAGAATTGTGTGACTTTCTCTATGGAAATAAATTTATATTCCATGTTAAATCACTTTATATTCATTTTTAGTGTAACTGTATTTTGTTCTGAAAGCACATTTAAATTTAATTAAATTAAAATTATTAAATCAAAGCAATCTAAAATATAAACTACCAATGCCCCCCAGTGGGCCGCGATAAAATGATCAAACGTTGACCGGACCTTGGTGATAAAAAGGTTGAGCAATACTGACGTAGTGGTTACGGTCACGAACTCGTGACCAGAATGTTGCGGTCTCGAGTTCTTGTGCCACTAAAGAGGGTCTGATACACGTTAAATCTATCGTGACTCAAACGTCTTCCCTTAGGTGTGGTAGTTTGGAGGGGACAGCTCAGGTGTCGTCCTCGTCATTTAACCATGGCTCAAAACTACGAGGTCCGTCGCTAATACCCCTTATGTTACTTTATTGCGCGATGTTAATAAAACATTCACTCACTATAAATTTCTACATACATATGTATAAAATTGTGGTCCATGTTTTATATATGCTGTGTGGCCTGCACTGCAATGCAAATTCAGAATCATGTGCATACCAAGTAAAAGTTTGATCATCAAAAATGAAATTGAGTGCTTTCTGTTGAAATTTTTTTAAGATATATTTGTATTGTATAGTTGAAAAAAAATAAAATCTGAACTAATTCAACTTTATTATATTAAAATAACCAGACTGCGTCAGCCTGGACGAAAATTTATTAGTCACAACCGGGAAACACTTATCCTTATAATACAGCTTATAGGTTTAACCTACAATGGAAAAATTTCAACTATATAAGCAAGTAGTGTGTTGTATCCGTTTGAGCGTTGTGTCATCGGAGTGGGATGTTAACATTGAGTCCAAAGGGTTGTGTCGCATCTTAATAGGCGTGCGAAACGTCATCGGACCGTATGACCCATTTCAGTATGCATATTATTTTCCATCAGGACGATCCTATTTTTGCCACGCTTGGCAGATGCCTCGAAATCCTTCATGCCGGCGACTCAGAACCATCGAGGATATTTGAAATAAATGGGAGTAAGATGGCTGCGTACAAAATGCGTACGTTATGTTGTCAGCTAGAACATAAATTTGCAGCAAACCGGTTTAAATAAATATTTTTAAGAATCTTTTGATTATATTATAGTATAAATTGCCATGTATCGATGAGCAATAAGTCATCCATATAAGTTAAACGTATATTAGTTTTAAACAAGTTTCAATAATTTGTTACGTATACTACTACCAGTGGCGTAACGTAGAATATTAGGGCCCCCCTGCAAACTGAGATTTTGGGACCAAAGCTCAAATACAAATACGTACTTAGCGTCAGTCAAGATTTGGGCCCCCTAGAGTCCCTGCCCTTCCCCCCGCAATGTGGGGTGTACATTACGCCACTGACTATTACATAAGGAATTAACTTCCTATATGTCTTAAGTGTTTGTAAGTGGATTATATATATATATATATATATATATATATATATATATATATATATATATATCATTAGAAACGTTTTATATAAAATTATCATGAATAGAAACGTTCCTTTTTAAGCCAATTAAACTAATACTGAATATTTCATACTGTTCCTTAATAAATAATTTTATATATATATATATAATTTTATTTATTAAGGAACAGTTGAAATATTCAGTATTAGTTTAATTGGCTAAAACGTTTCTAATGATAATTTTTTAAACTTTGTTTCAATTTGAAAAAAGTCATGCATTTTTTTTAAATAACATCTGTCGCTACCCTCTTTTCCCCAACATCTATCTGCCCCGTAATATCTTTTTAATCTTTAGATCTAGATTGCATTATACTGATACTATGTCACATAAGAAAAAAGAGGGAAAGGTTTGCTTTTGTAAGGTCTTTTTATTGCCAGGAAAATAGAAGGGATAAGGTTTTTTTTCTATTTTTTAATACAAAATTTTGTGCACAGTAAATGAATCTAAACATTAGTACCGTAAAATCCGGCGTATAACGCGCACTTTTAACACAAAAAATAAGATCGAAACTTAAGGGTACGCGTTATACGCCGGAAGAACGATAGCTTTAAAAATAACAAAAGGGATGAGCATAAAGAAATTTTTACTTCTATATGTATCGAAATATACTCTTTATTTAAAAGGAATGACTTACCTTACGAATTGAAAGAGCAGTAGTACTAGAAAAAACTATTTTTTCAAAAGTCTGGGATAATACCTCGAATATATCACTTCAAAACAGAAGAGCAATGTATACAAGTATTTCAGATTTTTTCGTAAAAAAGGGGGCGCGTTTATACGGCGAATATACCTAAAAATTAGACTGAAAGTATAGGTACGCGTTATATATACACAGTCCAGTCATATTAATATGACCACTGTAAAAAGCCAGAATAACCATCTTTCGCGGAGGGGAAAATAGTCATTTAGGATCCTCAAGGTATTCACTAGGATGTTGAGCCATGCCGACTCTATTGCTGCACTAGATTACGCGCGTGAGGATCCATGACGCGAACAACCCGATCGAGAGGGTTCCATAGATTATTGATTGGGCTTAAGTCAGGTGAGTTTTCTGGACACGGAAGAACGATAAACTGATCCTGGTGCTCTTTGAACCACGCACGTACGCTGTCAGTTGTATGACACTCCGCAATGTCCTGCTGGTAGATGCCACCATCCTGAGGGAAAACAATGCGCATAAAGGGGTAGACATGGTCTGAAAGGACAGATGCGTACTTCTATTGATCCATCGTGCTTTCCACAATGATGAATAAACACAGAAAATTTAAGGAAAACATTCCCCAGACCATAATGCTCCCGCCTCCAGCCTGAACCTTGCCAGCAATTGTTGCAGGGTGTTTGCTTTTAGGCGTTTCATGCCGTATTTGCCACCAACCATCCGTCCGATGGAATATAAAGCGTGATTAATCAGAAAACTCTACCTGTCGCCTCTCATTGGATGCCCAGTTGCGGTACCTGTATGAAAATTCTAGTCTTCGTTGCTGATGAACAGCAGTCAGCATAGGTGCATGAACCAGGCGCCTGCTTCGGAGAACCAGACGCAACAACGATCGTTGAACTGTAGTTTGGAAGACACTGTTGGTAGCCCCTTGGTTCATCTGGGTGGTATGTTGCTTAACGGTAGCACGTCTATTCTCCCGAACTCACCTCTGCAGCCATCAGTCACCTCTATCACCTATGGCCCGTGGTACACCTCATTTGCCACGTCACTGATTTTGGATGGTCCCATTTTGCCATGCACGGTATACTTTAACCACGGTGACACACGAACAGTCCATAAACTTAGCCGTTTCGGAAATGCTTCCAACCTTTTCCCGAAAGCCAAAAATTGTGCCGTTTTGGACTTCGAATAACTCTTTACATGTTTGCATTACGCCAACGATTGTAGTGTTTTCCGAAGCCCTCACACACTCTTTATATACGCTCAATAGCACTGTGATGCCAGCATCCTTCTGTGATTGGTTATTTAACGTCAAAGTCGAAAGTACGTGGTGGTCACATTAATGTGACTGGACTGTGTATATACACACCGGTGCGCGTTATATGCCGGATTTTACGGTATGTAAATCTCGTCCTTTACCAAAAAAGTGTTTCATAAAAGCTAAAAAACTTTTGTGTCACAATTTGTGTTTTAAAATCTTATATATCAAATAGAAAACCTCTTGTAGTATTATGATTATAGTTAAACACTATATATATTAAGGATTCGTAGCGATTTATTTTAATTTGAAATCGATTGCTCTGCGATTTTATCAAATCTTTGAAAGAAACATGCATAATTTATATCTTGAAGGCCTATTTAACAATGGTATCCTGATGGCAGAATTGACATATAATTATTAGAATATCAGGTATTCTATAACTGATTCTTCAAAATTGATGACTTTTTAAACCCTTTTGGCTATTTAAGTCCTCCCTGGTGTATCTCGAAAGTATAAGGAGTGAGATATAAACTGGAGTGTGTCCTCATCGCACACATTTAATATCCTTATTCTAAATCACGAAGTCCTTCGCCTTTAATCTGGTGTGACGATAATCAACAAATAAAATTAAATTGCGACGTATGTGTTGCTTGCCCTTGTGTATGTAAATTGCTTTAGATTGGTTAGAGTTGGTGACGAAAATTGTTAATCTCCGTGATATATTTTATGAGAACATGACTGAACTGAATTGTGCACTATATTTCTCTCGCGCGCGCTTTTTATTTTATTTTTTTTCCCTTCTAAAATAAGAATTTAAAAAAAAATTATATCTTCCACGATTGAGGAGTGCTTTTAAAAATATGGCTCGAATATTTATTTGTTGGGCAACGTTATAATAGTTGCATTTTTATTATTTTGCGAGTTATCCACAAAGGGTAAACAGTGTTTACCCGGAAGTTAAGCACCGTAAAATCTGGCGTATAACGCGCACCTATACTTTCAAGCTGCATTTTTGAATTTTTAGGTATATCCACGTGATAACGCGCACCCCCTTTTTTACGAAGAAACCTGAAATGTACGCAATGCTCTTATGTTTTTAAGTCATTTTATGCGAGGTATTATTCCAAGCGTTCGAAAAAATAGCATACTTCTAAAGCTATAACCCTTTAAATTCGTATTGAATGACATTTCTTTTATAGAAATAGTATTCCGATATATGTAGATGTCTAATTTTTTTTCCCTATGTGCTCATCTTTTTCTTATTTTTAAAGCTCTCATTTTTATACCCGGCGTATGACGCACACCCGCAAATTTGGATCTCATTATTTGATTTAAAAGTGCACGTTGTATGCCGGATTTTACGGCACATAAATGTCCCAAATTTATTTCCCTTTAAAATCGCTTACGGTTGATTTCAAAAGTAGTCAATTTGATGGAAATGTCTTTTAGAAGGAAACCTACAGCCCTAAAAAAAATAAAATAAAAGCAACTTTTGTCTGACATTTTATTCCGAATTTCATCATATCGTCGGTTTGTTTCTCTGGCATCCGACTTTTTAAGGTCGTAGTTTTGTGTGATGTATGTCGAAATATGCTTCCAAACTAATTCTACAGCTGTATTGGCTTTTGTGCATTTAACTAGGGTTCTCAATGTAATATTTTTTTAAAAAAAAACTCTTATATCGTTGTACAAAATGTTGTGAAATCATTTTGTTAAATGGAATTTATACTTTTATTCATTTTTATTGCCTAAAAATATAATATTTTTTATTTTGCATAAAACTGTCAGTATCTTTTGGCAAATATCGGTTGTAACGAATAAAATTGAAACCAGATATATCAAATATTACTGCAGTTTTGAATGTGTAATATTATGTTCTTCAATAGAGTTCTTTTATTTTAAAATATGCAATACGCTTTAATTTAAAATATATTTATTTTGAATGTTATCTTAATGTTTTTTTAATCATGCACTGGGAGAAGATACTATATTAACTTCGCAGATGAACATTTAAAACAAGCGTGTTAAACTCAAAGGCTAACTTTGGCCAAACCAGCAAGGTTTAACTTAGTGTGCCACACACAAAAAAAAAATAATCAATATATATATTCATAGAAATGTAGGTTTATTTCGAAAAATACATTATAATAAACTTCTGTAAAAGAACAAGAAAATGTAATGTTTACGTCCTGACTCTTGACATCTCTTTTCTGCTACAATCTTTCCTATTTCAGAAGAAATTTTAGTATTTTATTATACAGTGGTGGCAAAAAGTCCTGAACACACTCATTTTTTTTTTTGCATGATTTTTGTGTTTGACTTCATTTTTCGTTATGAAATTATCGCACTATCTTAAATATTGTTATTGATTTTAATGTATTTTTTCATGCTGATTTCAAATCTGTTTGTAGATTTCATCTAAAGTAAATAATTTCATTGATATGTTGAAAAAACCTTTACAAGAAAGCATAAGGTCACTGTAAGAATGAGTGAGTGTGTTTTCCACCAATGAAATGCTCCATTATTTCAACCAATCAGAGCAGTAGCGATAAAGGGTTGAAAGAAAAAGGTGAAATGTGATTTATTGTATCGAATGCAGTTGTGTGCTTGAGGAAAATAGTGTATTGAAAGCAAGTTGGAGTGCGTTTGTGGAAAATATTGGAATTATTCATATCTTCTTGAGAAAAAAAGGTACAAAATAATACATTTAAAGGAAGAAGGTTATTCTATGCGCCAAATTGCTACTAAAGTACCATGTGGCCTTTCTACTATTGTGAGAACTTTGAAAAGATTTCTGAAACAAATTTTATTACTGACAGGGGGTGATCAGGACGACCAAGAAAATCATCTTTACGTGAAGACAGGTTATTTCTTTCAAACAGAAAGCTTAATTCCTCGCAAATTTTTAAACAATGGACTTTGACATCAAATGTGAGTGTGTGCCCAAGAAACTGTTAGAGGAAGACTGCTGGAAATTGGGTTACGTGGCTGTAAAGCGCGCCCAAAACCATTACTGACTGAATTTCAACGCAAGAGGCGATTGACGTGGGCAAGGGAACATTCATTATGGACTATGAGTCAGTTTTGTATTTCTGGCAACCAAAGTAGTGCCTATGCAAGACGACGCACTCATGAGGAATTCAGCCCTCAGGGTCTGAAGCCCACAGCAAAGTACCCGACAAAAGTGATGGTATGGGGTTGCATGTCTTCTCATGGTGTTGGAAGACTTCACACCGTTAGAGGAACAGTGAAAGCCATGGATTACATTGAAATACTACAAAATAAATTGCTACCAACTGCGAGAGACCTTTGGGGCAATCAGTCATGGATTTTTCAGGACGATAACGCCCCTTGCCATCGTGCAAAGGTAGTCCAGAAATGGTTGGAAGACCATACTGTGAATAGAATGAACTGGCCAGGACAGTCTCCCGACCTTACTCCAATAGAGAGTTTATGGTTTAAAATTGGTTATGAAATTTCAAAGAAAAACCTTCAAACAAACGTGAATTAATTGAAGCTTTAATATTTTCCTTCAACCATATTGCCACGAAAGATCTTCTTTTGAAATTGGTGCATTACATGCCAAAAAGATGTAGAGCCGTGATTACAGCAAACGGCTGGCCCATAAAATATTGATTTTCTAACATGTGACAACAATGTAATTTTCAAAATGCTATATATATATATATATATATATATATATATATATATATATATATATATATATATATATATATATATATATATATATATATTAAATATACCGTATTTGTCAATTTTCGTGTTATTTTTCTTTGCATATTATGTTATTCTATATTGTTTTATTCTGCACATATTTCACATTGTGTTCAGGCAGCTTTACTACAAAAAAATATTTTAGTCATTAAGAAACTAGTAGTAGATTTGAAATCAGCATAAAAAAATACATTAAAATCAATAACAATATTTAAGATAGTACGATAATTTCACAACGAAAAATGAAGTCAAACATAAAAATTACGCTAAAAAATGAGTGTGTTCAGGACTTTTTGCCACCACTGTATATTGCTGTGTGCCGAGAGAGACATACTGGCCGGGCCGCAAAAATGTTCGTTGCGGGCAGCGAGTTTGACACCCCTGATTTAGAATATTAGATTCGTAAAATAATGGTATGGGGGTAGTGTGTTCGTACGTCGGTTACTCCTAAGTCCGTTGTGTGATTGGAACTAATACAATTTAAATTAAAGTAGACTTTGAATAGGTCTGAAAAAATCTGTTAACTTTCAATAAAGAAAGAACTTAAAGGGAATAGAGATTGGATTGTTTTTTTTAAGTAAAGTATGTTTATATTAGGAAATCTACTAAGTGAATTGTATGATTTTCTAGAATAGTATTGTTTCTTATCCCAGATGGTGTACACCAGAGGCTCCCAAACTTTTTTGTCTCGTAGACAGACCCCTTGCCATGTTTTTTGCCTTTGGGTAGACCCCTTCTTACCTAATTTTAAATTTTGTACTTTTAACGACTTAAAAGCTTTTTGACAATTAGTATAGAAAACTTTACTTTAAAATATTTAAATTTTTACCTTTTGTGAAGTACAGTGTTTAAAATTTAAGAAACACATGTTAATTTTAAATTAAAATTTAATAATTCCTAAAATAAGTTACATAAAGCAACAAACAAAAATGATTTTAATGGGAGCAGTGAATCTGGCCCTTCAGTGACAAATTTTCACATTTGGCATCAATCTTGGCGAGTTTTACCCTAAATCTCTTCGGTTCCATAATTCAGGATAAAGAACAGGTATATCTTTTTTAATGCCAAAATTGCTGACATCCGTTTCTAAACTTTGCTTTAAGATCTTCGTTAGTGCCTATACCAATCAATTCCTCTTGAAATATGACATTTATTTTCGTCAATGTGACCATATGATTCATTGACTCCCGTTGTATTACCATGGTCAAAGCGTTCTCAAACCCAATTTCAAAATCTGAATAGAGGGAATTTAAATGTTGAACGTAGTTTAAAGCGTCATCTTCCTGGCGGATTGTCTGTGACAAAATTAGAAACTGGAAAATTCGTGATGTTCAATATTATACTCCTTTAACTTAATTCTGGCAAGAGAAACTGAAAAGATTCTCTTTTTAATAAAATATATGCTTGCTTTAATAAAATATAACAGCAAATTAGCCTCATTAAATTTAGTAAATAAATCTGTTAAAAAGGTAAAATCTGTGGTTTCCACTTGATTGCATTTTCTTTTAAAATTAAAGTCACATCTGGTTTAATGAGAGCCAATATCGTAGACCCCCTTTTACACCTCATGGACACCTGAATTATTTTTTTACTGGCGTGGACCCCTTGCAGGTCGTCATAGACCCCTGGGGTCTATATAGACCACTTTCTGTACCACTGGTGTACACCATCGCCATAAAACCAAAAATCAGTAAAAGAAAGTCCAAAAATAAAATAAGATTCCCTAAAACTTCGTCTACGGTAAAATTCAAGCAAAAAAATTTTTTTGATTGCATTCATTAACTTTGCATCTCAATAAAGGTATAAATTGTACCCTAAGAGTCGATAAATTAAATAAAATAATGGCAGTTTTATTTAATTTGTGCTTATTTCATATCTATACCTGCACTTCAATGCGACAAATTTAACCTATCCCTTTCTACAATTTAAATCAGGAGTCATATGGCTTGTGAAATTCTCATCACAACCTGCAAGTTAATGTCAGTCAATTTGCATCTATTTACTCATAGATCTTCATGCAAGAAAAACTTGACTCACAAATTCGTTTATCCAAATACAGAGAACATTTCTATATATTTGGTCAGTACCACTAAAGACCCGCCGTGTAGGGCAGCGATGCACGTTAAATCTGTCGAGAGCTGAAACGTCCTCCCGTTGGTGTGGTGTGGTAGTTAGGAGAGGGGGTGCCAGCTCAGGTGTCGTCCACGTCACTTGACCATGGTTCAAAATTATTATTATTAAACTTCTTATACCCCTTAGAGTGGCCCATAAGAAGGCACAGAGGAAAGAGTTGGAGAGGCCGTACTGATAAACCCACATTTTACCCTGCTACTCTACAACGACGTGTAACACTTGAAGAATCGTAATTATGAAAGCATCTCAAGTTAAATCGCATAAATAAAAGTTCAACGGGAACATAATGAATTCATAAATCCACGCTGTCCCGAGAAGGGCCGGATCATTCGATTAATTATCGTGTCAGGTGGATAATTGGAAGGTCATTATGAGGGAAGTTTTGAGTGTGTTGTTATACGGGGTCATTGTCTTTTTAAAATCGGAATCTTTGAACGAAGGCAAAAACAGATGTTTTATTTTTCGCTTAAAATTGTATGAAATTAGCAAGCCTTTTTAAAGATTTGTTTTTTCAAATAAAGTTTGTTTCGAATATTCATAATAGCTTTTATATTGATGTTCGACGATAAAAAGGGGAAAAAAAGTTTGTATTTTTATTTAAATGCTTGAATAGCTTGTAAAAGATTGTATGGGGGTTCATTGTGTGAATAATATATTTAAATGTTTGCTTAATCTGCTTTCGTATTATAATAAGCCCCTTTTCTAAAATAAAGTGATAATAATAATAATTTATCTTCATATCTGTAATGTAATTGCTAACATTTTAAAGATGTTTTAAATTTATGAACTTGTACGTAGATTTGAATAATAGACCATGAAAATGTAGCAGTGATGCGATTTTTATCGAATTGTGATTTAACTGTATAATTATTGCCTGAAAAAAAAAAGGGGGGACTTTGTTAAAGTTTTAATTGTTTTTTAAAGGGTAAGTATTTGAATGTAGCCTTGCGAAACAAATAGTTGTTTAATCTCTTAAGTTATTGTTAATATATATTTGGAACACTTTTGTGTAAGTTCATGAAAATTCAAGAATAATTCTCAATTAAGTTTTTTTATTCTATCGCTTTCGCTTCAAAAGTCTTTCCTACTTAAGAATCTTGTGGAACTGAGTCCTTCGCGAAGTTAAGCCTGTCATTAAAAGAAAATCTTTAAATTAAAGATTTTAAATATTTTTAAGTTGAATGAGTACTTATACGATTATCAATTTATACTGATAACTTAAGTTAAAAAAAAATAAAAGGCAGTAATGAGTTTTGAAGCACAATGTAAGATCAACTTCCCCATTTATGCCACTTTATTTTTCGATCATCTGCTGTAAAATTTAAACCTCACCATTAAATTCACTTTCTATTATTGGAGGTTGGATTCAAATCAAAATCTTCTACTTTAAGTAAAGAAAAAAATTGTGGACTTATAAAATTTTTTATTATTTTTCCAATGTATGTGGTATGTGAAATCATGCTAGATTGCAATTTTTCCATATTGCATGCAATATAATAAATACGATAGGATTGTTGCTATATTACAACCTCATGTACGGTTGTTAATAAATTCTGATAGTCGGGTTCCTCAGAGATAAAGGCTCTTAAGGGTTTTCACCAATGCATCCCATATTTTCTAGGTACGGCCCCCTGAATATATCCAAAAAGAATGTTAAATGCACTGGTGAAAGAAATAACAAAGGAATAATCCAGTTGGGACTGCGAGAGTTATCTAAGTAATGCATTGGTAATATTTCAGGATTTCTCATAGAGCAACCGTTTTGAATAATGTGTACAATTTAGTTGGGCTTCTAAATACGTCCAAAGAAACTTTTAAAAGTTAGGTACTTTCTTACAGCCAGGCTTTTGTTAGTCATACCTCAATAGCTTGTCTGTTCCAATTACCTGCCACGCAACTATAGTGCGATATTAAGAGACTCACAAAAGAATGAAAAATAATCTATTTCTAACGAAATATAGTAGTGTCACAAAAGCAAAGTACATTTTTTCTTAAAAACTATTTCAGATAACTTCGTAAAGTTAAATTGCGTGCACACATAAAGTTTTTGCCAGTTTATAGGTCTTATAATTACCGTATTTATTCTAATCTAAGCCACGCTTTTTTCCAAATGTTAATGCTACTGAAACCGGGTGTGGTATAAGTAGGGCGGAAAAATTATTTTCGGATTGGAAAAATCGAACATGATACTCTGACGTTTAGAGCAGTTACAAATTCATGTATATATTTAAATTTTTAGTTTTGATAAAAATATATTAATTATTCACACACTTCTTGTTAGTTCTCATTTTATTTATTTTTTTGAATTTAGTAAATATTGGATATCGTTTACCATTTTACACTATTTTTTTCACAAAAAAAAAGGTATTGAGAATTTGGGGTGCGTTTTAGAATCGATGGCGGCTTAGATTCGAATAAGTACGGCACTTAAAATACAAAGCATCTTGTAAAAGAATAACTAATCTAAATTTAAAAATTGTACTTTCTGCTTAACTTGTATAATAGAATGGATCATATTAATAGCAATTAAAGTTGAACTACCCTAGTCTTCAAAGTTTTCATTTCCAGCATACAACAAAACATTCATTTAGACAAGAATCTTTCATTACCAAATGTGGAATCCCAACAAATATAAAGCACCATGTGGGAGTGCTATCAATTGCTGGTCACTTAATGCGGAGTGTCTGTAATTAGTCGAAGCGATCGCATCCTACTGCTGTGGCATACATCCAAGATGTGCGTACTGGAGTGAAACAGAGCGAAGCGAGTATGTTTCATGCTGTTTTATAGCGTTATTTTGTTTACAATCCACATCGAGCTGTTAGTGGATATGGGTTTCGGTAGGTTACTGCATTCCTTTTGCGAAATTCGCAATAGAATCCCAGCAATGCTATGAATTCTTTTCCGAGAGGTCACAAATTTCGAATCCAACCTGTAATTCTTTTTCTATCGCTTTGTCCTTGTTTGCTTTGTTAAAGTCAGTATTTTTTGCATCAGTTAATTTTAAGGGAAGAAAATATTAGTTGGGTATAAACTGCTGATTATTCGGTGGAACTAGAACGAGTGTTAAAAACATAATATCTAGTGAATACTTTTATATATATATATATAAATGTAAAAATATGATTATTTGGTCAAGTACATAGGTACAGTTATTTTTAAATGCGTTTATAGATAAAACCAATTGTCTTTAAGTATGGTGTAAGTGAACTATTATGTCTCGTATTAGTAAAAATAGGGGGAGAAATTAATTCCTTAAATTATTTTTCTTTCTCAAGTTCTTATGTGGCCGAGGCAGCGTAGTGATCAAGGCAACGGACTCGTGACTGGCGTGTCATGAGTTCGAGCTTAGTACCGCTGAAGACCCGCCGTGTTGAAGGGGCTGATGCACGTTAATTTTTCAAGGCTCAAAATCTTCCCGTTGGTGAAGTATGTTAGTTAGGAGAGGGGGGGACAGCTCAGGTGTCGTCCTCATCACTTGACGGGGGTTCAAAATTACGAGGTTCGTCACCAATAGCCCCAGTACGTTTATAATACGTTGTTTATTAACTCTCGTTCTTTCAAATATTTTTTCTGTTTCCAGTGACATTCATAAAGGTGGGGGTTGAGGGTTCAAGACTTCATGGACCAACAGATTTTTAACTTTTACCACAGAGATTCTCCTTGCTTTCGTCTACATGTTTTTTAAATGTAACCTCCTTCCCCCTCCAGCACACGCATAAGAGGAATATGTGTACTCTAACTGTTTCTGATTTTTGTTCTTAAAATTTTACGGGTTAAATATTTATTGAGCAGGACAGGATCTGTGTTGAACTAGTTGCGTAGAAATTAAATTATTATTATAAAAACTATTTTGAAAAGTTGTCATAGTAACATGAAAAACAATGTCTGTTTGGGCGACACTATATTATTTTTTTTCTCAAATTCATGTATGTAATACATAATTTAGGGTGTCTGAAAAAAAATTGAAAAGGGTTTTAGGATTTGTCTCTTGTACTTTGTACAAATTCCCAAGTTGTTTCCAGGTGGTCATTGACCTTCTCCCTCCAACCTCTTTTTCCAAATATTGCCGTTTGAGATGACAGTATTTTGAAATTTCTTTAATTAAACAGAAGTTAATTTTAAAAAGATTAATTTTAAGGTTTATTGGTAAAGTTTAAAAGATTTAAATTGCCAATACTTAGTTAAATGCTTCGTAATTACTTTTCCAATCGTCTTAAAGATGGTGAAAAAAGGTTGTCGTTTAATTCTGAACATATTCAATTTTAATATGTTTGAATAATATCTATAAAGTTCTTGAAATATTTCTATTTTTATTCATTTGTCATAAAATTAAGTTGTTTGAACAGCAGCATTCCATTTCAACATTTTGAAATTATCTAATTTTATTAAGTGTGTATAAATCGTAAGCATATTCTCTTGCATTTGCATTTTTATTCCATTAAAAATTAAACCGGCTACAGTGAGTTCGGTTTTTAAATTAATCAGATTACGTTAAAAGAAATCTGTGTGTAGTGAATAAGTTAATTTTTATCCTTGCTAGAAGTAGTGATTGTATAATTTGTAGTTAAATTGACTAAAATTATTTTTAAATATCAACATAATTGCATTGTTAAACTTGCTGAAATGCTCTCGTTTCATACTGTTGCAGATACCTTTTTTTTCTCCCATATACTTTCAAGTTTATTTTCTTTCGTGTTTTTTTAAGTTTTTTTTTAGTATTATTTGTATGTTTTTAATTTTTGTATTTCAAAATATTTTTTTCTATTCGTAGGTGTCAACATCAAGAGATTTATCTTCCGAAATAAAAAATGGTGTGAATGAGTGCAGCTATGGTAGCAGTAAGGACGAAATGGGTTTTTCCATGCCCATTTGTTTTTTAGTGAAAGAGCAGGCCAAGTCATTAATTGCCATTCAGGTATAATAAATTTCATGTATAATACATATTTATGCAGTAACTGATAACATAATGTAACATTCTTCCTATTTACAGTGAAATACGTTTAACGCGAAAACGTTTAAGACGAAATATCGATTAACAGGGAATAATATAACGGTCCCGACAAACTACAATGTATTTTCATTCATTTTTTTCTTTCTCTTAACATGAAGCGAAAATAGCTTAACACGAAAAGATTTCCCTTCTGAAAGATGTTGATATTTCCATCGGAGCACCTTATCTCTAGAGAGATCTTAATCTCCTATCAGAACATTTGGGGACTGGCATTGCAATTCTTTACTTGCCCTTGTTAAAATTAAAGTGGAAAAATATGTACTGGATTGCTAAATTTTTCGGGGTCGTCGAGCGACCGAGGATCATTCAGAGTGACTCGTTCGACCAATGGCCGAGAGTATCCCGGCCAATGGACGGGCGAGCTTTCGACATGTCTTGGGATTGAGAAGTGCAAGGAAGGAATGCGATCTGAGACGGGAGAGGAACTCTCCCCATTGGTCGGGCAGCTCGTCTCCCATTGGGAGGACGGGTCGCTCGGAAGAAAAGGGGGAGTTGGCAGAGAGAAAAAACAATCTCACGCGAACGGTACTAGGAAATCTTAAAGTTTAGAGAAAAATTTGGATTTTAGGGTCCTAAGACGAATCTTAGGCCTTACGGTCGTAACTGTTAACGAGATTTTGATAAAAGATATCAATCCTCTCTTCGTCTTTTGCATTCCTATGCTGTCTTCCCATTTCCAAGAGAAAGGTGTAGTCAAGGAAGAATCTTCTTAATTCGATGATCGCGTCATTGAATCCAAAGTAATTTTCGTTGCTGTTATTTTCATTGGTTTAGGGGGAGACCGAAGTTCCGGGATTTTTATTTTTATTTTGAGCGCCCAAGAGGGAGGCTGCAAAGGAGAGATCAGGTGTGACCGGTTTAGTGGGTTTTTAATTTCAGTTCCTTTGTTGGTGTTACGATTGGTGATCGTTTCACCTTTCTTCTGCTTTTTTGGGGGGAAATTCTTCACACTGGCTCCAGTTAGCCATATGCCCTGTCTTATTGCAATTAATGCATATGGGGTTAGTTATTTTTTCCTTTATGGGGCTGTCGCTAGTTCGGTAAGATTCACCGCATTTTAAGCACCTAGTGCGCATGTGACAGTTTTTTGACGAGTGGTTAAACAAGTTACAATTGTAACATTGTGAAATCCCCGGTTTGTTTGTTAAAAGTGTCGACCTGCACAGCTAGGTAGCAACACTTTTTCATTTTAAAGATATCCGGGGAGTCCCTTCTGAAAATGAACCATATACGGAAAATACCAGAAATTTTTAAGAGTAAAATGCAAAAGAGGTGGTTTTGTATTATTGGACTGGACTACTGTACCATCTGAAGAATTCATTGCGGTAGATGATAGTAATGTGTGTACAGCCCAAATTATGATAGACAAAGGTATTTTGGAGTTTGTTCAAAGCTCAATAAATGTCATTGATGCAGATTCCGACGGTGAAAATGAAATGAATAATGCAGCTCCTCTCTCTGTTCCCACGTCATTCAAAATGAGGAACATCATGAAAAGTATGCACAATAATTTAAATGTACATTCCAATGGTGAAATGAATTACAAAATGGATGACATCGAATACTTTGTTGACTATTTGATGCTAAAAAAGACAATGCAAAGAAAAATATATTATTTTCCAATATTTTGTTTTCGAAAAAACTTGAAAATTTTGTATTAAGTTTCTGTGAATGTTTTTGTTTCATTGATTTTTTTATTAAATACATGCATATATAGGTACATATCTATGTGAATAAAATATACTCTAATAAACTTAATTTTGTTAAATATATACGGGTTTTTTTCCCAATATCCTTTACATGAAATTCTTTTAATATAAAAAAAAAATATTTCAATCCTTTTTTTTTTTCAGTTTCATGTTAAACTATTTTCTCTGTATAATCTCACTTAATATTTAAATTCTAATTTTGCATATTTTTTCTATAAATATTAACCATTTTTCTAAACGGTTTTATTCCATTTCCTGCATTAAAAGTATTAAATGCTGTGTTTTGATAGATTAAATTCCTATTCTTAGGGAAAAAAATATCTTAGTAGCTTACACATGCCTCACACATTTAGTGACTATCTGGCATCAAACTTTTCCCTTAAACCACCTTTACAATTTCTAAATCTTTTTCTATTTCCCTTCATTTTATCATGTTGTTATAACATCGCTAGTATTCTTCCTATTATGCTTCCCTTTCTGAGAATATGTGGGGATTCTACGGTATCATCTTCAAATTATACTTACAGAGAATGGACAAAAAACCCACTCTCCTGACTTTTAAATTACATAAATAAATTCGTTTCTCCGCTCATTGTCTTTGCTATATTTTCAGAATGTATTTCATACATGTAGTTAAGATTGTCCATTTAATTCTTATTACATGAAAATTATTTTAGTGCAATGCATTCATTGATACAAGATTAAACGACTACTTTAAAAAGATTGTTGCTGCTTGAACTCTGAAATAGTAAAATTGAAACGGAGTAATTGTATAAGAGTATTTTTAATACTTGAATAAAATGTAATAAGTTTTTTAAATTTTCAGGATTTTTGTTGGTCATTTTAAGCCGAAAATATGGATCGTTTAAAATCATTATGGAAAGAAGTTAATAAAAAAATCTAAATGTGTTTTTACTACAAATACTTTTAATTTTTTTCAAAATTCAACCTCATTTATGATTTTTGAGGTACTGCCGTTATTGTTTATATCTTATTAGATATCTTATTAGATGTATTTGTTTTCTGATTAAATGGCACTATATTCGACTAAAAATGACGTGATCTTGAATGAATCGGACCAATTCTATTTAAATGAAATAATTCGTATAAATGTCCTATTTAGTATTAGTTTAAAATTTAAAGTTATATAAACTTATTATTTGTCATTTTTAGGAACTTCAAAAACGCCTGGACCATGTTGAGAATGTGCAAGAAGATGTAATTGATGCCATCATCGAGTTTCGAAATTACCTTGGTGACACCAAGAGTTTCAGTAATACCAATCCTTTGGTAACATCGAATTCTCTATCTACAACCCAAAGCCCAGCTGCAGTGTTCTCCAAATTGAATTCTGCAGTCAAATCACGTGAAAACAATGTGCCTTCCGCTGCAGAATCTTCTGTAGAAGTTCCTCATTCTATTGTCAAGTTGAGATCTTTTTCATCTAAAGACTGTGATCATAGGTTTAGTGAATATGCTAAATCACAAATGCCTGAACTGTCGCAAAAGCATTTTGATTTAATAAAGAGCAAAGATTCTGCGTTAGAAAGTGATAAACAGGACAGTGGATTAGATTCTGACTGCAGAGAACACCATGAAATCCACCCATCTTTATGCAAAAATGTTCCTAATTCGGCTAATGAAGATGGAAACGATGAATTATTGCAACTTCTAGATGAAATTAGTTATAGGTCAACCATACTTCAAAAACAGCTTGCGATAGTGGAGGAAGTTACACCTTTAGCTGATATTAAAAAAATGACTGCTCGATCACGAACTCCGAAAAAGGATTTTAAAGCTAATAGTTGTATGGAATCAAAGTTTCTTGGAACTCCATACAATAGATCAGTAGAGGATCAAGAAAGGCAATCCGAGATGACTCATCTCGCTGCTGAAGATAGAACGTGTTACACCGAAGAGAAAGTGCCAATAGCAGTAAAACAAAACAGTGGTTTTGTAGAATGGCTTCAAGGAAAACCTTCACGTGATAGACTGCCCCCTAGAAAGAGAGCTGCCAATGGCATTGATAGTAACGTGGTATCATCTATATTAAAAGAGACTAATGTTGTAGACCTGCAAAGGCAAGCATTGATTTATTTAGTAGATAATGCTGTTTTGAATACAAAATTGCGGGAAGCTGAGCAAACTTTATTATCAAAAAGGACAGAAAATGAGAAAGTAGAAAACACTCTGAAAGAAGAAGCGCGATTGTTGATGATGGAAAATAGGGAACTTCGTATTAGTCTCGATGAGCAAAAGATGGAAAACAATAATATAAAATCAAGATTAGTTATGCTTGAAAGAGTAGTTCAGTCAGTCAACAATGAAAACCAAGAGCTTAATTGGCAACTGAGTGAGTCACTAAATCTGCATAATTTATCGAAAAAGGGATCTCTTAATTATTCCTCCAGCTATAGATCAGATAATCCTGTTGGTACGTTTAGGTCCACTTGGAGGCCTAAGTCATCTTTTCACAGTGATAAAAATGTACAGAACTTAAAATCAAAATTATTATCCAATAACAATTTCATGGACGTCACCGAGGAAGATCCTGATCCAGCCCCGTCTGCTAGTGCTTCTTTTCTATTGCGCAATAGACCCATTTATTCTTCAACACCAATGATGCCTTTACAGAAAAAGAAAGAAACTGACGTGGGTATGGCCAAGTCGCAAAGTGATATGTCACCAGCCAATTTCCAGTCCGTAAAAAAGTGCTTTAAGTCTAGTTACAGCTCTGAACAAGATAATACATTTCAGAAAAGCTCAAAATCGGGAAGGTGTCTTGACGAAACTCATTCCAGCAACATTCCAGAGACTTGTTCTAAGAAATTTCCTCAAAATACCACGGGTGATGCTTTGACTCTGGATACTGCTGGTAAGTTTCCGTTCAGTACCATTCTCGAAAAGCTAAAATCAAATTCCGAGTACAGACTTTCAAAAAGTGCCTCAGCAAGAATAGGAGAATTAGGCGGTGACAAAAGCGAGTCATTTCAAGTAAAGTCATCTGCGAGCAATACTAAAGTTTCTTTGCAAGATAGTGAAAATATTAGTCATTTCAAAGAAGCAAAGATTTCACCTCAGGAAAAAAGTGCAGATGTCGTTCTACAGCGTCGAAAAGGCAAGAATATTCATCAGAGGATCCAGAATATTTTAGATAGGATAGTAGCTGAATCAGAAGAAGCTTCTTAAATCTTTCAAGCTGGAACTTATTTTGAATTTAAAGTGATATAAACTTTAGAGAGCTTTTATATTCATGTATGTATTCAACAAGTGTCCTTAGATTCATTATTTATGTAAAACTCTTTCGTTTGATTTTTTTAGTTTTTTTTATGTACAGAATTTTTTACATAGTTTGTAAATAAATAAAAAAATGAAATATTTAATATTTTATATGTGTAAGAATTAATAATTGAATAAAATGTTTAGTCACAAAAATCACAAAGTACAATGACTTTTTAGGGGGAAGTAAATAGATTAATGTTGATTTTTGCTGTAGTATTAAATTAACAAATTGCTTATATAAAATTTTTGGTTGAGGGAATAGTGATGTATTAGAATATCCGAAAGAGCACTAGAGGCAAAATTAAAGGTAAATATTAATTAAATTTGAGAAAGAATTTAACATTAAACAAATTAAATATTTCATGTTTGGTTTCAGCAGAAAGAGATTCTGGATGTTAAGTCAAAGGCGTAACGGAAAATATTACGCCCTCTCCCCCGCAAACTCAAATTTTGGGCCCCAAGCCCAAATACGTATTTAGCGTCAGTCAAGCTTTGGGCTCCCTAGAGTTCCTGCCTCCCCCCCCTCCTCACCCGCGCGATGCCGTGGTGTACGTTACGCCACTGTGTTTAGTGTTGGTTATGCTTTTCCTGATAGTCGCATTACTCTTAGTATTAAAAATATCAAATATTTAATATATACACTTAATATCAAAGACAATTATTGTATTTTATATCTTACAGAATACTGTATATTTTATGAATAAATTTTATAATAGTTTTTCTAATATATTTACTACATATGTCTTGATATTCCTTGTTAAAAGCATTAATTTTAAAAGGGTGTTTTTATAAATATAAATCGGAAGCTTATCATATCTAATTATATACAATAATACATCCAAGATATACTCGATTGTTAAAGCTCTAATTATAAAGAATATATTAATGAACATCATTTGATTATTGGAAATTTGAACTAATAAAAGAAAATGTTTTTTTTTTAATATATACTGTGTAATTAATGGTACTGGTTATACCAGTTGGGCCATAAGTTCTACTGCAAAAATTTTAGATTGTCTGCTGTGATTCAAATGCAGCAGACATTTCAAACTTCATCGTTGGACATCGTGTGTAATATTTTTCAAAAAATTGTAGTCTTTCAAGTATGTTGTTCTAAATCAGTCACATTGAATGAACGTTGAACAGTAGCATACGGATGTTATTTTTCTGCTTTAAAAATAGATCAGATTTTTAAGGTTCTTAAACATTTATACATTGAATTGTTACGCATTTATCGAACAAATAAAAGATTTCTGAACCCAACAGCATTGAAGACCATACTAGATGCTTTCATCCGCTCTCGGTGAGAACACAAACTCTCATCAAAACAGTTAGGGAGAGAATTCGAAAGAAGATTCTTGTGAAATAGATTACCTTGTCAAAAAGAACAATGTGTAACAAAGTAAACGAAGACTTAACACTTTCATCGCGGCAATGGGGCACCTTTGTTCCACCATCTGCGCCAAGAGTTTGCGCCGTTCACCGCAGCGCTGAAATTGAAACGAAATACAAATTCCTTAAAACTTATTTTCCCTTAAAAAATTATGATCAATCGCAATCAATAATTCTCACTATAATTTATTTGTGGATTCTGGAAGCCAAGTTACCTGGTCCCTCGCGGTGAAAGTGTTAAGACTAAGAGGTTATCGAAGTATAAATGACCTTTTTCTTAAAGGAATTAAAGCGCCAGAGGTATCTTAAAGCAAAAGCACCATTGCGGCGGCATGCTCATGACAACCACAAACGAATTCAGTTTACTAATTAGAAATTTTTTGACGTTGAGGAATCTTTCAGCTTCCAGAATGACCGCTTTTACGCAAGGAATACCCAAGAAGCTTAAAAAAAAAAGAAATACATTCAGGAAACTGATCATCTGCCTTTCTGTAATGATTTGGTGTGGCGTTTCAGAGATTCATTTTGCAAGAAAAGACAGAAAACCATAGCAAAAGTTTATCAAGACTCTATCATAGGACCAACAGTGAACCCCTGAACGTAAAGTTCTGTTCAGTAGGACTCTACTTCTGCTGTAGAAGACGACCCAGCTGTGGTTGGAAATGAATGAGCCAAAAAGGACATAAAAAGATTGGTAATCTAGCAGTCCGGATTTAAATCCAGATGTCAACATTGAAGGTAAAAGATGTGCCAAAAACGGCATCCCCGTTTGAAATGTCTTGAACGTTCTTCAACGAAAGCATCGATGGAAATCCCTATCGAAGTAGTACGTGCCTCGATAAAGGATTGGCTAAAGAGACTTAAAACCCGTGTGAAGTCAAAAGGTAATCAGTTTAATAAAAAGTACTATATATTAAATTTTAAAGTTAAAATGAAAAATTTTTAGGAGATATTTTAAATTTGATTGCAAAGTTTTTAACTTCCTTATAATTGTATCAAAACTTATGGCATCGCAAAGAAGACTTGGATCTTAAATAACAATTTAAATCAAATTGATTTAGAAAATTTTATGAAAATTGCCATTAAATATGAATATCTATGGAAACTTTTACTGAATACAAATTCTATATTTTAAAAGTGTTAATGAAATGAAATTAAAAATTAATATGGAGTCATGTTGAATAATATTTAACTTAAGATATGCAAAAAAGTTTCTTTTGTAGTATATGTTGATAAAAAATGCCTAATAATTGTGCAATTATTTGGAAATATTACTATAATAAATTAACGAGCATTTTTTTAAAAAAAGTTTTTACAGGAGAAATCGTTAATTTTGTCTTATATTTATATATATATATATATATATATTATATTCATTATGCTTACTAATATTAAATTTCTTCACATATTTTTAACACTGAAATTCTGGTTTTAAAACATGTCATTAATTCAGAAAATAGGTTAAAATCAATGTTATATAAACGATTATAATATCCGTGGTAGTTCAACAATTGAAAATGGTATGGTTACCATTAAGATATAACATTAAACACAAAAAAATTCTATTTATAGTTTTATTTATTTTTTTTAGATCTTTTCAACTTGGTACATATAGAAAATGATTAAATGTATTGCTACAAATGTACACTATATACATTTAATTGTATAATAAATTTATAAAAATATTCCCTCATTATATATATAATTTGATACTAAAAGAAAATTATATATTATGAAGACGATCAATATATAAACACAGGTTTAAGCAGTGGCGTATATGGATCTCTTTTATAGGGGAGGGCTATATTCTAAAAACACTTAGCCGAGGAATAATCTCTTACAAATTAAAAACCTGTTGGTCTATCCTGAATCCCATCTTTGTATATGGCACCGGACTTTGGATTTACTTTTAAGTAACGCCTGCTACAATTGTTTAACAAATTTATCTTTACATTTTTCTGAACGAAACAATAATGGAAATGCATTCTATCACAGATATATTTGCGATTTAATTTTAATTTTTTTTTGTTGTAAAAAATTTAATTTCAGCACACACGAATATTAACCTAAATAAATCAAAATTTTCTTGATAACTTATAAATTAAGAGTAACAGCTTATATGCAGCAATATTTACAAGACATGCATTTAATTTTCACATTATTAAGATACTTTTAAATAACGGTATTATTTTTTTATTTCAATTATAAATGATTTAAAACGTATGATTAACGGCTATGGTTCTTCGTTAATTTTTTAAAAAGCATGTTTCTGTCATGAGAATAATTATAAACCTTATAAAGAAAAAATATTCTACTTTTCTTGCTGTATAGATGACATTAACTTTTTCGTATAATTTAATTTGTCTTTAAACATATTTTGCCATTTTAACTGTTACACTTTTCACGCTCTAAGTCTTCAAAATTGCAACATTTTTTTAAATACAAAACATTTTTCTTTTCGTATTAAAATGTTAAATATCATTTAGTGCGCAGATTTTAATTAATATTTCTATTGTTAATTTTCTGAAGTAATTTACTCACTATGATCCGATTTTTTTTTAAAAAATTAAAATCTTTTTCTTTCGTTTATGCTTTTGTTTCTATCTTATGCAGACATTGATATTTTTCTGCCCAGTAATATTAAACGTAAAGGAGAAGATTGACGCCTTAATCCTGCTATTCGGTTCTAAATTTACTCAAACTAGTTATGTGTACTGGATCTTATATTAATTTTTTTCCTGCTAGTTATTTCATTTATGGAATAAGATATTTCACTATATCTCTGCTATTTTATATAGAGAAGGTAAAGAGAGAGAATTGCTCAATGACAAACTTTAGTCACAGAGTTTGAAAGGTAAGAATTATCCCTATTAAAAAAAATGTATATATCAGGGATGTCGAACTAGCGCGGGCCGCATGTTGCCCACAGCGAACATTTTTGCGGCCCAGCTGATGCCGTTGCTTGAGTTCGAATAAAAGCCAGAGATGGAGATAATGCAAATGTTTATATTACAGAAAATATTTACAATTAATTTGCACTTAATTTTAAGTAATAATTCGAGTATAAATGTAAATCGCACCTTTGAAGGTGCTGCGTGGATTGATGTGGACAAAGACCTTTAGTCTATCCGACGTTTTTCCTGTTTATAGTTAGAATGGCCCTGGTGCGGGGGTGTAGCGTTACAGTTGGTAGGAAGCGCGGGAAAATATGGCACGCTCAGTCACAGTTAAGTGAGGTGTGTAGGAACTGGTCAATATATCGATCCACAGTAATATATAATAAAATAAAATAAATTCTGAAAAAAATAGAAAGAATAATAGCAGAGAATATATAGATGCTTAGTGTCTTTTTTTTCTTGTTCTTATATGTGTGCATTATAATGTATTATTCGAAATAAGCCTACGCTTCGAGAAAAACAGATTTTTTTCTTTTTTTTGCGGCCCACCTAAAGTTAAACCTTGTTTGTTTGGCCCAAATTAGCCTTTGAGTTTGACACCCTTGGTGTATATCATACTTTTATTTATTACACTCATCGTTTTGTTTCACGTTTGTTAGTTTGATCCCATTTCAAAGATATATGTAGAGCTTAAAACTGCAGCGTTGGTTACTGTTTATGAGTGATCCTATTGTGTGTGTGAGCACTGGACATATGTTTGTACTAACGGCTCTGCAATGGATGACAGGACTGGTGCTGATGTCTTTTTAAATATTTTTCAACTGTAGGAGGCAGTTGGGTGCCTTGGTGATAATTTTGATGCATTGTGTTCCATGCTATTTTGATGACCCTTAAAGCAATTAAAAATATAATCAGTGAAAAAGTTATTCTATTTGTTGATTCTTGAGTTACCATTCATACAATCATAGAATATCCACTGAGTCCACACTAGGAATCCACTGAGTATGAATGCAAACTACGGTTTAACTGGTTTATTGAATCAAGAAAGGAAATATTCTTCCAGTGGATTCTAGGCAATGGACTAAATTCATGTGACGTCATAGTCGCATGATAACTACTGCCACGTGTTTTCAGCCAATCAGTTCCTAACTTCATGTGACGTCATAGTTATATCATAAATGCAATCACGCGTTTCCAGCCAATTAGTTCATGTGCTGTTGCCAATTTTTGCTTATTGTAGAAACTTTCTTTTAAAAAATTTACTTCTGTCAACGATAATAATGCACATAGTTAAACAAAACGAGCTTAATTTAAAAGTGCATGTAAGATGTTTTTTTTTAATTTTAAAAACTATTTGAAGATTTTTAACTCGTGGACATCTTAAACAAACCATTAAATTTTAAATGTTGTCTAAGCTTTACTAGTAGAACAACTAGTACGTCAGAGTATGTCAGTTTTTAATCAATGGTAAACACATGATTGCCGTTATCATGTGACCGTCATGAATTTAGTCCATTGGGATGTTCCTGGAAATGAGCAGGTGGATACATTCGCTAAAGAGCGTTGTGATTTTGATCACGGTTGTGGTTGTAACGTACACAGGGCCGGACCGTGACCTTTGGGGGCCCTGGGCTAACGATATCTGGGGGCCCCCTAAATAATTAACATTTTTGCCATTTTCCTAAAAAAAAAATTTTTGTGCGGGAAAATTTAAAATATACGAAACTTAAGGGTTTTTTTTATTTCAAACAATTTAAATACATTATAAACAATAACATAATTTACAAAAAAAACTTTTTTACAATTCTGTGCTGTCTATTCTTTTATTTGCTGATCCCATTTTAAGTTTTTGTATTAATAGAAGTAGAGTGATAAATAATTAAGCCTAGTATTTGTCATTGTTGTTCTATATTTGTTTTCTAAATAGGACATTTTAGAGAACGCACGCTCCGCTTCACAACCAGTAATAGGGAGCGTTATAAAAATCTTTAATATGGTAGACAAATTTGGAAAACGTCCACAAATTTCTTTTCAAAAATTAAATTGAACATATCACTACAAGTATGGGACTCTAGCTCAGCTTGTTTTAGATAAGGTTTGAATTGAACACCTTCATTTACTAAAAGTTTGGTCTACGTCATCTAAATAGTAATCAATAATAGCGCGTATACTGTCCAGGTCGACTTTCTCCTTACGTTGTGATCCTATAAATCAATCAAAAATTTTAATTTCTTACTATATTCTACATATACTTAACTTCTTGTATTTAAATCAAGAATTAGCTTATCTAACGCATCAATAAGCGTGTCTCTTTAAAGTTTTCCTGTCCCATACGCAGCCTATTCCGTGGATTTATCCACAAATTTTGAATTAACCTGTCTTTTATTCACATTGCTATATTCTGTCTCTAAACTAAGACTTAATATTTTTGGCTGAGTCTTGATACTCTTTTAGTTTTTGATCTGATTCATGTCGTACATTGCTTATAAACGTTTCTAACGACATAATTAAGATTCCCTTCATAGATATCAGAACCAGGAGTCTATTATTTTTTGTCAACTGAATTAAATCTTTCCAAAATTTCTTCCCAAAATATAATTTAAATGGCAGTTTCGAGTTTTGTGTGGTGGCCGCGGTAGCCGAGTGGTATAGGTATCGGACCGTGGCTTGCTTTGTCACGGGTTCGAGCCCAGTACCACTAAAGATCCGCCGTGTAGGGCAGCGATGCACGTTAAATCTGTCGAGAGCTGAAACGTCCTCCCGTTGGTGTGGTGTGGTAGTTAGGAGAGGGGGTGCCAGCTCAGGTGTCGTCCACGTCACTTGACCATGGTTCAAAATTACGTGGTCCGTCGCCAAAAGCCCTCGTGTAGCTGAACAGTGCGACGTTAATATTCAATCAATCAATCAATCGAGTTTTGTGTGTGTGTGTGTTAATGTATTAAACAAATTTACTGCATCTTTTTGAAAATCAATTTTCTCATTTTCATTGTCAGTAAATATCTTAAGAATATTCAGAATATTACCATAATTACCTTTTAAGGCTTCAACAGCATCATAGTGACAAGACTATCTGGTGTGACTTAAACTTTTTAAGGTAAATTCAGTTTAATTTCATGATTTAGAAGTTTTCACTTATGGGTCGAAGCAGAAAAGAAAACATATACTTTTAATTGCACTAAGTTCACGATTTCAGTTACCACCGTAACTCATTCTGCACCAACCAGATTAAGAGAACGCGCAGTGCATGCCATATAATTAGCAAATTTATTTATTCTTTTTTTTTTGGAACAGCTTGCACATCATTATATCGACCGCACATATTGGCAGCGTTGTCAAATGACTGTCCCCTACCATTATCCAATAGCAGTCCATTTGTTTCTAAAATTTCTTGTAGAGAATTTAATAAGTATAAGCCAGTGTGACTACTAATCTTAATTAGTACGACACATCTTGCCCCGAAAACAATACCGTAGTATAATCACAAGTTGGTCATTGTAGGACAAATCTGGTGTTGAATCCATCACAATTGAATAGTACTTTTGTCATCGTTATTTACTTGAGTTGTAATTGTTTTAATGATTTGTGTTGCCCATGATCTCAATTATTTGCTTATATATTGCTTTTGATAAGTACGATATTAACGATTTTGGTCGTAATACTCGCTCTGTTCAATATATTCACGAATGAATGGGTCGAACTCTGCTAGTAGTTCCAGGGTACCCATAAAATTACCATTTTGAGGAGAACCAAAGACTTCCTCGGTGCCTCTAAATGCTAAACTTCTTATAGCCAAATACTTTACTATCCCAACAACACGTTTGAGAACATTGTGGTAATATTCTGTATCTTTTCTTAGTTGCTCCTTTAACTGCTTATCTAAAACAAACTTATTTTCTTTTCATGTCAACCAAACTAAGATTTAATTTTTATGTTCTCAATAGAATTTTCATAATTTTCTAAACAACTTGTTACGTGTTTCTAATAAAAAAAGCCGGTTGTGTATTGAGAATATGATTTAGAAAAAAGTTAGTAGGTCAAACCAAAAACACTGCCAACACTTGTTGAATAACATAACCAAGATCGTTTTTAAGTTTTTCAATGAAAGGATTATTCGAAAATTATCACTTTTTATTCTTTGTATTCCCAACATTTTCCAAACACTTTTCAGCCGGGATATTTCTGATATCCTCTGGCTGAACAATATCTTTTTCAGAAGGCTGCTGGTAATCGAGATTTTGCATATTTTCATCATTGTTTGCTTTTTGGGTTTTTCAACTTTCTTTTGCTAAGTTCCTTTCCCTTTCGCTTGTTAATGTTTCTGCGTCTATTATATTCTTGTTACTTCGTTCTTATTAAAAAAAAAAGTTGAAATTTTGACATATTCAATGTTTCTTTTCCTCGACTTAAGGCTACACAGTACCATTTTTTAAAATTGTTTTTGGAGACAATTAACAGTAAAAATAATTTGTTTTATATTTAGATTATATTACTAAGCTGATTCTGTAAGTAAAAAGCCGTTTGTGACCATCCATTATTTCACAATTTAAAAATTATGAATTTTTGAAGTTTTTTTCAAACTTTTATAAAATGCTCAATTTTTAAAATTGTTTAATAATTTTAAATTATTTATTTTCCTTGGATTATTGAAAACAAAAGTTCGTAAGGATTTTAAAAAAATGTTCCCTTGTTGATTTTTAATAATTATTTTTCTAGCTAAACCTGGAAAAAACACGAAGTTTTTTGAAATATTAAATTAAGCATTTTTTTAAAGAAATAACTAGAGATCTCAGACGTAAATCCGTGCTATCTTTTGAAGAGCATACGTTTGGGAGTACATACAAAAATTTCAAGATTCTATCTTTAACAGAAAAAAATCCTTAGGGCTTAGAAAACACTTATACCTTCAAAATTAAGTCTGAAAAAAAAGCATCTAAAGTTTGTAAAGGCATAAAACAAAAACTTATAATGCCCGTTGAGCTCTAATTTTTAATGTTATTTCCTAATGTAGTTTCTACATTAAAACACTACTTTAATTTAATATAACCGAAAACATTTTCCCTAATTCAAAATATATTTTTGCTTAATACTGATAGCATTTGTTACCTCCTCAGTTTATTCAGCTTAATCCTAGCCTATTATTTTCACAAAAGTTTTGAAACACAAAGCATTTATGTACACTATAATAATACTACTAACTTAAACCGAAAATCGCAAGCTTTGTACATAAAATTAATTTTTTTTCAGAGTTAATTTGGGGCAATTTAGGTGGCCGCGGTAGCCGAGTGGTATAGGTATCGGACCGTGGCTTGCCTTGTCACGAGTTCGAGTCCAGTACCGCTAAAGACCCGCCGTGTAGGGCAGCGATGCACGTTAAATCTGTCGAGAGCTGAAACGTCCTCCCGTTGGTGTGGTGTGGTAGTCAGGAGAGGGGGGGGGGGGTTCCAGCTCAGGTGTCGTCCACGTCACTTAACCATGGTTCAAAATTATACGTGGTCCGTCGCCAAAAGCCCTCGTGTAGCTGAACAGTGCGAAGTTAATATTCATTCAATCATTGGGGCAATTTAGAAAGTTTGAGTGTTTGTGGTGTATTATATGGTACTACAGTATGTTTACTATAATGGAGTTTGGTATATAATGGAAATATTCAGTTTTATCTGCAATATTTGTATTCAGAATACTTATATTTAGAAGTCTAATTGCAGTATCAACTGAGGACGTTTTTAGATGTATCATTTTCAGTAGTATTCCATCCCTTCCAAATATTGTATCTCATAGCAACCTGAAGAACTTTTGGCTGTGGCATTTTCTCAACTGAAAAAAAAAATTGATAATAAAGCTTCTAAGTATATAAACTATTTTTTAATCAAAAATTGGCCTTGAAATCAATCTGAATTAAGCAACTATGACAACTCAAAACATAATCAAGCTGAAATGATTTTAGTAATGAAAATTGAAGTTAATAACCATTTCACACTGAAAGAGTTCATTGTACTCAAAAATATTTCTAATTACTTTAAGAGTTCTTTAAAATGAGATCAAAACCTAAGCTCAGAAAACTTCAAATATCTGAAAAACTAATTTGTTATCAGATTTGGTGGCAAGCTGCACAATGATATAAGCCACAAGAAAATGCAAAAAGAAAAAAAAATTGGTATATTTTAGACTTGTAGGGTACTGTGTGTAGTCTTAACAATAATTTTCGATTTTCCGCTCGACTTTTATATTTTCTGTGCCAGGCTTATTTATATTGTTAACTAAGGACTTGATTTTCCTAAAAATAAATTTAAAAGTTTAGATCATAAAATTACGATAACACACACACAACCGACTGTGCTTAATAAACTAAAAATATTCTAACAAATTTTTACAAAACAATATAGCATATTTCTGAGATAATTTTAAAAAAGCACCCAGTTTATTTTTAAAAAATAAAAAATCATTGTCTATACTCGTTAAAACCTAAAACTCTTATTATTATTAATTGGCCCATCAGTTTGAAGGGTTTTTTTTATAAAAATAAACTTTAGAATTATTTGCCCCACTGAAATAAACATTGTTTTTCCGTTGTCATCCATTATTTGTTGTTGCTACCTATACTTAAGATAACCGATTTATTACGAAAATCAAGACCACTTTAATTTTATCCATAATATTCGTGGGAAAAAGCCATAATCCACTTAAAATGATTGCTATTTTCTTTCATCCTATAGAAAGAAAGAAATTCTTCTTTATAAGCGTAACAACCTGTTACAGGTCTTGGCTGCCTCCACAGCTCGCTTCCTCCAATTCCAACGATACGCAGCAACTCTCTGCCAGTTTTTAATATTTAGAGTTTTTAAGTCATTTTAAACATCATCTATCCACCTTGTTGGTGGTCTTCCTCTTGTTCGAGATCCCATAAGATTCTTAAAAGTGAAGCTCTGGTCTGGTTGTTTTCAGGGCTTCTCCAGATGTGGCCGAGCCATCTCAATCTGTTACTAATAATAAAATTATTCATTACAAATTTTAAGACAATATACATATTTACGGGAAATCCTGATGTTTTCAATCTTTGAAAAAAAATTAAAAAACAGAAAATATTTAATCATAACTTTAATATCTTCCTACTTAAATAATTTAGAAATGTTTATTGCTACTTACTTTGTAATGAATGTTCCGCCCCATTCATTGGCGTTTGGGAGTTAGAATAAAGATCAGACATAGTCAGAACAAATCTAGTTTATCATTCCTTTGCTAAATTTGAACAACCCAAGGTAGGAAATGCACACTTCTATAAAGTATAGAAGCAACTAGCCGGTATAAAGGATACTTAATAATTTATAATGATTCAATTAACTTACGCTTAGCACTCTCTGATTACTTGCGATCTGAATTACCGTAATTCCTTTCTTCTGCTATTCGACCTCTGGTCAGTATTATTCAATTATAACTTATTGACTAAATCGTCAATTAACAATCTTAAATATTAAGCAATTAATCGTCGAGCCACTCTCGACTAGCTTTCAGCCACTTTCCGTTAATCACTAACTTCTATCCTCTAACATCTCTCTCTCTCTCTCTCAAACCTAAGAAATGCTTAAATATAAGCCTTCATTTATGTAAACCGTGTCTTCTTCTGTGGAAGAATGTTTTCAATAGAACAACATTTAAAAGAAGTAAATTTTCGCAAGAGAATTAGTGAGAGGTTCGCGGATAGACCCATTGCAACTTTTTACTTGAAACTTGAATAAACAGGTACTTAAGTATATTTTAATTTCAGGTATTATGCACAGGATACAGCATCAAATCAGTATATTATTGTAACTTAGAATTATTATTGCACAAAAATAAATGGCTACAGAGATAGTGCCACTGTTTGTATAAATGCTCGATGCTCGCAGGTGCCGCTCTATGATAGAACCTTTATCTATCAAGATATATATTATAAACGTGAAAGTTTGTGAGGATGTTTGGTAGTCTTTCACGCAAAAACAACTGAATGGATTTTAATGAAACTTTACAATAGTATAGCTTATGCATCAGAATAACACATAGGCTATAATTTATAAGAATATTGTGTGAAGTGTCCAAAATATAACAATAATTGTCAAGTAAGTAGGAAAAAATTCTGCCATCTGCAAAAAAGCCCGCTACAGCAAATATCTATCTTTTAGGCGTTAAGAAAACCTTTGCATTTTGTTTTGTCTACGCCAGGCGCCAGGAACTACGAAGGCTTGAACAGGCGGAGTGTGAGGCTGATTACAATTTTAACATAAAATAAATACAACAAAAAGTAATATTAACGTATTACACTTTGATATAAATTATTTATACTATTTTAATCGAAAAAAGAACATTGTTTATTTGCTTATGATTTTAGAAAAGTTCGAGTATATGTTACGTTCGCCAAATATTAAATCTTAATATTTACGGACTGCGCAATATTAATTGCAGTAAAAATTCGCTGAAATTCTAAAGACAACACAGACAATTATTCTATAAAAATCCTTGCAAATACGAATACGTCTCGAATCAGTCGACCTGAAAAAGAATTTGAACCAAGATAGATTTACACCGTTTTTCAGAAAAAGCTTTTCGCTGTTTTTTTAAATCGTGCTATATAATTTTCAGTTATGGTAATTTAAGGTCGCTTACACAGAATTCGAAGATTCGGTGTACTTTTCGATTTATACAACGTGTGAAAAAACGATATTTGAATAGTTTGAATGACGTTCGTGAAATTATTTTATAATTTAAATATTAACAGGTCCTCAATAAATGTCTTTTAAATTCAATGTAAAATCGATTCTCCCATTTGAATGCAAAGTTGTAATAATAGTTTCCATTAAACACAAGGCGATAATTTAAAATTTAAATGCTAATTCATAGTGGCTCAAAAAATATTGAAACAAATTTACAGTTCAAAAGATAATATCGAAGTACAAAACAAATTTAGTTGAAAAAGGCCAAGTATAGGACATCCATTTCACTAAACTTGAAAAACGGTGGATAGTTAGGAATATTATAAGCCTATAACAAAACTACACTAAAATTGATACTGGATGTATATCGAAGGTTTTACAAGTCTGTTAATGCATAATTCTAAACCTTTCAAGAAAGTGTAATAAATACTATAATAATTAGTTAACAAGGTGATTTTAATATTTTTAAAAAATAGAAGACAAAGTAACATTTTTATTCAACTGGGAATTACTTAAATAAATTTTAATTCTTTATAGTATTTTATTTTTTAAATATGTTGCAGCCGTTAAAATATACTCAAATTTTAAATATTTAATAGCTACTTATCAAATTCAAAGTTTTTATAACTTCTTCATTTATAAAAATAATTGCATGAAACTTTTTTCCGTGTATCGAACATTTCAAAAAATGCTCACAATTTTAATTCAACATTTAATACAGTTGTGAAATTTTGTAATTATAAAAATTTCTTCTTTTCTCAACATACAACTATTTTTTAAAAAGTACATTTGCGTTTCGGCGTCCTAAAAAGTTGCAAAGTGAGGAGTGAATATTAAAGTCCCACTGTTCACTTACTCGAGAGATATCATAGCGAGAGGGAAGAGGAATTTCTATGACAATGTATTATGCATTTAAAAATGTTCATGCAACGTCGGGGGGAAATAAACCTGTCTGACAGAAAAGATGCGAAAAAATTTCGAAACAGGGAATTTTATGTTATACACTCGGTAAAAGCCCGAGCAACGCCAAGCTAAGCACAGGAAGGGGTGGGGGAGACATTTTGAAAAAGAGTATTAAGTGCTGATTTTGTGAAGGAAAGGGAAAATTTATAAAAGTAGAGAAAGCCCGAGCAACGCCGGGCCATGCAGCTAGTTATTAATAAATTTCTGCCTATTCGGTGGTAGTGTGAAAGAACAAAAATAAATTTCTCTTGCTCTCAAAAATAAAAATAAATTTTATATGGTATTTTGGGTGTTTTATTTTTGATTTGTATTTTTTTACTGGTTTATCATTTTATTACTATTTTGATTGCAAGCATCTTTTTCTGTTCGGGGCCCCCCAGAAATAGGGGGCCCTGGGCTGCAGCCCATTTAGCCCATTCGTAGATCCGGCCTTGAACGTACATATTCCTCTTAGAAACATTAAACGGATTATTAGAGAGCAGGTCCATAAAGTCAGAATCTTCCATAATGGGGACATTGCCATTTGGGAAGAATTAGTGTTCTTTAATAAATAAATCTGTGTCTAGAGTCCTAGTGCTAGTGTTGACTCGCAGTGAGGATATTAAACTAAAATTGAAAATGATACGCGATTGTCTTGATTCATAAAGAAACATTTCTTTGGCGTATAATATTCTCTTTAGGATTATTTCAATCCGTTTCGTTAGCATAGACTTATGAGTGACTAGATGAATCACTGCATAATTTTCACTTTTACGAAACTCACTTTCGAAATGACAGAAAACTTGTTCTATATTTTTTTACTATACTGTATTGTTTATTTTTATATTGATTTTTCAAATACCTAATTTTGAAAATTCTTTAATTCTCTGGTATCTCAGATTTTAGTAAAAAAAACAATGTTTTTCTGATTTGTTGAAAAGAAAAGTTGGCTTTAATATATTAAAACCAACTGTAACACATGTATACATGTGTTATATACAGTTTCATTTTATTTGCATTTCAGCTGTTGACTGTGAAACTTAAGAATTTTGAATTATGTACTTAAGATACCATGACTTCTGTATAAAATTAAGATAAACTATAAAGATTAATTTAGCTACAACACACAAATAGGATTTTACATTTTTCTAAAATAAATTTTGAAATCAGTTAAGAAAATAATATATTTTTATCACCTTAGTAATTATTCACTTGAATTCATAGATAACGATTGCAATCGTTATCCATGCGTAATATTTCGAAAACCTGTCATTATTTTTGATGTTTTAAAATATTTTAACAAAAAAATCTTACTAGTTTTCTTTTTTAACTAAAAAATAAAATACATTACTTTTTCAGTAAATTTGTATGTACTCGTTTGTGTTGCAAATTTGCCTTGAAATATTGCGCGATTATTTTGAAATGACAGCAGCAAGTTTTTGAAATATATTTTGATATTAACCCTTGATTTATAAAGACGTCTCCGTCATATGCTATTGTAGACTTTGACGGTAAGGGTTCTGTATGGATGAGGAGCGAGCACTTGTTTTTTCGATCCCTATTTTCCTATCATTGAGGTTTAGAGTGACAGTGAAATATTTTCATTATAATACTATAATGAAAATATGCCCATTTTAAATTATAATACTTATATAATTTACATTTTTAAACTTATCTTTTATATGTAAAAAAAATTATCTTGAAGCTCATAAAAATATTTGTCCTATACTTGAAAGTTAAGTTGCATGTAGGAAAAATTTTGCGTTTGTGAAGTGGGCCATTCTGGATGTAGCAAAGTTGTTCATGTAGGTAGATGCGAAAGCCCAGGATGGAAACTTTTGAATGTATTGGTGTCGAGAGAAGCTTCTGCGATTGGCTGATCAGAACGTCAGCTGTATTTTGACGTCTAAAAATGTCTCCGTTGGATGCGCAGAATCATGCACTGCTTCTGTTTTGTTTCAAATGCTCTAACTTTCTCCCTTCTCAACGGCACAGAAAAATCTGCACTCCCGGATAAAAGGAGTGTGGATCTCAAATTCTATTTCTTTTATGAAAACCATTAAAAATGATCCTCCAGTGGCGTTAAAATAAGAGGCAGTTAGTTAAAGGCAAGTCCAATTATAAATTAACTGAAGAGCTATGTAGACGGAAATCTTAATGTTTAATTTTTTTTTAAATCTAATTCTGAAAACATAAATTGAGACTCAAACATTTGGCGTAGTAATAACAGACTGATGTATTTTAATAATGGCTTATTAAGCAGAATTCTTTCCTTGTACAAGAAAATTTTAAAATGTCCGTACAGTGGAGCAGAGGTGTCCAACACGCGGTCCACCAGTGCGTAAGTTGGGCCCACCGACTCTTTTCAAAAAAATTTTAAATATCAGATTTTTAAATTTTTTTCATTTTGAAATTTATTTGAGGGGAAATTTGTATTTATATATAAATATATATATATAATATCTACAATGTATTTGCCGGTTACCTGTTCTTGTTTTAAAATAAATCCTTTTTGATAATAGAAATGTCCTTTAGATTCAAATAGATTTATATTTTATCAAACAGTTACATTTGATTTTACTATAAGTAAATTACTTTTTTAATAAATTTCGAATTGCATTATGCATATCCTTTACTATGGTTTGTACCTGATTCTCTGTGACTGCGACTTTCGTTTCTGTTCCTCCTTTTTCTGTTTGGAGTGCCCCAAAAGATAGAGGCAGTCAGAAATGTTTTTTAAAGTTTAAAAAATATTCAGGATGGTTAAGATAAAGGACAATACACACGTAATCGTTTATGAATGACAGCACTATGAAATTTCAACAATGAGTAACGAAAGATCAATTCAAATAGGAACACCGTAATTTTCAAGAAAATGGCAACTGTAATATTTCAAACATTATTTGATCATTATATTATATAAACATTATTATATTATCTATGTCTGTATACATGAAAAATAATGAAAACAGAATTATAGTTCATTCTGTTTTAAATTTTCACTCCAACAAGTTTTTTTTTGTTTCCAAATCTGATATAAAGGTACATATTTTTATGTGCAGCCCGTGAGATTATGTTTTTCCGAAGTGGCCCGAAAGGTCATTTAGGTTGGACACCCCTGCAGTAGAGCGTCGTTTATCCGAATCAATTGGGACCGGACACCGTTCGGATAACCAAATGTGATCCATGCAGTATATGAAACCGGACACTATGCGAATATTGAAAATCATCACATGCGGTAAACGTGCTTGAAGAAAAAGCAAAATAGGTGCAAAATGTCAAAATTTTACCTTTATTGTGGAAAATAATCATTTATTTTTTGCTGTATCATTGTACACCTTTTTTTCGCTGCAAGGTCTCTGATTCTCTTAAACAGCAGTAGTTGAGAAGGACAGCACTCTGATTGTTGTTCGTACCACTCCATAGCTGTCTCTAACACAGAAAACGCGTTAGCATTTGATGGACCCTTGCTACTTTCGTTGTTGTTGTTGTCCTCGTCTTCATCCGTTTCATCGTCGACAGGGTCGGACTCTTCTTGCACGGAAGTCACAATCTCGTCATTATTTAGCATTTGAAATACACAGTCTTCTGCATCGCATGCCAACCAGATGTTTCTACATCTTCATCGCATTCTTGAAATCCTAGGATTGATTGGACAAAGTAGGTAATCTCTTCCCTTTGGTCGTCATTGAAGTTTTTTCACCTTCTAAATCCGGCCACAGCTTATTTCGTGCATTTTCATATACAGTACATGTAGTTGACAAAAAAGAACTGGTCCGGATAATAAACGTTCGGATAAACGACATTCTACTGTATATTCTTACACAAAAATATCTTTCCTTACAATTACATTCTCAACATCCTCTACGTTCCCACTTCATATCTTTTGAAGCAGCAATCCTAATCTGCTTCTATGATTCCTTCTCAAAGCCAGGTTTTTTAAACAACTAAACAATTCCTAAAATAGGTTTATCTATAGATTAGTTGGAAACGCGTCAAGAACCCGCTACATGTTAAATTGGTTTTGTTATATAAGAGCAAGATATTCCTGTAAGCGGAGTATTGTTGCAAGAACAGGCAAAAAAAGTTTCGAAAAGTTTGGGAGCTCAGAACTGAAAGACATTGAATGGTTGGCTAGACAAATCTAAACAGATATGATATTACTTTCAAGACTAGGGTGAAGAAAATACAGTAAATATGTATCAGGTAACATACTAGAAAAAGATAAAAGCTAGAATAAATTTATGAAAAATATGTATCTAAAAAACATCTATAATCCAGATGTAACTATGTAATTTTATTGAATTTTGCCTAGTAAAACTATGCTTCAACCATGAATAGTGCCCTTGTGATAAAATCGGCAAGGAAATTTTCACTGTGCAACATTGTTTATTACATGGAAGAAGAGTTTGAGCAACCGCTTGTCTGTGTTGGCAAAGATCTAAAATGTTTCAAACACGTCGATCAAAAAGTTTTATCGGTCTATTGGTATCTCAATAAGAAGCCATGGATGATCCAAAGTATAACCGAATGTTTGATCGCTCTTGATGAAGCATGTTTGGAAAAAAAAATTGGAAAAATTCTGCTATTTCTTGACAATTTGCCAGCACATCCGCAAATTTAAAACTTAAATCAGAGGAATTAGTCTTTCTCTCTCTCCCACCAACTGAAACATTAGTATTAGGCTTTAAATAGAGATACAAATAAAATCTTCAAGGTTTGAGCGAAGACCCCTGCATGAATTTCTAGCTTCTTACGGGAAAAGTAATCAACTTCCACACAAAATGTGTGAATGTATTAAAATTCCAGTTTCGAGTGTCATTGATGAAAATACTAATGACGAAAAAAATTGTTTGAAATTGTTAAAATTAATAGCAGTGCTTAAATGCAAAAATATTTAGAAATTTATTGAAACTTGTGTACTGAAGACACCAATGATGACATAAAATCTTGAATCTCAACTGTAGTCAATGATGTGAGCTTTAACAAAAAATAGCTTGGGAAGCAGCGAGAAAGGTGAAGAACCAGACGAAAAGTGAGACATAAAAAAGCTATACATGTACCTTAAAATACGCTTCGTAATTAAAAATGTTCATAGCAACTTTTGGTTACAGTAAAGAACTTGAGATCATCGGTGACATTAAAACCCACGTGTAAAAAATTTTTTTAAAAAACCTTGAAATGCACAATTATAGAACTTCCAACAAGTTTAAGGTATCCGACTACGTTCGGAACCGTGATTTTTCAAAAGCGCATGAATGGATAATTTTCACGATATTTAGTGTCACTTAGATTAGAATATATGCATAAAATTGTTTTAAGGAGATTTTGACAAAAAAAAAATTATTTAAATATAATATTTTGGCAAAATAACTTAGAATACCCTTTTTTCCAAATGTTCTCCTTTTGTGAAAAATGCTTCTATTATAATAATATTTTGCCTGTATATAGCACAGACCTCTCTACAGAGGCTCAACTAGAATTTTTGAAAAATTCGCGTTATTTTCAGAGTTACCACCAATTGAAATAATTATTGGCGTTTTTTTCTTAACATTTCTCCCCTCTGTTGTCGTAAAATATGAATAAACCCACTTCTAAGTTATATATTTCAAAAATTCTACTTGAGCCTCTGTACAGAGGTCTGAGTTATATACAGGCAAAATATTATTATAATAGAAGCATTTTTCACAAAAGGAGAACATTTGGAAAAAAGATTATTCTAAGTTAATTTTTTGCCAAAATATTATATTTAAATAAATTTTTTTTGTCAAAATGTCCTTAAAACAATTTTATGCATGTATTCTAAACTGACAATGAGTGACACTAAATATCATGAAAATTATCCATTTATGCGCTTTTTAATATCACTGTTCCGAACGTAGTCGTGTTTGTGTATACTTTGAATAAGTATACACAAAATTTTAGTGTTCATTTCATATAATTTGTTTTTTAGTTGAGTATTTTCATTTGTTCAAATTAATACGTTCGGATATGTTACTTTTTATGTATCATTTATTTAAAGCTTGATGCAACCTGATTTTCTTAGTATGCATGTACCCTCTGAAGCAGGGATAAGATGTTTGGTGCAGTAGGGGACTCTTATTGGGAGGTACCACTGCATTTATCCAGATCGAAGAAATTTTGCTGATTGCTCGCCGTATGGATAAATAATTGTTGACAGGTAAGCCATTCTTTTATCTATTTTTATTGAATATAAGAAAAATTTCTGTATGCGGGATTGTTCCACAAAAAAAAAAAAGGTAGGAGGGAGAATGAAACTATATTATTTTCTAATGCATCCGACACAATATCAGATGGTTTTCTATGATGATTTTGGTTTCTGGTTTCCAAATCTTCTCTAGCCTTAACTAAAGCTACGCTGCTGTTGATAAATATATTGCAAAGGCTCTTTAGGATTCTTCAAAATTCTAACTTTCCATAATGAAAAGTGAGATATCTGTTTGAGTCGCAGATAATCTATGCATGTTCCCTTGGCGTATCTCATTATTCTTAGTCAGTAGCGCACACAGGAATTTTTCAAGGGGGGGGGGTCGAAAGTTCGCCATTCTTGTATCATGCTCCTTTTGATTTAGTCGACTTTCGGGGAAAAAAATTAAAAAACTAATTATTGAATAAATAATTAGCATTAATTAATAAAATTAATCATTATTAACAAATGCTTAATTAAATTTTACCTACTATATACTTAGAATTATAATCAATCAGAAAAAAATCAAGGGCTTTGGGGGGGTCCAGACTCCCCCCCTGTGTGCGCCACTGTTATTACTTAATATCTGTCAATTTTTTTGATTGAATTTAAAACGCATGCATCGGAACTTATTACATAAGTATGTGGTTGGAAATTGTTGATGGTGTAACGTCGTGTATAGCTAGTATAAAAAAATGTTACTGCCTAATATATAATAAAAGCATTGTTTATTTTCTAAACAATTTGTTAATGAAGTAATATAATTCAGTCCATATGCCAAGCCGGTGCAGTCAGTCCATATTCTATTCTCAACGCCACCGGCGTTCATCTTTCCACTCCAATCTACGACTCAGCCCTTTTCTCCATCCAAGGCCGGCTCCTCTCTCTCTCCCGACTCTTTTTCTTCTCTTCTCCCGTCTCCTTCCTTTTCTCCTCCAAAAAGAACCCTTTTATACACCAGGGGTGTGTTCACAACACGCCCCTCGTCACTTATCATTGGCAGGCCACAAAATTCTACCCACGGCCTCATTAGAGTCCTATTCGCGTACGGAACTCACAATCACACTCTCTGCCCCGTCTGGAATGTACTGGCGCCAGATTTCTCGTTCGACATCTGGACATTTTGTTCATCGCACTGTCTTTGTTCCTTAGAGCCAATCTCTAATCATCTGCCTAGGCGACAGTGTTCTCCGTTAGATAGGCTTCGTCTATTATCAATGGGTGCAGGAATTCCTATGTCCATTATGACTTTCAGTGAGAGTGTCGTCACGGATCCGAGGACAAACAATAAACAATGACCCTTAGCCACGTGCAATGGTCATTTTACAGCTGCTGGATCGTAAAAATTCAGGGACAATCGATGGGTGTGAGATCACAACAATCGAAGACGTCGTACTTGTCCCTCAACAGCTGGTGAAACCATAAAACTTATCGTGAATCAAAAAATGGGGATTCACAACAATCGACGATGTCACAATGGTGTAGTTAGAAGAGAAATTTGATATAATTACAAGTTAGTACGTGCAGGTTTACCAATCGAGTCAAAAGATAATACTTGTTTGAGTAATTTAATTGTAACTTTTTACCAACCTTGAAATCATGAAATGGAAGCCGAGTCGTTCTTTTCATCCGAGAAATGAATCGAAATTACAAAATTAGTATCCAATGTCTCACAAAAATTGGCAATTTAAATCCAAATATATCCTGATGATATGAGGAAATATCTTAATCGAACAAACTTTTATTCACACTAGTAGAAATTCTACTCTAATCGTTAGACAGTTTGAAAATTATTTTTCTAAATGTATTATAATAGTAACAGAGTAATTTAACCAAATCATGGTTTGGATGTAACTTTTCAAAGTGTCAGACCTTCCACATGTTTTGCACCAAGTAGGATGAAAAAGCAAAATTATCCTTTTACATCTTTTTCCTCTAAACATTCCTTTCCTCCTTTCTTACATCCTTTTCGAATTCGAAATTGGCTGTAAGAAACGGAAGTTCTCTATTTATGCATGACGAGATATATTATCGATGAATGAATAGCATTGATTAATCTTCTGAAATATTTTTGCAAAATGTTTTTTCTTACGGGATAGTTAGAGATGTCCAAATCTGATTTGGAAAATATGGTTTAATCTTTAAAAAAGGAAGAACATATACTTTGTGATACACTCTAGAGTAGTAGTTCTTAAACTTTCAATCGCCGCTGACCCCCTTTTATGTATCAGCCTAACATCGCCGATCGCGGCCCTCCAAGAATTTAACTCCCCGACTTAATATTCTTGATCGAACATGTTCTAGAACAGGGATGGCGAACCATTGGCGCGTGTGCCATTAATGGCACGTGGCACAATATTTTGGGCACGCCATTGATAAAAATGGTGTCTTCATTTTATTTCAAAATAACTAAGTTCACTATAAAGTATTATGAACACAAACACGAGGGATCAGTCTCGGTGCGGCGGGGAGCACACTTGTTTGTTATTGTCTTGCCTTAGTTACGTCGTAGACTACAATTGCTTATGATGTAAAGTTTGTCTCCACATAGCACAGTCAATTTAATTGACATAACTGTATTTTAAAGTTTATTTGTGTTATATTTACGATTTTTAAATATTATTTAACATGGCTGGTTCAGCAAAAGAGTAAAAGTGGCTAGGCAGTAAGTGTAACAGAGAATTTCAAATTTGGTGAAACTAGAAATATTGCATTATTAATAAAGGCGACAAAGTGGTGTGTGCTTTATGTTCTGGAATAATGGTTTGCCGAACATCGTTTGTAAAACGGCATTTTGAAACAAAAATCACAAATCCTGTCAAAAAAGTGAACCACAGCAAAAATAATTAATTGCTTAAAAACCGATTGGCACAGATGACTCCAATTGAACATGCCTTCTACTTAAAAGCAATCTCACAATCCTAATTATATGTTATTTGTCATCCAATCTACAAGTACAGAACTCACTAATGTTACTTTAATTTGAATTGTACGTATAACTAAAGCATTTACAACTATACAGTGAAAAGGGTATTCTTTCGTAGTAAATAAAGAGTTTTGTGTTTTTAGTATTTAGTCTTATTATTTTCCCAATTATCACAAGGCAAAATTATTTGATGGCACGTCTATACCTCTTTAAACACTTCTTTAGAAAAGATGGCACGTTGATTCATAAAGGTTCGCCACCCCTGCTCTAGAACAATGGTCTCCAACCCCTGGTCCATGGACCGGCACCGGTCCGTGGATCAAATACGACCGGTCCGCACAAGAAACATTAAATTATTTCTCTTTTATTTATTGTGGTATATTTTTCTTGGGTTTTGGCTACTTTTTATGATTGATTGAATATTAACGTCGCACTGTTCAGCTACACGAGGGCTTTTGGCGACGGACCACGTAATTTCGGCTACTTTTTATGAAAATTACTTTATATTCCTTGTTAAATCACTATATTAATTTTTTGGTGTAGCTATATTTTATTCTGAAGTCACGATTAAATACAATTAAATTAAAATTATTAAATCAAAACAGTCTAAAATATAAACAATCAACATCCTCCCCTTCAGCGGGCCGCGGTAAAATTAACAAACGTTGACCGGTCCGTGGCGTTGAAAAGGTTGGGTGAACACTATCCTAGATGAGTGTTTTTCATTCGGGGGTAATTTTGTGATCTAATCTAGGATGTCACATCTTTCAATTTTTCTACTAGATCTTTCAGAGTCAGTAAAAGAGGAAATCTCTTAACGTGGCGTGAGGGACCCCGCGGACCCCTTAAAAAGGTGCAGGGGTCCACGAACCATAGTTTAAGAACTGCTGCTCTAGAGCGAGAGGCTGGAGAATCGCAAGTATGCAGATATCGATGCGGTATGTAAGAAATTAGAGTATCGGGTATAAGTTTGATTATATTGACATTTTCTCGGGTTTCAAAGTAGGGAATCACAGTCACCATTTGATTCTTGTGTGCTTTTGTTATAATTCAATTCATTTAAAGAAACCGAACAGTTGGTTTTGTTGAAATGCATCAGACAGAAGGAAAAAAAAATTTGGCTTCAATATCATATTGTGTTAAATCACTCGTACATATAAATTTATACACAAATAAAAAAAATATTATACCTATTATTCGAAATTTTAATGCTATACGATTATGACTTAATTATTTGAAAACCGATTTTAATAAAATTTAACTTTTAACCTTGACATTTCTTATTTGAATCGATTGCAAAAAAAATATAAAAATTCTAACTTAAAATTATAAAATTTTATAATGTTATGTGTAGAAAATAATTATATTTTCAAATTTATTTCTGAAATTGCGCGATCTTTCGATCTATTAAATATATCTCCAATTGAGACAGCAAAGAAAAATGAACTAAAGAATAGATTGCGACATGTAAAAAATAGATGAACTGATTTCTTGGAAAATAGAACGGATGAGCGATTTCGCGAGAGATTTTTTTCTTCTACAACTTAAAAGGAGATGAACACAACGAGTAGCAATTCGTGGAAACTGAGAAGTGTATTATCAGAATACGTTTCCCCGATAGGATCCCAGGTTGGATTTATAATAGGGCCAGCCAAGGCCATGGTTTAATGCGCAGACAAAGAAAAGTAAACCAATAATCAACTAAATATTTATAATCACAAAGTTTTTCAAGTTTTTATAGTTCGCAAAAGTAACTTTTTTTAGTGAGGCAAGGATTGGGAGGAGGTCAAAATCATTATATTTTCTTGGAAAGACATAGAAATGTGATCCTGCTTCGTTCCCTATCCAACAAAAAGTCAAAAATATTAAATTATCATATTTCTCATCGGTAATTTATGGCCGCAGCAATCGAGTGGTGAAAGTCACTAACTCATAGTCGGCATTGTTTTAATCACGTGGGTTCGAGTATCCATGCCATTCAAGGCTCGCTTTTTTTTAGCTCTCACACTCTCTCTCTATATATATTTATCTTGGTGGAATTTTCTATCGTTAAAAAAATACATTTTAAAGCGCTCGATTGAGCTGAAATTTTATATACATGATTATTTGGGATGACAATACAATAAGTCAGTGGCGCACACAAGGGGGGCCTGGAGGTCCGAACCCCCCAGAGCCCTTGATTTTTTTCCCGATTGATTATAATTCTAAGTATATAGTACGTAAAATTTAATTAATTACTTCTTATTAATAATTAATTTTATTAATTAATGCTAATTATTTATTCAAAAATTAGTTTTTTACTGTGTTTTGTTCCCGAAAATTGACAAAATCAAAAAGAGCACGATACAAGAATGGTTAACTTTCGACCCCGGACCCCCACCCCCCTTGAAAAATTCTTGTGTGCGCTACTGCAATAAGTTAATTATAATTAATAAAAATTAATTGATTAAAACTAATTATTTAAAGAATTACAAATACAGCCACGTTGGCATCATTTTTGGCGACTTGTGTCAAAACTTGAAAAGGTTTTTTTCTCACGTTTTAAAGCATTCAGTTGAACTGAAATTTTATATAAACAATTGTTTTGGATGACAATACGATACTTTAATGATAATTAATAAAAATTACCACTTAATGTTGCGATTCTGTCATAGTTATATACATATTTATATTAATTGCAATTATTTAATAAAAAGTAGGTAAAATAAAATTTTCTTTGATCTAAGTAGGATTTGACTTAAATTTTTTTTCTAATATTGCTTGTTTTTCAAAGCAAGGCGTTGTCTTTACTTATCACACAGTAGCGTCTTTTTCATAATACATAAAAAAAGGACAAAAAATCAATGGGAACTAATATTTATTAATATTTTTTATGAGAATTTTGTGTTGTCGCCAATAATGCCAACTTGGCGAGATTTGCGCCGGCGCAACAGAAAAGTACCAATATGACAATTATTAGATTAAATTGAATTATAAAATGTAAATCTTTTCTCAAATATATATATAACGTTAAGGCGTATAGGTTTATAGCATAATTTGGTGAAAATATCTGAAGTTTTGTGTATTTTTATTACCTTCACAAAGAAAAAACACCATTTGTCATTTTTACAAAATATGAGTCAAGATTAATCGTTAAGGTCGAATATAAATATGATGCAATAACAAATTCCCTGAACTTTTCCAAATGATTAATCAAAATTCAATACTGTACTTATTACGCAATTTTTTTTTTTAAAAAAATTGTTTTCGATTTTATTTGAGTTTTTGACAGCTTTCCTTTGCCGAAGTGGGAATTATTTTGCGAATTTATCAATAAAAAAATTTTTTTTATGCCCCAATTATTTACAAAACTTAGCATTATGCTATTTCAACTAAAACCATTCTTACCATAAAACTAATAATCAAAACAGAATGGTTAAGAGACTCTTATTTGTTAGCAGAATCAATTATTATGGAATATAATGGTGAATTATTTGGAATTATGATATAATTGTAGTTAAAAACATATTCAGTGGGAATTTTTAAATAAAAGTAATTTGTTAAAACATACAATAATACTTTGAGTATAAGAATTCTTATACGTGAAGCCCACCTCTCGAGTTAATATCTATTAACTGTAAAGCAACAAGAGGATTAGTGGCGATGGATTTCGTAATTTTGAGCCTCGATCAAGTGACGAGGACGACGCTTGAACTGTTTCTCACTCCCTTCTCCAAATTACCACACCATAACTTGGGATGGTGATCTGAGAACGATTAATCGAAGAATCGATTTCTCGGGTCAAAAAATCGATTTTTTAATCTATATGTAGCATTGAATCGATATTTCATCCTATAAAATCGATATTCGATTTTTTTCTGTTTTGGTAAAAATCATAAATTTACAATTAGTTGTATGGACTATATTTAAAACTCGTTATATTACGGTGTTGGTGGTTAAATGGTTAATTTACAGGCAAGAACAAAAAAAAAAAAACTATCATCACGTTCACTCAATAGCCATGATGTATACGAGTATCGTGAGATCATCTGTTCCTTGTGGATTGTCGGCAACATCGCAAGTGATGAGCGGAATCCGCTTAGATCCCAGTATACTTGACAGACTATTGTTTTTAAAAAGCTTTGATATTAAGTATTGGGAACTATAAGCTATATATATTATCTATTTTCTAAACTTTTTAATGTTACAAATACATTTAGAAAATAAATGTTTTCTTTTACACCTGATACTTTAATATGGAAAAAAAAAATAAATAATTGTCGATTTTCTTGAACCAAAAAATTCCCTGATTTTACGGATAAGAGATCGTTTATTATGGTATCTTTCTTGTTTTTCATAAAATAGATTTATATTTACGTTGTAAATGCAGACTTGAAAAAAGATCGATTTTTTAGAAATCGATCTTTTAAACCTCGATTTTTCTGTGAATCGATTCATCAGGTTACGATTCGAATCGATTTAAAAATCGATCTTTTTTCGGAAAGAATCGCCATCCCTAACCTTAACCATTAGGCTACGGCGGCCACATCCTACTTTCGACAAATAACTGGGAAAATGTGTGTGCCTTTTTATATATTTTATTTATTATTATTATTATTAAAGACAAATGAAATTCATATAAAAATCTGCAATTCTATTAGATTTTGTTAATTTAATGTTATGCTACTTTTCAAGGACTACAGTAATACCTTGACTTATACGTGAATCCGGAGTCACGCAATTTTCAGATCTCGTCTTTTCTTTTAACGCTACACAACTCGATTACTCACTGCCTGCCCCCTGTTTAGTGATTGAAGTTGTCGATCTTACCAGGCAAATAAAATTAGTAGATGGTTGTAGGATGGGGAAGGCCCATTGACACCAGCTAAGGGGAATGGTAGTTTCCCCTCCCCCTTGGAATGTGGAATGGCAAGTGGCAGGGATTCGGTCTTTGGGTACGACGGAGTGAAGTCATGTCGGAACGTTGCTAAATGTACAATAATTGTTTTCTTTAAATGTTTTTTTAAATAAACCTTAATTTTTAAAATTTAAATGCCAGGTTTTTTTTTTAATTTGTTTCCGTGCCCATTGATTAGAATCAAACTTTACTGGCGCAGCCGTTAATGATCGAGTCTTAGTGGAAAACCCCACAGGAAGAACGTTCCAGAAATTTCGAGTTTTCTGGATTCCCGCGTGGAAATGAATCAGGTAAGAGTTTTTGCTTGCAACTCCCTGTAATGTAAGACGAGAGAAATTTATAAAATTATACTGTTTAATATCCATTTATTAAGAGAGAATTTTGATTTTATTTTTGTATACGTCAGTGTACGTTTTTTTTTGCTCTGCATATCCATGCAGTTGTAACTTGTTGAACGCCAGTTCAATTTTTGAATTAATTATATACATCAGTATATATATTTTATTATTCTTGTTCCATATCAATGGAAAGTAAGTTTTAGAACATCCGTTCTAAAAAATTAAGAAGCTTCAAAATCATTAATTCTCTCAGTATATTATTTTATTGCATATCCATGCAGTTATTTATAAAATTTTGAACGCCAGTTCAAATTTCAGTTATTATATATCAGTATATTTTTTTATTATTTCTTGTTCCATATCAATGGAAAGTAAGTTTTAGAACATCAGTTCTATGAATTAAGGAAACTTCAAAACATTAATTCTCTCAGTATATTATTTTATTGCATATCCACATGCAGTTATAAAATTTTTGAACGCCAGTTCAATTGGGAATTATTATATACATCAGTATATATATATATTTTTTATTATTGTTCCATATAAATGGAAAGTGTTTTAGAACATCAGTTCTATAAATTAAGGAAAGATTGTATGTTTTTTTTTTTCTTTATTGTATTTATTTATTTTTGTAATGCACAATAATAAGTTCACGTCAGTGAATAGCAATTGAGTTTATTGAAAAATTAATGCTAAAGAATAATACTTATCTCATGTCAATGAAATTATTTTGTGCTTATGTACGCATAGTATTTTCGATTAATGTGAAAAAAAAATATTATCAGTTTAAATTGGAGAAAAACTACCGAATATATATTTTGTAGTGTTCTATTATTCCAGCCAGGAATAGATTAAGTGGTGCATGTCGGTTATATTTTAAGTGATTATATTGTGTATATCAGAAATAGGTTAGAGATTATTGTGTGTCAATAATATTTTAAGTGATTCTTGTGTATCAGTAATATTTTAAGTGATTATTGTGTATCAGTAATATATTAAGTTTTATTTATTAGTTATTTAAGTACACTTGGTATATTGCGAAATATATAATACATTATTCTGAATTCCTCCTAATTCATTGAGTGTTGTGTTAGTGTAGCGGATGCTTATTGTTGTGTGTTTTAAACAAAGATATATTTGTGGTGTTTAATTTTTGGCAATCCCTTCTGGGTGTTATTTCATTTGATTATTTGTTTAGTTGCGGTATATTGGAAAAAAGAAAATTTTCAAATGGCATTTTTTGGAGAAAGCTAAAAAGCAGGATTTAGTTTTGTTGGCTGAGGAGTTAGGTCAAAAGGTATCAGATAAAATGACGAATATAGAGCTAAGGAATATCATAATCGGTAGCAAAGATTACGAAGAAGAGTTCGTTAGAGATCAGTTATCTGTTATTTTAGAGGAACGCTTTGAAAGGGATGAGGAAAAATCGCCAGGCAGCTCGCAATCGAGGAGGAAAATCGCCAGGCAGCACGCAATCCAGCAGCTGCGCTGGGAATCAATTGAATGAACTGGTGGTTAGAGATCGAAAGTATTCGGTCGAATGTCAAGCCGGACGAGTTGTGCAGAAGATCGTAAGAAGACATCTTCAAATTACCGAATTAGTATCGGGAGGGCCGAGGAACATGTGAGGGAAACGTCTCCTGCTGTGTTGATGGCTGACTACGATACCAGTAACTACTCCTATCAAGGAAGAAAAGGAAATGGACGATTTAAGGGTTGTTTACGTCAAGGTCAAGGGTGAGCAAGAAATGGTGAATGCTGTCATAGACACAGGTGCCCAGATGCCCGTGGTAAGACCAGATGTTGTCGAAGGACAAAGCATTAATAATAGAGGGTCAATTCAAATAACGTCTGCATTAGGGAGCATGAAATGGGTGAAGTAAAAGATTCCAACATGGAATTGAATGACTTTAGGCACGGTGTTGTGCCTGTCTCTAAAAATTTGGTTAACGACATGTTAATCTGTTCCTCTGATTATGAAGTATTAATAGAAAAACTCGCAAATGATTCGCAATCCTAAGAAACTTCGAGAACCTTCAAAGAAAGAAGGAATTATTAGTTCAACAGATTCAAAATCAGTTTGCAGCCAAGAAGTGGTCACCGATCTACTTCCTGAGACACAGTCTTTATTGAATGTTCCAAACGGAGATTTGGTTGCAGTAAAAATTAATGGATCGAATGTCCAAACAAATGGACAAGGTATAAAAGAAAGCAAGGGTGAGGTTGTCTTAACTTGTGAATTTAAAAGGAATCTTGTATAGTACTAGGCGTGGTTGCCCCGTAGAATGTATTCCCTAATTTTATTGACTCAACCCGGGTGCAATGTTGTCGTGATCCAATAACAGGAATTGTTAATTTGGAGTTGAAGGCAGGATTGAGAAAATACTTAAGGTTCGCATGAGGATATTTTATGGACAATAACATGCGTTGATTGTTTTTTCACTCTTGGGACTGAAAAGGATTTTTCTTGCTTTCATTTTACATAGAAATTGGAAGAAAAGAGAAAGAGAATTTTTAAAATGTTTAAACCTGGTACAATAAAAAGAATTAACGTTTGGCTGAAGGTTTAAAAAGCATGTAAAAGTAATGAATTATTCAGGTTGCCTGCTCCTGTTAAATAGATAAGATTTATGCCAATGATTATATATGTACTTAACGTTTTCAGTACCATAATTTCTGAAATTTCTAAAGATTAAAACTTTGGCTTCTAAATTCTTTGCTAGTACATGTCGTATAATTATTTTAGATTTTATGATATATTTTTGGTAACTTCTTTTTATATTTTAATATTTTTTTTTTTTGAGTATTTTGTGTTAAAAACTTGTACGGATATTAATTTTCTAGCATATTAATGTGATTTGTAAATCTATTTCTTGGGAGTTGTATTAGCAAAGCTCTTTTACATGATACCTGAAAAAAAAAAATTTCTCTCTGAATTATCTTGTTTCTTGCCATGTATGTGTGCATGTGTTTTTTTCATAGTTTCTTTTCAGCTTCATCGTCCTGGAATGACGGATGAGCTTTTAAAGTGGGAAGGCCCATTGACACCAGCTAGGGGGGAATGGGTAGTTTTCCCCTCCCTTGAATGTGGAATGGCAAGTGGCAGGGATTCGGTCTTTGGGTACGACGGAGTGAAGTCATGTCGGAACGTTGCTAAATGCACAATAATTGTTTTCTTTAAATGTTTTTTAAATAAACCTTAATTTTTAAAATTTAAATGCCAGGTTTTTTAATTTGTTTCCGTGCCCATTGATTAGAATCAAACTTACTATGGTTATGACGTTCAAGAACTATATACTAGATTCTCACAATCAGGAGATGAAAATTGATGAGCTCATAGAAATACATGAGCAAGAATAAGATCTTAAAGAATCTAAAGTTCTTGTGCATTTCTTTGAACTCACTCCTGATTATGAGAATTGGGTCTAAACTCAATTCAATCGGACGACCGAATGATGGATGGGAATTGGACAGGTCTCAGTTTAGTTGAAAAAGGGTTACCAACGGAGTGTATTTTTCAACAAAACAAAGAGAGAAAAAAAATTATCAGCATGCTACGAGGAAATTTTGCGGAAGAAAAAAAAAATCTTTGAGCCGGCAGACTACTTTGTTAGATTTTATAAAACCTCCTGCATCAAAATAATTTCCGTTTGCGATTGTGCAATCTAAGATTTTACGAAGCATTTTCTTCTCTAAATTATTATTTTCTTTCGTCTCCAGCCCCAACTAAAAATATTTTACGTGAATTTCTATGCGAAATTATACCCGGATTAAAGCGGTTATCACTCAGTCCCACCTATCGCGTCCCCTCAGGGGGCTCACCTTCTTTAGGTGAGTGCGGGTGTCACAATCCCGAGGTACCCTAGTGATCCTTTCCTTTTCCCAAGGGGTTTACTATCTTTGGAAAACACGGGCTTCACGACCCCGGGGTACCCTAGTCATCTTTCTCTATTTTCGGCCCTCTTTCTTGCCATTCAAATTTCCCTTTTCTTCATTTCACGTCGAGACCACAGATATTTATTTCGAAATACATATGCTCATAAACCGAGAAAAAGTTCACCTATTCAAGACACCGACGATGAAGACATGATCGTATACGACATGGAACAAATAGAAACACCGAAGGAGAAATATGATAAATATTTCTTGTCGGAAGAATGAGACTTGGAGACATGAAGGGTTTCTACACGTGATGACTCCGACCCTTGTTAGAAACAGCCAGAAGTAATTTTATCTTTCACTTTCATAAAACATTTTTCACTGAACTGGACAAAATTTTAATATAAATGTTTACATTTTAAGCTGTCATATCTCATTTTAATCTCGGTTTTCTTATGTAAATTTTTAAAAATTGTATTTTTATATTTTACTTAATATTTATTAATATATATGCATGTGCGGATGTAATTTTATGTACTTTAAAAAAAAGTTTGGCGCAGTTTAGCCAAAATTGGCCCCCTTGCGCCAATAGACCCTACATTCACTCACCCACCTATTGTGTAAGTTCGAAGTATTACTGTATTTAATTCATATTTGAGTCGCCCATCCGGTATAGTTGTTAGCGACGCTGACTGCTGTGTCGTTGTGCAAGGGTTCGAATCCCGGAGAGGACATGGATGTTAGTAAATGTATAGTGCCTTCGCGGCATGGGGGTACTATAAATAGCCGTCGAGCCGCAAGTCCTCTCGTGAGGCTGGTGGAAGGGGAGAGGTGGGAAGCCCCCTGATCACCCCCCCCCAAGGTGTTCTCCCTCAAAATTGATGTGATACCGAGCTAAATCCTTCTGTCACCTGTCTGGTGCTCAAAGCTACAGCTAACGACAGTTGTCACTTAGCCGTTTATCATGATGAATTTCGTGGGATTTGATCTGGCCTTTGCCGATCAGGTGGTATTAGTTACAACAACTCATATTTGATTTAACTGCACTAATTTAAAAAAAACATTACATTTTAGCTATGTATTTAAAATTCAATTTTGAATTTTTCCTGTAGTATTTTCATCAATTCGAATGATCAACAATGAGACAGAGAATAATTTTCAAATGACCTGTTTTTGCATTTCCTTCTACAGAACTATGTTTATGTACGCAAAATAAGAAAATGAAGGAATAATCTGTAACAAACAATAATAAGAAATAACCAACAGCTTTATTCTATTTATATAATAACTTAAACACTCAATGAATTAACAAAAAACTTACATCTAATAATCTCTAACATCACAAAATTGTTTACAGTGAATGAAGGATAATAATTAAACATCTGACATTCCACTCAATTCACAGGTAAATCCAAAATATTTAGATAACAGTGAATATACAATTTCACAAACATTATATATATAAATGCAGTCCAGTGATCATAAAAAGCATTTATTCCTTAAAAATGAGTCATGTGAAGTTTGCAGATAAAAATTGTTGCATTAATTACAGTAAAATTTAATATTAATGTAACAAATACTTAGAAAGTAAAATAAATTCAAACACAATAAACCTTTTTACTTTTAAAAATATGGAATAAAATATATAGACATACGAATTTAAAATTTCAATGTATTTTTGTAAAAATGAATTTAGATTACTAGTGAATGTGACATACCAATTTCATTGATAATCTAAAATGTAAAATAAATATTTAAATTTTATGTGTGTTCCATATATTTACTTTTAAACAGTGAAACTTTACTTAACTATGCAAACAATAATTTTGCTCATAAAATGAGCATATTTCCTCTCATCTTTTAACATGAAATAAGAAATCCTCAGCAAAAGGAAACTTTTTAAAAAATGAATACTTTGCTTTTTTTTAAAATTAAAAATAATTAACAGTGAAGTTTTACACAAAAAATTATAAGGCACGATTATTTAAAAAAATTACAGAAACATTTAGTCAAAAAGTAAAGTTATACTTAATTTTTCAACTCAAATTCCTTTTTTGGTCAGAATAAGTATGGTACAGAATTGATAGCTTGAATTAAGAAATATTTTTCAGTATTATCTACACACTGTTATTTAAAAGATAATTAATGCTCAGTGTTTTATTAATAATTGGAAAACAGCTCAAGAAATGTGTTTTTACAATTTAAATCTAATTTGTCTATTTGGAATGGTTAATAATAGAATATAAATTATTATTTATATTCTAATATTAATATTTATTATAAATACCTTGTTTTTTTATTACCAGAGAGATTGTGCATTGCCTTTAAAAAAAATGTGTAATTAAGTAAAATTTTTTTTAAAGTTTCTTTATGAAAACATGTATTATATGATGTAACATATTTATATTTGTATTCGATTATATAATAGTGATTTCTTTTAAAAATATTTTTTATTCCTTACCAATTCAAAATAATTTCAATGGATTTATATAAAAATTTCTCGAAGAAACTTAAACTTTATTTTTTAGTTCTATTTATGTCACATTCTAAAGGAATACATACAAAGTAATTTAACTAAACACCAAACAATAAAAATTTACATAGAAAAAATATAAATTGTTAAATGATGATAATGTCAAACTGATAAATAACAGCATATATTCACACAACATGGATAGGTGATGAAATCAGCTTCATGTCTATTTACAAGCATCTAAGCACACGCTAAATAGTTAGTATGAGGATAACTATACATATAATGACATGCAAGTTTTAATTATGACATGAAGATAATTAACAATGTACAAGATGATTTTACGAAGGCAATCAATGATGCACCAGCTATATACAACATTCAATTGGTATGCCATACATATACCTATATGGTAGATTTTTGAACACCTTATGAAAACAACTACTATTAAAACAGTTGCTTCATAAATAACAAAAATCTGATATCTAATCAAAAGCAGAATAATTTATTAGTTTCGTAAAATAATTTAGCTGCTAAGAGCATATATGTGTCTATGAGATTAATATTGAGAACATAATAATCCAATGGAAAAATTAGTTGCTTATTTTGATCACTGGACAATATATCAATTTACACTGTTCATGGACATTATGATATCACAACTTTAGACAACACTTATTAAGATAATGATTACAGTATGAGAACAAAGATTCTTGTAAAGTTTTATTAGCCAGTTTTTGAATTAATTCTAATTTCGTATTTAGAATCTTGAAGATTAATATAAAATTACCCCATTGTAAGATTTTTTTTTACCCCTTTTACCTATTCTATGAGTTGATGCTAAAAAGTATAGGTATAAGTTTTTGATTATGAAAATAGATGTTTCCAAAATGTGTTTCAAAATTGGTGTATGTATATATATAGATATATTTATATATGTATATATATATATTTAAAGTTAAAAGTACATTTCTTGAAAAATCTGTCTTATTAAAGACACCATATATTTTAAAACACATACATATATTCACAACACTTAAAGAACAGGAAAAATCACATACAGTGAAAAGTGAAGATAATACAATGTGTGCAGTAAACTCTATGAATGAATGTTCATTATAATACAATGGATTCTTGCTTAGTTATATCACTTGAATCTTTAATAAATGAGTTTTTCTTCATATTTTAAAAATCATTCGTCATTTCAGGTATAGAGTAAAGATTGTCAACTCCAAACGTTGTCTAGCCTTTATGTATCAAATTTATGTCTATAATTGAGTTTTAATAATAAAGATGCTTGCATGTATGAAGAAATATGTATTAGCCTACTCTGATTGTCGAAGAATATCTATGCAAGAGAATATGTTTATCCATCAGATGGCTTAAATTCATTTATTAGATTTTTTTTCATAAAAGTTTTCTTTACTATTAATAATTTTTTCTTCACTTTTGATTTATTTTAAGCACTTCATAACAAATTCTAGTTCTTTTATTATAAACCAATGTCATGGAAAATATTTTACTTTATGAAGTATATATATTTTTAAAAATTTAATATATCAGTTCATTGACACATGTTATTTATATACAATATTTAATTAAATATCTATCTCTGTTAATGTACATAAAATATAGGAGCAACAAAAATTCTTTTCCATATTAATTCAGATTTATAAAATGACCTTTTTAAATAGTATTTTTAATACAAAATTTTCTGTTTGCTTGCTATATATTTATAATGAGCAATTTTTTCAATATTTGCTATTCAAATACTTAGGGATTAATGAATAGTAAATCATAATAAAATTTTAATACATGTAAAATATCAAAAATTATAAATTAAAAATATATCTTACATGTAAAGTTAATAAATTGAATTATTGTTTTAATATTTAATGTTTAAAAATACATGCTTACTGTGTTTATAATTTTTATCTACAAAATTTTCCCCTTCATTTTAGTTAAAAATTATAAAATCAAATTTTATTTCCTTTATAAAAAAAAGTGATCTTTTGCTTTTCTTTATATTAAATGTATAAAAAAGCATTTTTTATTTTGTAATAAAAAGGGAAAAATATGCAATCACAGATGCTTATACATAAGTTTTTCCATATGTTCTTCATTACTGAAATCACATTTTTATATTTATAATTTTTTTCAATGTAAAATTTTCTTGAAATAAATAAGAAGAACTATACAATGCATTAAAATGACTAGCTGAACATCAAAATATTAGCACAACACTTTTAGCAAAGATGTATTTTCAGAGGTGACTTTCATTTAAATTCTGTACAGATAATTTGTGTATCAATATATACATAGATTATATGCTATTTTAATTACACAGCCTTAAATCTTTACTGTACAATGCAATAAACAATGAGAGTCACAGGCAAGCTTATTTTTTGACTAGAATTCATGTAATTCCCAAAATGTATGAAAATAACATAATACTAAGATCTTTGGCACTTGTGGCAGCAGCAGTGTACAGCCTTGACAATGATCTTGATCAGGTATCTGAATTTTCACCTTTCTGAAAAGCTAAATAAGTTATGTGACTCCCATTTACTAGTCGTTGCTATTTAACAGTTGTTATACTATTAGGTGCTTGAACTGTAGTTGTAGCTGTATTTGAAGAAGTTCGCTGGTTTCTAAAGACAGTATTTTGCAGTGTTCGCTTCCATCGGTCCATGGTATCACGCAATTTTGACAACCAAAGTGCCTGAAATAGCAGGAATACTATTAAAAACAATTTTGTTTATAAAATAAATTTAGGTTGAGTTTTTCAATGATTGTTTATTAACCCTCTAGCTGTGTAGCTATTCTATCAAAATAGGTTGAAAAATTGCGTATGGTTTTATTATGTATTTCAAATCTACATTTTAGTTAAAATATACAAAAAAAAAATTATAAAAGTTTTTATTTTTAAACATAGAAATAGATTATTAAAATATGAGCATAAAAACATAAACAAGAGCAGCACGTTTGCACAGTAAAGTAGTAAAAAAAATGCATACCAGTGGAAATCGTGGGATGTGCAGTAAGAGGTTTAACACTGTATTGACAAATATTACGTCCAATAATAACAGACTGTCCTGTTACACAATGGAGGGATGAGACCGACACTAACAACTCTATGATTACAAGTTTGACATTCTACCAATAAAATTATCCAAGACTCATCAAGGAAATGAAAAAGTAATACAGTGGGACCTCAATTTACTGAACCCCTATTTTATGAATAAAAAGTGTGTAATTTCTAACTATGGATAGTTTTTTGTGTAGTAACATTATAGAATGTCTAAAAGGTAAGCACACAAAATGTATTGTTTGAACCCTAATATAACAAATAACTTGATTTGAATACTCGTACAATCAACAGTATGAAAAAAATCAATGTGCACGGCTCACCATCTCAAAGACCTAGGTACAAACCGTCTCGACCAATGGCCACATTTTGACTAAATGAATTGAATGATTATTTATGATATTAGGCTTAGACATGGACAACGATCATCACATGATAATACAGACTAATCACTTTTGCCAGTTGACACACCAGTTTGCGCTGTTTTTTGGAGAACACGTACGGAATAATATTTTACCATTAAAATTATCTGGATCACGCTCTTATGACAAAGTCGAGAATGAAACGGGGCCCCCCTTTAGGGAGAAGCCCTGGGCCCATGCCTTAAGATGTCCCTGATCAAAGCAGGAGTTTTATTTCAATTAATTTTGTATTTTCTGATCCCTTGAGAATAATAATTAAAAAAAAGAATAAGAGTTATAAAGTAGTTTTTTCTCTAAAACAGTTTAATAAATACAATTATAAAATAAAATTAAAACCTAAATATAGCTCTATTCCTGTTCAGAGATTCTGTGAAATCAACCTATTGTTTTTGTTATGTCACTTCGGTATGGTGCTCTAATGAAGTTCCTTGCACTCTGACATGGAGTTTCTATGAATGGTTTAACTTTGCTAAAAAAATACACTATGTAAGATCATTACTACTCCATACTAGATTATATCACAATGAACTTACCTCAATAAATAAATGAATGAAATGTATGCACATATTTCTTTTGTTTTGCTTGAATAAAAATTGCTCAAATTGTTTCATAGCCATTAATTACAAAATTAACATGACTACAATTAATAAAGTTTGAAAACATATCCACTTTCTTAAGGTAAAATAATCAGAATATTTAAATGGCTATATAACATCTTATCTTTTTCTTTAAAACCAAATTCATAAAAGTGTGTTAAATGAAATAATACTCATGAATAACCACAGGTAAGACAGCAAAATGTAGAAATGGTTAATTCAAGGTATATTTAGTAAGATGAACCTTGCTTAGTTTTTAAACTGTTAATATGCCTTTTGCCATTTTTGGTAATGAATACATTGATTGTTATGCACAGAAGCTTTGTTTTTTCAAATTCTGCATATAAAAAAATACACATTTAACCTTTAGAATTCGGCTGATTCTAATTCAAAATATCCCTTGCACTCGGCGCTTTTAGAATTCAGGAAAAATTTTCTTTCCCCCACTGGGAACATAGTGAGCCACATGTGGTATTATTACGTTTTTCTCATTACAAAGGGGAGATAGTAAGGGTTGCTGTGATTTTTAGTCAGTATTCATTCCCGAGTAACAAAGACTCCAATACTTGGCGCTACATACTATTACAATATTTTTCTGAATTCTTTGTTCCCCTTTTTCATTGAAAGACCTGTAAACTTTCAGATGCATATTTTTATTTTATGAGTATTGTGAATTTTTAAAGATACGCACAAGTCCATTTTAAAGTCAGTTCTAAAGTTAAAAAATATGTTTTCTTGAATTTAATGTACAGTACTCCAGAAGTACTAAGAAAGTAGAATTTATATATATGATTGCTAAAAATAACTTATTCTGAAACAACATTTTTATTGCATCTATTGCTTAAATGTGACACAGATTAGTGAAGGATGCGGAGCGATATAGGCTATTATCCCTTAAGAATAAGAAAAATACCATGGAAGAATTAAGGCATTAAATAATAAATGTGTTTTAAAATGTTTAGAATTTTTAAAAAATATCCCTTATTTGTTTCATGTTCCTAAGAGTATAATAAATAAACTTTTAGTTACAATAAACTTTTTTACTACTTAAAACTTAATTCGCATGTAATGCGTAATTTAATATTTTCAAACAAATCAAATAAAAGAAAATGATAATTATAAATAAATATTAAAAAATATTTATTAAAATATTTTCTAGAAGCAAGTACGTTGAAATATTAATAAGTCAATATCTTCGGTAATCTCATGACTACACTCTTTGAGAGTACAATATATTGCTCAATCATAAACTCGTAATAATTATTTCAATTGCTTTTATTTATGTATATATACATATAAATAGGTGTGTAGTCACATGAATTAGTGGGTGCAATTTTTATTACAGCTTATACATTTAACTGCAATTTTGAAGCCCTGTAATTAAAATAACACCTCATGTTTTCTAAATTTTTCAACGAAATATGTAAAAGTAAAAACTTTAAGAACAATATGTAGAACATAGTTAGAAAAGTAAAATGTTTAATTAACACATGCATTAAAAAAAATTTTTTTTTACTTTTCTTTTTTATTGAAAAAGTATTATATTTAATTCATTTATTCTGGTCTTTTTCGGAAAATTTTAAAAAATCAGATAAAGAAAGAAAAAAAATTGTTTTCACACAGAATAAAATCTTTGAATGAAGTATTTTTTTAATAGAAACTTGCTGTTTCTAAACATCGCCAAAATTATAAGGAATGCGCACAGCGTTGGCAAAAATTAGCCCCACCCTATTATGGACAATAGAAGTAGAATTGTAAAAAGGGTCAGGAAAAGTTGTAAAAGGGTGTGTTGGAAAGAACTGTCTTTAGCTAGCTTGGTACAGACGTTGTACCAAGCCGAATTAAGTGACAAAAAATTTCTGGTACAGCATCTGTACCAGCCGATTTGTAACGGTTAAGATGACATTTTAAAATTCACTGTTGAAGAAAATTAGCACTTTTTTACAAATATCTTTAATTTCAATTATAATTAATATTTTATTCTATCATTCTTCAAATCCAGAATTTGAACTGTGGAAAATCATATTTTATATTAATGTTTAAATTCATAAATAATAAACACTGCTTCCAAAGAAATTTGTGAAAGCGCCTATATCAGAGAAACATATTTAGTTTCTTATGAAATTTTTCCACTAATATTTCAAAGATAAAACATGAAAATGATGGAACATCATTAACAATGCTATATAGTGAAGATATATTAAGCTTAGAAAGACTTGGCAGAGGAGTAGATGCACCTTCATTCATAATCCTTCCTTTGGACAGACAGTTATTTTCTTCAATAAAGTGCACATAATATTACGATTTACATAGTCAGTTAAAATACATAATTTTAATATAGTGAAAACATTTAGGCAAATTTTTACTTCTTACACACATGAACAGAATTTATTTACTATAAATATGTCTATTAGGCATGTATCTGCAGAAAATACAAGAAACACAAATGTATTTGTATGTGTAAACCTTATAAATAATTATAATTGTTGGAGCATATCAAAGCAATTTGTGTATGTTTAAGCAATGATTTTTAGTAATAATTTGCTCTAATTCAATGGGAAACATACATACACTTTAAAAACAAAAATTATTTTATAGTGTTTTAGGTTAATTATGCTCTTTCTATATGGGTAGAATTAAGGCCTCATAAAAGCTTATATTTTTAATACAAACAAATCTATACACAATAAAAATGCATGAACAGTTAACTAAAATCATAAATAGAAATTGCTTAAGGGTCATGAAAACATTCATTCAACTTCCAGTCATAAAAGTTATTATGGTAAGTACGTAATAAAAATGTTAAAATTTTTTTTTAATTTTGCAGTTTTTGTAGCAGCTGTGGATAAAATGGATATCATTATTAATGTCAAAGGAAACTAAGTTGTATTAAATGATTAATTATAATACTTTACTTCTAAAAGGGAATTTTCTCAAATAATGAAATCTTTCTTTTTGTAGAATTAAAAAAAATTATATATATATAAACTGCCTATATTCCAAATTTTATTTGAACATTGATTGTACTCGGAACACTCTTTTAGGAGAGTATATACTACATCACTTTGCAAACTATTTGTCAAAATATTCATTTTTCAACAAGAATATAAAATTTTTTTTATGTATTACTAACTGAATATAACATACAGTTGTTTTTTTGGATTAATATTATAAGTTAAAACAAAATACAAATTATTCATAGTATTTTTTCATTTTCAAAATCAGAAATTCAATTGAAGTTTTGTAAATCACTACTCATTATCCTAGAGGAAATAATTTTCTTTATCAATCTTTTGGCCTTGATTACTTTCTAAACTATTAGAATTATATAATTCATAATGTTTTCAAAAATTATTATCTATGTATTTAAAAAGTATTTAATAAACACACTGCAACTTAAGGAAAAAAATGAATAAAATTGGAGTTCTTATTAAGTACTATTTAAAACCTTGTACTACAGCTCATGAATGTAGCATTGAAATGTATGTGTTCTAGAAATGGTTAATGTGAAATTAAGCCCTGCTAAAATTCAATAACAAGATTTTGTTGATATACTGCACATACAAGTATTAAATATGTACAATAATAATAAAGCATATATAGTTTTAAACAACATCTCACTATATTTAAATAAAAATTACATTTCTATTTCATAATTATTTTGCAAAATCCCTGTATAAGTGAATAAATATTTTGAAGCATTTATTATTTTTCAACATGCATAATCAATATTTATTAAACTTTATGTTTAACATTAAATTATTTATTTATTAGATATTCCTATACATATATATACGGAAATAATGATATTAAAATGTTTATGATCAAATTAAAGAGGCAATAATTAATTTTCAAGTCAAAGATTTTTTCAACGCATTACCTTGGTTGATTCATTGGGTGCTTGGAATGTATGTACTGTAACAATTTGTTGGAACCTGTTCAAACATACTAAAACAAATGCATTCTTCAAATTGTTAGCTGAAACAAAAATACTTTGCATTTTAAAAACAAAGTTAAATTAAAGTATTTTTACATAATACAAGCAGCTACATTTTAATTATATTACATAATTTTTGCTTATAATAAATATTCTGTTAGAGTTTAATGTAACTTCTGTTACATTAAATTTAATAAAGCAGATAAAATTAAAATTTGCTTCAGATAAATAATTAACACATAAATGTTTTGATTGAGAAATCAAGATATATTTGTTATAAATTATAATAACATTATTTAACATTATTATTTTTAAATTAAATAAACGCACTTCGCTAAATTAAAACGTTTTTCTTTAATGTTATACTTTTGAAAACTTTTCTAATAATTAAGTATTAAAATTTTAACATTACATCATGTGAATATGTTTACAATCCCACACATAATATATATATTTCTTAAAATTTAAAAAATTATCTGTAAATTATCATTAGTTAAATAAAAAAGTCAAATGAAAATTTGTTAAAACTTAAATTATGATATTCAACGTTTCCATCTGGAATTATTGCTAAAGAAATAAATATATTAAAAACATAATATAAGCAGAAAATTTTATGGATGTTAATTTGTTTAAAAAATTCAAATTATATACAAAAATTCTGTTTTAATCTGCTTTTAAAATTCAATTTACCTGCTCCATCTTGTGCATTGACATCATGAATGAAAAATCTGTCCAAAGACAGTGGCTGTTTGTAAACAATATATTTATATCCAGCTTCATGTGCAGGAGTGGTTTTGTTACATGTTGATGCCCAGTTTTCTGTTATGGATGACTTCTAACAAAGAAGAAGTCATGTAAGAAAATGAATAATTTTAAATAGCTAATTGTGCAATAATAATTTAAATATACCTATATTTACATTGGTGACAGATTGATTTATAAATTTGTATTGCATCAATAAAAATTCTCATTTTTATTATATTCTCAAACTATTTTTTAAATATAAAAACCACAAGAAGACTTACTTTCTTATGAAGTCCTTTTTTTCTTCTTGTTATAAGTAGCATATCATCAAACAAGAGCACAAATGCTTCTGATGGTTTACCGCTATCTAAAATCAATATTGAAAAATTCATAAGCAAGACAATTAAAAAATAAACTTGGATTGTAAAATAATGATTTAATAAGATACTACTTAAAAATTTGATTGTGGCAATGGGAAAAAAGCATCATTTGGAGCACAAAGAAATAAACTTAAATAGTTCTGATATAATTATAATTTTTTTTATAGTAATGAAAAACACAATAGGAAAAATAAAACTACTTCTTTATTGGCTAAGTTCTTTTAACCTAAAAACAACGAGAAGTACAAAATTCAACTACTGAAGAAGAAATGAACCGGTAATCTTTTAAATTCTTTTCAAAATAAAAGTAAAAAAATGATTTATTGAAATAACACAAATGAATATTACCAAGTAATTGCAACGCTCCCTCTAAAACTATTTGTCTACGAGGACTCACAATCAATCTCTCACAAGGCTGTTTGGCAAGTGGCTGCTTCAGAAACTGAAAAATAATCAATAGTTTAGTAAATGAAAAATTAGATATGTCTGTTTTAAAAAGTTAATTCGTTATCACTAACTCTTATTAGAAATATAATACACCTGTTTTTTTTATAATAGAATACTTAATAAAACAATATCTATACCTTTATAATTGTTAACTTCCATCAATAATTTTATAATTGTGTTTAGTATTTATTGTAAAAGATTATTACAACATTGTGAAATAAAATTACTATTATTTCAAAAATAAAATTTTCTTCAAAAGGTATTGATGCAAGAGCATACTTATTTTTAATCTATATATATAGAAATTCATAACAAGGGGAATACAATTTTACATAAATAAAATTTATGCATTTAAGTTATTTCATAAAATTTTGAAAACCATTTAAAAATTACAACAAATTTAATGAAATACTTATTAATTACAAGGATAAGAAATATTGTTCTTTTAGAGAATAGCTCTTGTTTTTTTTAAATAAAAAGCTATTATCTTCTCTTGGCTTTTTTATAACAGATCTACTTTTTAAAGTGAAATATATTTTTAAAAATACATACAATTCTTAAAGTCTACATGATACAATCATATATAAACAGATCTGTTATATGAATTTCCTTAAAATTAAATTCTCATAAGCAAACATTGGAAGTTTTACTTATTTGTAAAAACAAACATATATTTAGAATTAAAACTAACATGGAAGAAGAGTATATTTCTGTAACTTTTAAAGTAATCAATTAAAGAGAAGCATAACTAGCAATATTAATATAATTAACACCTTTGTTACTGTAATACATGTTAAAAAGTCAAATAATTTACTGCCAAAAGAATTTTACTATTTGGAGAAACCTTTATCTTAATGTTACTGTATAACCAAATCAAATTAAGCCTATAAATAAATTAGAAATAATACAATAATTACAGAAATGAATTTTACTATTATGATGTATATTAATTAGTTAAACATAACACTTCAATAAAATTCATTTTTAACTATTAATATTATTATTTGATCCGACAACAAAGCTTTAAATATTCAAAATCAAATGCCTAAAATTAATAGCACTGGGGAATATTAGCCCTTACTACTCAACATCCTGTATAAATCCTACATTAATCACAAGTAATTTCAGAAAATGATGAAAAATTTTAACAAATTCTGAAACTGCCTGATCTATATTTGATCTAGAGTATAAATATTAAGCAATCTACATATCATAAAACAAAGTTACATGGAGAAAAATGACAAATCATCAACAGAACAAGAAATAGGTTGAAATAACATACATTTTAAGGAGTAAAGAGCAAATGACAACAAATAATAATTTATTAAATGTTTAATTGGATAGTTTAATGAAATAGAAAGTTGTAACTAACTGATGAGAGCTTAGTGAGTAAATCCATCAGGATGGAAGTTAAGAATACACCACATTTTATCTAGGAGGATAGAGAAAACAATCAGTTGTCCATCCTCTTCCCATCTTTGAATACTTGACTTTTTTATTTTTTATCTTTTATTAAATTGTCCTCAAACCAGTATTCTTCATAAATAACTGAAATATTCGGAAGCATTTCAAATATTCTGAAAAACATTTTTTTTTATCTTTTGAATTCTTTACTATCACAAAAGTGAAAAAAACTGCATGGGTATGAATTTTAATTACAGGATTTTTTCAACTCTTGGTCAAGGTTAATTCTGACATACAGTTAGAAATCAGATTTATATTTATCAACACTTTTTGTTCCAATGGGTTTTAAAAAAATAGCATATAAAACTCAAATTCATAAACATAACTATTTTGCCTCTGATATGAAAAATATGTAATATGTACTGCATTACTTCACAGGACCTTTTGAACTTACTAATATTATGGTTACATTTCACTATTTACTAGTCTTACTTAATTCCTGTGCTTGTAAGCAGGAATGTTCACAAGTCACATGTTGTGAATGACAGAAGCTGTGTAATAAACTAACAAATTTTAATGCAGCAATTTTTCAAAGAGAAGTCTGAAAAGCTATTGTATAAAAATTGCTTTATTTTTAATGGATGATTTGTATTCCTTAGAACATTAATTCATTTTTTGCAACTAGTTTTTGAAGTTAACTTCTAATGGCACGGCAGGGAAAAATTTCCGTTACGCGTTACCAGTTATGGTTAGCGATGAACGTAAGGTAGAAATGAATGAAGTTCTGAATTTTCCCCACATTTTAAAAAACGCTATCTAATTCATACTATGTATCTCAGACAAAAAATAATTACAGAATCTGAAAGATCATTTTTTTCGCCACGATATGGTATTTTTTTTTTACAATTTTTTTTAAAAAATGAGTCAAAATTGATACAACCTTTATAAAAATGGTTTCTAAATCATTCCCTTTAAGTTTCCTTTCACATTAATGAATTGATATTTTATTCTAAACAAGTTCATGCTTTTCTCTTTTAGAATCAGTCATTAAAAAAAAAAAAAAAAAAAAATGCCAAAATCTTTTTTTTTTACGATTTTTCAAAAAATACTCAAAATTTTAATAACTTCATTATTTATAAAAATAATCTAACGAAACTTTTTTTCCACATGTAGAATAGTATTATTCGTAATCTGTTCAAAGATTGAAAAAATGGATTAATAAAATAAAATTTCTTTTGTTTTTTGTCTATTAGCCCTGAGCTGGCACCCCCTCCCTTCATTCAACAGCAAATTTAACAAGCCTTTCCTCTTTTAGCTTTGCGATACATATTTTGTTTTGTTTTTATGTTACCTAGAAGTCAAATTATAATCAATTTTATGAATTAAAAAAAATCGGAAGTGGGTCTTTAATCTACCTGAAGTAGGCATTTAAATGGTTCAAAATCTGTCAAAAATTAGTTTAAGGAGAGTTTGTTGGATATACAGAGAGTTTTCAAATTCTTTTAAGGAAATAATACAAACAATCTATTGTTTTAAAATTTAGTGGCAACACAACATTTCTTCCAATAGTTGGGCAATAAAAGATTGTGTTTACTAAATTTTCAATCGAATGGAATTTCTAAATCCAGTTTAAGAAGTGAGTTTTTAAATCATATGTATGCTTTGTTGTAATTAATTTGATTGTTGTGAAAGTGTTATATAGTGGTTCATTAATTTGTATTTTAAGACTACAGTGGACAGTAAAACTTTTTATAAACATGCCCCAAATTTTTACTGGCTCTATGTAACTTAAACTAAAACCATATAAAAAAATTGGTGAGAAAAAAATGACAAATTATGAAGGATTAGTTAAGACAATATGGCTTGAGTTTCCAGATTTACCTCAAATAGGGAAAAAATTAAGACGCAAAGCAGCAGGTTACGCGGCAGAAATTAACGTCAGTAGAATGACTGTACCAATCGTACTGAGATCTTCCAATATTCCACTCAACAATATTTGTTAAGTGTACGCATGTTCCGTTGGTGTGTGCATGTGCTACAACAATTCATAAATATCAAGGTAACACATACTCAGAAATTGTTTACGAATACGATCGACGTCACTCTCAATCATCATTATACGTTGCTTTATCACGTGTAAGGAGTATTGAAGGATTATATATTACGACAAAAAATGATAAAACATTTTACCATTGTCGAAGATTATTATCATCAACAATTGATTTTTAAGTGGAATTTAGATGACTTTCATTGAACAAACTACAAACTATCAATGAAGATTTGATTAATTTCATAACAAACAGACAAGGCTTATCGATTTTTACTTTTAAATGCCAAAGTCTTACAGTTCACGCTGTAGACTTACAAGATTCAGTAATAAGAAATTCAAATATCTTAGTTTTATCAGAAACTTGGCTGGACAATGAAAGTGATATATCTATTCCTAATTTCAACTGCATTGTTAAGTATAAATGACCAAATACGAGAGCAGGAGGAGTTGCGATATATCAAAATTCTAGCGATGCTGTTAACATTATAACTCCATCCATGGATTGTTCTGTAAGTCAATCCGATATTTATGGTACCATACAATCTTCAGTGGGGAATTTGTGTTTGGCTGAATAGGTAATAGATAATGGACAAAAAATTATAATTGTAGCAGTATATATTACTCTGAACAAAAAGTTGGATGACATTATCGAGTTCCTTCATGGATCATTATTACCATACACATTAAGAGGCTTTGCTTTACGTAATAAAAATTACGACAAAATACTTATGATTTTAAGTGGAGATTTTAATGTCAATTTTGCTTTAGACAATCTCTACAATTGATTTAATTTTCAAAAGACAATTTCATCTTATCTCTACAAAACAACAGAATAATATCAACGACAAAATCAAATACTACGATTGACACAGTCTTTTCAAGATACTTAAAGGATATTGAGTGCAAAACCTACATTTCTTACTTTAGTTACCACAAGCCTTTGATAACAAAAATATGTACTGAAACACCCATAAGCATAGTGGAAATAGACTAATAATGATGATACTTTTTTCTAAATACATACAATAAAATGTTTTTTATACTTATACCTTTTCCCTCCTAATTATTTTTTTAAATACAGTTTGAAATAATAATGATAATAATAAATTTGTTAATTATATATAAGATTACTTCAAAATAAAACTTTATTATACAATTCAATACATATAAGCCAAAGAAGTTAACTTCTAACACAAGTTAACACTGATACATGCACCCCTTTTTTGTATAACAACTGATTAGGTATGGGAAAAAAAGAAATAAGGGAGGAAAAAAGGGCTGTATAAGGATTTCTGCATAATTAGCAATTATTTTGAATCTCAATCACATAAAGTGTATTGCTAACACATCAGCACATTTTTCTGAAGTAACATCAATACACATTACAAAGAGTTTCTTTAACTCTTCTATGAAGTTTTCCTTTAAAACAAGAATATAATATAAAATGCAAAATATTTCTTACATAAAGTACATTTAAGCACAATGAAATTGTAAGTATTTAAAAAATATTATGCAAAGGATTCATGATTCTATTAATGTAATTAGTGAAAACAGATAAATTGATAAGTACTGTGCAAAAAGTGATATACCTTTTACATGCTGTAAAAAATTTCCAGAATTAATCATTAAATTAAAAAAAAAATTAGAAACAAATTTATAGATATGTACATACATCAGGAATGAAAGCTTTTGGATCAAGTTCAAAAACTGATGGCCACACTATACTTCTTTGAATTTCAAGCAAACGTTCAAAATTCTTTAACCATTTCATTTTATCATCCAATTCTCCTACAAAAAGTTGTACAATTTCTTAGAAAATTACTATAAACAAGCATCAAACTATATATTTTCTTGCGATTATCAGATATTTAATAAAATGAGAAACTGTTACCCACTTCGAATTATTTAATACAGGAATTGAAGTATCAACAAAAATATAATGCATATATGCGAAAATATGTTTTTAGCAATGCAAGTCACTCATATTCCTATATGCATTATAAATTAAAAACAATATAGACACACACAAATGGTGTGTAAAACACAGAGTTCCTATTCCCAAATGGGGTGTACCTCTTCATCATAGCCAGTGCCAGTATATCCACTGGGCACTTGGTGCAGGAGCCCGAAGGGCCCAGATAAGCTAGACTTAACCAGATAATCTGGATATAAATTTTAATCCAACAGTGCCAAGGGAGCCTGTAGATCTTCTGCCCACAGGGCCTGAAATGAGCTTAAATCGGCACTGATAAGAGCTATTAAGTTTTTAACTTAAATGTGGTTGCATAAATAGTGGAGAGAAAAATAGAACAAATTTGTGGGCAAGCACTTTAGTTTACTTGTTACAAAATGACAATGGATGAAATCTGCTTGTCATGGAGAGAGAAACCCACTTTTGGATTATATTGATGGAAAATCCTTCAAACCAATTGTGGGAGTGCAAACGAATGACATACTCAGTGATTGGTTGAGAGGTCGAAGTTTTATCTTAATATATATATATTTATAACACAAAAATCCCCCTCATATATTTTATGCAGTCATATATATATATATATATTACAAATTTTTAAAATTATAGTACAAAAAATTTACATGTTGATACATAGTTCCTATTGTAAGACATTTAATAAGTTAAAAGCAATGAAAATAACAATAATTCCTTACATAAATATTTTTATCATCATATATTTTCTAGCTTGAAGAAATAGATGCAATTATATAAATGTTCTTACTTAGTGAATTTTCTTCAGCTTCAATTATATTTGAGATTTGTTTCTTTTCTTGAGGGTTTTCAGTACGCATTTCAATTTCTTTTAAAATCAAAGGTACTCTCATTACATGCTGTACTGGTGATACTAAAAGATCAGTCAATTGAAGCTTCTTACATCGCACATCCCTTGAGCACCACTGAAGTATAAATAATAACAAGAATGAATTTTAATATAAATGTTTATATTAAAATAAAATAAATAAAAATCAAATTATAGTAGAGTTGTAATTTATTGCAGCCATAACTTTTTTTAAGTTAAAATTTTACTGTAGTTAAGACTATAAACAATTGAAAATAATCATCTGATCATATCTGGTACTAGCTTAGGTTGAACCATCTCTAATTTAATTATTTACAAAGTACATATTAAATTTTAACAACCATATAATAAGGAAATGATCATACCTTTTCAAATTCATTAAATTCAACTTGTCTTCGGAGAGTCTCTAAGTAGTTAAGAGCATTTATGTAATTGAGAGTGTAACGATGATAGGCTTGAGTCAGAGCATGTGCTTTAGTACTCTGTAATAGTATAGATAAAAATATATATCCAAATACTAAATATTAATAAATATAACAACTATGACTCATATAGGGTGTTTTTTTTAGAGGTATAGAACTTTAAATTGCAATAAAACAACGATGTATTATTCGATTGACATGAATTTTTTTTTATTCGAAAGATAATCTTGTGGCATTACATTTTAAATATGATCAAGCAAGGCGTAGATTCGTCCAATGGGCCCAAAACGAGATTGCTGTTGTTCCCGATTTTCATAAGCGAATTTTGTTTAGCGATGAAGCGCACTTCTGGTTGAATGGCTACGTCAACAAACAAAACTACCGCATTTGGAGTGAAGCTAATCCACAAGTGTATGTCGAAACACTGTTACATCCAGAAAAACTGACTGTTTGGTGCGCTTTTTGGGCTGGTGGAATCCTTCTTCAAAAACGATGAAGGCCACAACGTTACAGTCAATGGTGATCGGTATAGAGCCATGATTACTAACTTTTTCATTCCTGAATTGAACAATCATGATGCCCAGGAGCTGTGGTTCCAACAAGACGGCGCAACATGTCACACAGCTCGTGCCACAATCGATTGATTGAAAGACACGTTTGATGACCGCCTAATTTCATGTTTTGGACCTGTGAATTGGCCTCCAAGATCTTGTGATTTAATAACCGCTAGACTATTTTCTGTGGGGCTATGTAAAGTCATTGGTCTAAGCGGATAAGCCACAAACGCTTGACCATTTGGAAGACAACATTCGCCGTGTTATTGCCGATACACGGCCACAAATGTTGGAAAAAGTCATCGAAAATTGGACGTCCAGATTGGACTACATCTGAGCCAGTCATATGCCAGAAATCCTATTTAAAATATAATGCCACAAGATTATCTTTCGAATAAAAAAAAATTCATGTCAATCGAATAATACATCGTTGTTTTATTGCAATTTAAAATTCTATACCTCTAAAAAAACACCCTTTATATGTGTTTCGTTTTTATCTAGATTAATTTAATATCCTTCATGATGTACTTGAAAACCACACATACAAAACTTATCTCAAAAGAATGATACAGAACAAATTAATTTTTGTATTAAATTGAGAATTAGAAATGAATAATTAATATTCAAGTTACAATCAATTAATACTTTGGAATAATAATGAATTTTTTTATAGAAGTACACGATGTATATTTACTATGTTAAAAAAATATTCTGCAATTATTTAAACAATCCAATGATGTTAAGAATTGAGATTCAGTTACAGTAAAATCCGGCATATAACCAGGACCTATACTTTTGAGCTGCATTTTTTAATTTTTAGGTATGTTCGCTGTATACCGCATAATACCTTTTTTACAAAGAAACCTGAAATGTACATATGCAATGGTCTTATGTTTTGAAGTCATTTATTCGAGGTATTATTCCAAGGTATAGAAAAAAATAGTATATTTCTAGAACTACATCCCTTTATGTTCATAAGGAGTGTCATTTCTTTTAAAGAAACATTATTTTGATACTTGCACAAGTCTAATTTTTTTTTATATGTTTATCTTCTTTTTATTTTTAGAGCTCTCACTTTTATACCCAGCATATAACGCACACCTGTAAATTTCAGTAGTATTTTTTGTGATAAAAGTGCGCGTTACATGCCGGATTTACGATACATTATTTAGTTACACACAGAAGCTTATTTCTTCATATTGTTGACATCATAAACAGCATAATGTTTCATAAATATAATAAGTTAACATACATTATAAACATGTAATAAATGTATTTATATAAATTTTATTTACCTAATTATTTATGTAATTAATACTATGTACTAAAAATTGTATGAGTTAGCACTTAAGTCCCAAAATCTGAATTGGTGTTTATGCCTTGATGAGTTAAAATATTTCATTTCAATAATGTAGGCTAGTAGGGTTTTTGATATAAAAGAATTTTCTGTTTTGAGTTTATGGTCATTTCATCCCAAAAATTAGGGATAGAGTCCTAAATATTATGCAGTACTTAGTCTAAAGGCTGCAAAATGATCCATTTGTTCTTATTCCCTATGTTAGGAATATATTTATAAAAAACTATTTTACATGTTATATACCTTGTGGAAATATACCAGTGGATGAACAAGTGATTCCCAGGAAAACTCAAAATCAATTTATTTGGTATAAGTCTAAAAAGCTTGACAAATTTGGCATGGCATTTTGTCTTCCTAACGATGAACCGCCAAAATATTTACTGAATGGATATCCCCAATAGAGAAAAGATGAAATGAGGCTGGCTAAAGAAACTGTAAGTGAACATGAAGTACTTCATGTGATTGAAACTTATTACAATACCAGAAGAAACCTAATAACACAGACAGTTTCTTTACTTCAATGAAGTTAGAAAAAAAAATATAGTAGGAGCACAGGGGAGAAATTGCATTGGAATAAATTGTTCAATGAGAAAAGTACCTCATTTCTTAAAAGAAAAGGAGAGAGGGAGAGAAATGAGCTCAAGTCTAATAAAATTACTGACTATGACAATGCATCACTTACATCTTATAAAAGAAAAAAAAAATGACCTTCTTACACTTCATCCAACAATGAAAATTATATCTGGTGATAAAAAGACAGGCTTGGACTTTGGGATTATAAACAAGAAAACTCTGCAAACAAAAGTAAACAAGAGGTAATTATGGAGGAATCTTGAAAGGAAGGCACTGGCCCACGAGGGGCTGTGTTGCCAGATGTGATAATGATGAAAAAAGACATCTTCTAAAGTTGTATATCTTTACAATGCAACTAAATAGGGAGTTGATGTTTTGGATCAGATGGCCAGAAAATACTCAGTTAAGTCCTCATTTCAATGTTGGTCAGTTCAAGTACTTTTTAAAAATTTTTTCATGATTTGGCCACTATAAATGTATGGATAATTTACAAGGAGGCAGCTTGATACAAAAACATCAGCCACCAGGATTTTATTTTGGAAATGGATAAAGAGCTTTGAAAGAGACATATTTTATTAAAACCCTTCAATTTCTAATGAAAGGATACTTCTGAGATCTCTTCTTGTGCACATAAACAATGTAAAGTAAATGCATGTAAAGGCAACAAAACTTTGAATGTTTGAGGAAACTACAGAAAATATGTCCATAGAATCTGCACTGGTAAAATCTAAAAAAAATTATCTGTGTGTATGTGTACACTGTCAAACTAAATATAATTTGAGTAACACAGTAACCCAATTTTTTAAAATTTATTTAACAATGAAAACTACTGAATTATTAAATGTAAGCAAAGTTTTAAATGATTTCTGACTACTTGAGCTTTAGTTATGTTAAATTATTCTTTGCTTATTTATGTTTGTCATACTTTCTTATTATATCACAATATTTTATTAAATAAGATATCTGTATAATTATATGCTTAAATTTTACATAATATTATCAAAAACTATGTCTTTATTCATTATAAACAGTCAAAATGATTATTGATTACAATTACAGGTATACAGAAAGCACCTTAATGCTAGAGTTAAATTGAATTTGTTCCCAAATGTTGTGACTAATTCAGACATTGCTTCTAGATAGAAGAAAATGTTCTAATAATGAACAACAATGGGATAATAAGCCTAAAGTGATATGTGGTCAATATGAGAAGTAAGACAGGCCAAGTGGTCAGAGGTACGAGTTAGAAAGTATATAAAAAAAAGCGAACTTCAAGGTTTTAACAGTAATTAAGTTGAAAGAAATAATTAATTACAAAAACAAAAACACTTTGATACAATGCAAAATGCTAGTAAAATGATAATTATAGGAAATTCTACTTATCTACAAAAGACAAAGCAATTAATCAAAAATAACAGAATAAATAACAAGGATAACCTTTTGAAACAATTTTACAAGAACTTCTGTTGTATCTATTTCATCTCCAGACATCTTTTGCAATATCAAACTTAAAAATTCTTTACAGAAAGCATACGTCACCTGAAAATATAACATACACAAACATATAGTCTTAATTTGTTTTTAGAATTTAAATATCACATAGTATGCATACACAAATGAAGAATGTGTCAGCTTTTTTTTAAATAAATAAATTAGGAATCTGAGAAGAAATGTAAAAAAAATAGCCCATTAATTGACAATTTTTTAAAATTTTTTTTTTTGCTGGATAAATTATACAGGGTCTGGCATATTAGCCTCCCCTGTTTCAAAAGGCAGTTTCAAACAAACAAAACAAGATACAGAGAAAAGTCTTGTATTTGTGAACAATAAATACAATGCCATTTTACATTAATTGGTTTTAAAAATTATGTCAGCTAAATACCGTCCTCCAATGGAGATACATTGACGAAGTCGTTCCCGAAAGTTGTCCATAGTTTGTGTCATTTCTGGTGGAATAGCAACCACTGCCTGGGTGATTGCCTCCTTTAGTGCTTGCAGATTTGTAGGAGGATGTTTGTATACTTGTGCCTATAAGTGTCCCCAAAGGAAAAAAAAATCACAAGGTGATAAATCAGGTGACTTCCCTTGGGGGCTAGGCGAAGTCTCCTCGTAAAGAGAGAAGACAACCAGGAAACATCTCTGAGAATGCCCAGCGAACATCGTGAAATGTGAGCTGTGGTTCAGTTTTGTTGGAACCAGATTTCCGCTTCTTCATGGTCTCCAAAAAACTTGTTTAACTTTGGTTGGAGGAAGGTTTTGATCATGTGACAGTAGCGATCTGAAAATAATTTTATTGTTAGTTTATCTTCTTCAAAAAATAAGGAGCCCACACATCAAATTCAGCAACAATGCCCCAAACTGTCACACAAGGATTGTGAAGTGGTTGTTGGTGAAGCAACTGAGGGTTTTCTACTGCTTAATAGAGAAAATTTTGTTTATTCATAGTGCCTGACAAGTGAAAGTGGACCTCATTAGATGAAATCAAAACAGTGCCAGGGGGAATGTTCTCAAGAACTTTCAGGAAAGACTTAGTCAATGTATCACCATTGGAAGACATCATTTATCGGATATAATTTTAAAAACCAATTAATGTAAAATGGCATCGTATTTATTGTTCACCAATAAAATACTTTTCTCTGTATCTTGTTTTGTTTCTTTGTAACTGCTTTTTGAAACAGGGGAGGTTACCGGACCCTTTACATTTTCAAAGTATAATTATTTTCAAACTATTTTGAAAATATTTGAAGCATTTTTACATTCATATTTTTATATTATAACAAGGGATTCCAAAATCACCAAATGGCGATTGTGGCAGCTAAAGGGTTAGTATAAGCAATATATATATAAAATAGCTTTTTTACAAATTGTAGCAACCTTAGATTTAAAACCTCATTTTTTAAAAAACTTAAGGAGAGGGGGAATAAATTAAGATTAATATTGTTAACAAACAGTTTGGGGATGTGGAAGATTTGTTCAATAGAGATTAAGCCACTTAAAACAAATTTTAAATTCATAAACACTGTTACTATTAAATAAAGCAATTACTCCCACTTTTGTTTGTAAATTAACTTCTATTTAATTTATATATCTTACCCATTACACAGAAATCTGCAAGAAAAACAAGAAAAAAAAAACATTGTCCAGGGATACACTATATTTTCAACTTTAACGAATAATTTTACATTGAAACTGATGAATCTTTTAATGATATTTTCTAATCTTAAGCCTACAAGTATAATTTTAAAAATACATTATTTTATACAGTAATTTTAAACAGACTACCACATGCATCCTTAAACTACTAGTAATTATTGATAAAATTTTTTTAGCTTGAGTCTTTTGATTGAAAAAATTTTGGTAATTTAATTGCTCTAAGTGAGTTAGGCACCTGATAAAACCTGATCAAGTTCGCCAAATAATGTGTTAAAAGAGAGAATAATTTGAAATGTTAAGAAATATTTTAAAAATAGGGAGAAAAATAAGTCGAATCACAAGAGAAAAAGTTCATTAAATAGAAAATGCACTTTGCTATTTGGAGGTTATTTTACGAAAAAAATAACAAAAAGTTCTTGGTTTCAGGAAAAAGTTCGCAAAATAGAGGTACATAAAATGGAAGCACTGCATAATTCCTAAAAGCATTTAATGGGAAAATTAATACAATAATATTTTCTCTTTAAAAATGCATAAATGTTTGACATATTATGTATATTGTTACATTGTTTGGTACTTGCATATTATTGCAACTGTTTTGGCAACATTATATGAAACAAGCACATGGTTGTCAATTCAGTGTGTACGACATGGGAAATGGATGTTGCTAACTTGGCGAGTTACCATGAACATTGGCACTGTTGCGATAATACATACAGTCGCTCTAAGCCAAACTCGGACACTATAGAAAAAAATCTTGTTTTGCAAAAATACTTTGATTAAAAGGAATTTAAAAAAAAGTAAAGATGGTTTTCTAATAGTGAATTTATTGCTCTATTAAAAACAAACCAAATAATGCTAATTCATAAACTATAATGACAAATTTAGAGATAAAAATAAAATTGCAGAAGAAAGAGAGCGCAAGCCAAACACGTACATCTAACAATAAAGCGGCAAATAGTTATAACCCTGAGTGAAAATTATAGACAACTTCATGAAAAACATTGTAGTTGTTCAGCGGAATTCTCAATTTGACTTTTTTTCATTTACTGCAGAAAAAAACTTAATTTATTGAAAATGTCAAGGCAAAGGGACCAAACAAGCATAGAGTTAAGGAAATTGATTATTAAGCACACTGAAGATGGAAAGTCTGCATGAGAAATATTCAAGATTGTCAAAAGAAGTCATTCCGCGGTTCATGACATAATAAAACGCTACAAACCAATAATCAGGTGGAAAATAAGCCTAAAAAAGCCCATAACAAGATTTTCACCGAAGCAGATGAGCGATATTTAGCGAGAAAAGTGAAAGTAAATCCCTTCCTTAGTGCTCTAAAACTAGCTATTATTGCTGAAAATGAATTAGGGAAAAAAGCTAGTCCATCAACAATTAGAAATGTGCTTCATAAGAAAAATCTCACTGGAAGAAAAGCCATTCATAAGTAAGCGAAATCAAAAAGTAAGATGTGAATTCGCAAAGGAGCATGAAAACAAGGATTTTTCTTACTGGAAACAAGTATTATTCACTGACGAGAGCAAATTCAATATATTTGGATCAGATGGCAAGCTATACGTTTGGAGAAAATCGAACAAGGAATTGCGTAGACAAAACTTGAAACCACCTGTGAAGCATGGTGGCGGATCAGTAATGGTCTTGGGATCATTCTCATTGCTGGCCCAGGAACTTTACATTTCATTGAAGGAAGAATGGATCAGAATGTATACCTTGACATTTTAAACACAAATTTGCCACTATGTGTGCAAAAACTTTCGCTTGGCAATAATTGGAGATTTTATCAGGATAATGATCCCAAGCATAAAGCTTATAGAGTGCGTTCCTGGCTCCTATATAATTGTCCTCACGTCATGGAAATACCACTCCAAAGCCCAGACATAAATCCCATCAAGAATTTGTGGGATAATCTTAACAAAAAAGTCAGGGAACATGCTGTTTCAAGTAAAACTGAGTTGAAAAGAGTATTATTGCAAGAATGCGACAATACTCAGCCTAATTTTTGTGAAAAATTGGTTCAATCTATGCCTAAACGCCTTAAAATGGCTATAAAAAACAAAGGATTACATACAAAATATTAATTCATTTGAAATATTAAGTAGTTTTAAAAATCTTCTTAGCCATCCAAGTTTGGATTGTGCATTAATTTTTTTTTTTAACCATAATTTCTGGTTACAATGTAATAATTTATATGTTTTGTTATCAGTTTTTAATACTGCAATAAATATATAACATATAATTGAAAATGCATTTAATTATTTTGCTAATAATTTTTATTTAAAATTTTTTTTACTTAATTAGTAGATTTTCTTTGATGTCCGAGTTTGGCTTGGAGCGACTGTAAGTACCCATTTTTCTTTTTCATATATACACAAAAAGAATACATAAGCCAGTGAAACAATTAGTACATTAAGAGTGTAGAATAGTGGGCCCCTTGACGAAGCCAATTTTTTGGTAACCAGAATCAGTCGCCAAATTACCTATATGTAGCGATAGGTGTTCCGAGAGAAATGAAGCAAAGTAATGAAGAGCCAAATTCCTCCTGGCATTGAGATAAACATCACCAAATCCAATGGGCTCCCTATTCTACATTTTAACCAACTTATTTTAATCATAGTACTACATATTTACTCTGTTTCAATCAGATACTTACTACTTCCAAATAATAATAATAAAACTTAAGTAAAAAGACACTAAGGAATGTACGATACAATTCTTTAAAAGAAACTGAATGTGTGAATTAGTTGGTTCAAGTGTAGTACAAGGGGCCCACACACACTTTGAATTTAGCGATTTTTCGTCGGATTTCTTTCTAAATGTCATAGTGAGATATCGAATTCATTCTAAAATAAATAATTCCGAAAAAAGTACCTTGGCGACTGGTTATAGTAGCCAAAAAAAAAAAAAAAAAAAAAAAAAAAAAAGACACCGCCAAGTGCCCCCTATACTACACTTTAACCGAATTGGTTTTCTGAAATAATAACCGATTATTGGAGATAAAATGGCATTAAATAGTATATATTTGAGAGATAATACCAATCGACCAACCTATGACGCATTGCTTCATTAACAGGCTTACGAAGAGTAAGAAAAGCCTCTAACCCTTTAAAAAAAATTCTTTTAAGCGTTAGTTTTATGATAAATAAAGTACTTCTCTATTGAAATAACATTAATTTCATAATCTTGGCTCAAACTTCTGTTTACTTAAATTTGACGTATTGAATACGGCTACAGTTAGGACTAGTTTAGCAACTGGTTATAAATATCTAAGAATCAAACATGAAATAGTTTTCAAAATAAAATTTCCCTGCTGTTAAAACAATGAAAAATATAAATATGTAAGTCATCAATATCTTGTACTTCAATTTTTCAGAAATTACAGTTGTAATGTTTCATTTTTAGAAGTCCTGAACAAAATTTGAAAATCTGAAAAAAAAAGAACAAACTGACAACTTTTTATCTTGACTTTTTAGAATAAATAAAATTTTGTTTTTTGTATTACAGAAATATTTTTGGATACATTCAAAATATAATAGAAGAATGAAAATTCAAGAAAAATTATTTTCCGTTCCAAAATTTTTTGCGAGTATGGTTTCTGGCATTACCAAAAACTATCCAATCAGCATTCGTCTCTTATAAGCATCAAACAACTCATATCCGGTCGATTGTTTACTATTTTGGATGTCGGATTGATGACACTAAATATTGCTGGAATGAGATATTCATTGGATGTTTATGTCATCAAATTAATACTAGAAAACTAAACATACCAACAAAATTTATGCAACAAATACAGTAAGTGATCAAATGCTTTATCTTAACAGAGAGAAGCGCTCTAGATTCATATTGTAGATATCGTCAAAAATGGCAGATTCCGATTTACGGAATATGATATTGAACTTCAGAGTAAGCGATTTGCAAGTGCTGCTAGGTTTCGCTGGCCGCAATAAAACGGGTAAAAAACAAGAACTTCAGGCTCGTGCAATAGATCTACTGAAAATTAAATCTACTGCTGTTGATATGAAAATTAATGAGCTGCACAATCGTCGATATAATCAAACTGTTCGGTCGAGTAGTTATGAAATGCCAGAAAGAACATTGAATGAAACTCAAATGAATCCTTATAATGTTCACATGAATAATAATTATGGTGCTCGATGCAATCCAAATGTTAGACCCACGCCAATGCATCAAGCTCCTAGTTCTAGTTTTCCAACGTCGGAAAAACCGTACTTACCTCCTCTTCCTACTGCTAATGCATTGCCGCAGTATAATATATATGCTGATGTTAAATTTAAAGACTTACCATTTTATGATATTTTGTATGTTCTTGTGCCTCCATCAAAATTAGCAATAGATGCAACTGATAGGTATCAAGAATCAACATTATATTTTAATCTAACTGCTCAACAAGCTCAAGATGTATCTTTGTCTAGAAATGTTAATGGTCACTATGATTGCCAAATAATCCTCAGGTTTTGTGTGTCAGATTCAAATTCAGAACAGGAGGATAATTTCCCACCCAATGTAGGTGTCAAAGTAAATGCTAAAATAGTCACATTACCTAATCTTTTACCTAATAATAGACCTGGAGTTGAACCTAGGCGTGCCAGCAAACCAGTTAATTTAACACCATTTTCAAAACTTTCACCTACTGTTACAAATGCTGTTCTTATTTCTTGGACATCAACATATGGTCGGACATATGTAGCAGCTATATATATTGTTCGTCAGTTATCCTCTCAAGCTCTCGTAATACGTTTAAAAAACAGTGGTGTTAGGAATCCAGAGTATACAACTGCTATGATTAAAGAAAAATTGCAACAGGGCCAAGATGCTGAAATAGCTACTACTAGTTTGCGTGGATCATTAATTTGTCCTCTTGGAAAAATAAGGATGGAAACACCATGTCGTGCTGTTACTTGTACTCATCTTCAGTGTTTTGATGCATACTTATATATTCAAATGAATGAAAAGAAACCAAAATGGATCTGTCCAGTTTGTGATAAACCTGCCCCATATAGGATGTTGGCTGTTGATGGATTGTTTGTAGAAATTGCATCTAAAGTTCCACCCAACTGTACAGAAGTACAGTTCAATGAAGATGGTTCTTGGACACCTATTACTCCTGTCAAAGGACCTAAGGAAATTAAGAAAACTGTTGAGAAACGTCCAAAAAAGAGCTCTAACCCAGTAGAAGTTGTTGACATTTGTGACAGTGATTCTGAAGAGGTATGGTCATATAATTTAGATCATCAAACAATTAAAACTACTCAGTCCCCTGAGTCACCTCCTCTTCTATTATCTCCAAAATTACTTCTCCCAACTTCGCAAGAAAATTCGGAATCTTATCCCTTACCATTGACACAAGCTTCCAGTCCTTTTCCTAATACACTTCATATGCCTTCTGAGATTCAAAATGAAACTTCTGAACCTATAAATCTTCTTCCAGATCTAATGTCTACTCACACTGATACATCTATGCCATCTACATCATCATCAAGTCCAGGATTAAATTCTACTCCTTTTCTTCACATGCCTTTTCTTAACGATGGAACTTATTACTCATCTGCCTCTAATCCACTACCAGATCAGTTGGGGTCAGTAAATGGAAATCAAAGTATTCCATCGTGTAATAATTTTGACTTTATGTCTTTATTCCAGGTCCCTGATGTTGAAGCACAGAAACAAAAAGACTTTGAAAAAAAAGAAAACACTGCTTCTCCAGATGTTGTATCATTGGACTAAATCCCATTGACATTATAATTTATTGGTAAAATCACCTGTCTATGTACAAAGTATTCAGAAGTAAACAGTAATATGATGCAGATAAAAATAACCAAAGATAATATGTATGGAGCTTATATTTTATTTTGCAGCCTTTGGGGGTATTTTAGACCAATATATTTACTTAAATGTTCTTAACTTTTATTTGGAGGGAAAAAAATTTTAAAATATTTTTTCTTAATTTATTTAAGTACAAATTTGATTTAATAATGTATATCAGTTTAATGGCTTAATGGCCAGTAGAGAAAATGGTACGTTTTAATATTGTCACAGTCAAATTTGCATCATGATATCATGACAGCAAAAGAGAACAACTACAGGAACAGATTCTTCATTTGAAAAAAAAAGCAGTTGGTCTGTTTTGGTTGAAAGTGACACAATTTGAGTGGTGCAAATTTGTCTGTGGTGATGTTGATACATAAGGACTGAAAAAAGTGTCATGCCTGAAATATTTCTTTGATTTTAAGCCAAATTAGATCATATTGCATAATTTAATACATTTGGCAAAATGGTCAGATTATTAATTATAACTTCCTCTGTAAAAAGTAAAACTGTTAAATATTCTTTTCTTTAATTTTGTGAAAACTAAATGCAACACTTAGTAAAATGTTTAAAATAATATAAATGCAATTAATTTACAACAACAAAACACAGTTTATCTAAGATAAATAGGAATATTTTAATGCTTTGCTAAAAATAAGAAATATGCTTTACTATTATTATAAAATCCTAAACCTGAAAGGAGGGGGGGGGATGTTAGTAATTAAAAAAAGCTGTAATATTAAAGTTTCTATTTCATGATTGCTAAATATTTTTTATTTAAATTGAAGGAAATAAAATGAACACAGAAAATGCTAGCATAAACATTCCTTTGTTAAACAGGTATAATGTTTTCAAAATAGGTATATGTGACACTTGTATGTGTAAAAGTATTATTTTTTTGTTAACTTATCTTCTGGAGAGTGTATTTTTTCATATTGCATGATTATATGTATTTATATTTTGAATGTGTTAAACTCATCATGTGTTGGTAAATCTTTTATTGACTTTCCTTTAAAGAAAATTACAACAGTCATAGTATTTTTACTATTTAACTATTATTTTCAGGGTTTGACTTTTAGGAAAATGTGCAGGAATAGTGTTTTTGAAACATTTAGATCTAACTTTCAATAGATAAAAATGGTTTAAAAATTATAGTGTATTTACAAATATATATAATTAATACATATGTACACATACAAACACACTCATAATATATACAAACATGCAATTTTAAAATTAAGAATGTTTCGAAATCTATATTTTGTTAAGGAAGTTTTTGATTAATGTTCCGAAAAACAACATAGATAATGATATTTAAATTTTTGTAGTACAAAATATCCGGTACTTTTTCATTTTGCTGGCACTAATCTCGCCAATCAGGCTTTATTTGTGACAAAACACAATATACACTTGAAAAAAAAAGGCTAGTAAATGTTAGTTCTCATCCATTTTTAATGTTTTATGAAAAAGATGTTACTGATAAGAAAAGACTGTTACTCTTGTTTTGAAAATGTAGCGGCAAAAGGTTACCTGCGAGAATATTCCGTTTGGTGTTAGTTGTTACATTTTTGGCAACTTTATCGCCTATGTTGGCGAAAGGGGTACCAAAAATCCTGAAATTTATTCATACTTTAAATTGTTTATATATTTACATGAAAAGAAATTTATTTCTGTTTGAAAGTTATATATTTATATGGTTAAAATAATGTTCTAGTTATGTTTTTACCTAATTTAAATAGTTTTTTTTAAAATTAAAATATGTTGTAAATGTTCTGCGGTCAGAGACTCTGTTATATCTTCCTAATCGGATACCCCATGTTTTCTTAATATGATAGAAAAGTTAAAAGGATAATTGGTTATATATGTGTATTCTCCTCAGATACATTTTCTTAATTGACTTCCTGTGATGCTAAAATAATACTATTTATTTGTGCTCTTATTTATTGTGTAATTGGGAATTCAAATGATTATAATTGTAAATCTACAGTAAATAAACATTTTTTTAAATATTAAATAGGATAAATTTTCATTTTGGCTGTATCTCACAATTTCAGCATCAAATTGATGTATTTTGCTTCCTTCCTGGTAATTTTTTGTTCAATATCTTAAATACAATTTTTTTAAAAAAAAACTTTGTAAGATTTTTTTGTTAAGTTTAGGTTGTTGAAATATATTAATTTCTATTAGGTTTATCTATGTAATAATTTTAAAAAATAAGTGAAAGCAAAATTACAATGTAGAAAAACGTAAAACTAATGCAGAGAAAAAATTATATTTAGTTGATCCAAAATGATTTAAAAAAATATCCTAAAACAAAGAAAAACAGTTAATAAATATCACACTAAATGTTACTCAAGCTTAAGCATAAGACATGCAATTTAAAAATGGCATTTCTGGTAGTGATGTGAACATTTTTCTCTTTAGAATTTTGCAATCATATTATTAGTTAAATTAAACATAAGAATTTTGGAAAACAAACCTATCTAAAAACCTATTGTAGAAAAGAACACAGTCTGTATTACTTTCCCCTTCTTTTTATCCAGTTTTTACAAATTTCCAAATGTCAGATGTAAAGCCCCATAAAAGAAGTCATGTAATACAGATAAAAAATGTTGAAACAAAACTGCCTAGTAGAAAAAGTAGTAACTAAATTATTGAAAATCTTTTTCACTGGATAGTAACAATTTAGATTCCTATTTAGGTATAAATTAAGATATCCATCAATAGATTAAAAAAAATATTTTTTTCAAGTGTCATTATTAAATATGTTTCAAATAATGAATGTATTTTATATGTGTAGAAAATTTTTCATGTCCACAATACTTGTTGGCTAATTTTAATTGAGAGAACAAAAGTTAAGAGGTAATAGTACTGCATTTAGTAAAATTGCCGAGAAAATGTAACAGAGGATTACTGAATTCAGTGAAGAAGTATTAAGTAATAAAATAATAACCATATAAAACTAATTTGTTTAGCATTCTTTTCTTTTAATACAAATTTTAAGGGAGGATTCCCTTTTATTTTTTTAAAGGAATATTTGTATAGCATCTTTTTTTCAGATTATGCTGTTAATTTTTTTTTTTTTTTTTGCTTTTTCTTTTATATACTATGCATTTTGAATCAGAACTGGTGAGAATATTAAAAACTAAAACAATTGATATATATTAATATATATATATTTTGCTTAATTCAGTGAAGTTTACATGCGGCATATCAAAACTATGTGACTATTGTATGATATTATTGATGTATGCTAAGCTTATAAAAATTTTTTTTGTTGTTGTAGTATTGTGAAAGGTTAGTTAATTTTTAGTTGCATATTCAGGGTACTATGTATGGCATTATGTTGTCTAAGAAATGTTAGATGAATTCTAAAGAGAGTAAAACAATGAAAGGAATGTATAATTTAAGTAACAACCGTATTTACTTGAATCTAAGCCACACTTTTTTTTCAATGTTAATGCTACTAAAAATTGGGTGCGGCTTAGAATTGAAGGGAAAAAAATTCTTTGGATGGGTCAATTAGATTAATTACAGGTTCATGTATGTATTTAAAAGGTTATCATACTGGTAAAGTAACTAATTATTCACTTCTTATTAGTTCTCCTTTTAAATTTATTTTAATTTCGTAAAATTGGATATCGATAAACAATTTTACACTATTTTTCCTTTCTCACAAAAACTTGTTGAGAATTAGGAATGCGGCTTAGAATCGATGGCGGCTTATATTTGAGTAAATACGTAATAATTTTCTAACTATTTCCTTTGTTATTATCAACTAAATGAAGACACATTTTTAACATTTCAAAGCTGTTTATTAAGAACTAATATTTTTAAAAACACCAATAAAAATTCAGTTTTGTGCTATGATTAATTATATTGTTAACATACCTCATGTTAGATTCTTATAGTGTTTTATATTAGTTTTGTTAAAGCATTTTTGCTTTGAAATCCTTTAATTAAAGAAAAATATATCTTGCACATCTATTTCTATGAGAATTTTCCAATATTTTTGTTTTGCCAAATTTTTTTGAATACGTTTATTGATTAATGCATAAAATTGTTGACTATCATGCCAGTATTACTTTAAAGATCAGTGTTTGTCTTATTTTTAATATGTATTTGAAGTTTTTAAAAAGCAATGTACTTGTAAATAAGCACTTGTTTATAAATAAAATAAATAAGTGTATTAAATGCTTGTTTGGTAAGCTTTATATAATCCTGTAATTATTTTTTAGATTAATGTTGGCAATGGAAAATACTATAGATTTTTAAAGGCAAATGCTTAGCAAGTATACTTACCTGTGATTTATTTATTTATATCATCCAGTCATTCTATTATGTTCTCAGAATGATTTAAGAGAACTTTGTCTTACAAGGGTTGGAAATTCAATACTGATATCTACTATTTTCAATTAATTTTAAAGTGATACTTCTGTGAAATTTTTACTATTATTGTTACTTACAATGGGGTGGATTGAAACTTGTTTTTTCAAAATTTTAAAAAACTTTTCTGTATGATGTTTTCTGGTATATAGATAAAGGGAAAAATAAAATAACAAATTAATTTTTTTTATGTTAAGTACTGCCACAAGGAACTGAAGTTTAGGTATTTGAGCTTTTTTTTAATATATAATAAAAATTCAAAGTAGTTTTTATTAAAGAAAAACAGGTATTTTTGTATTTTTTAACATTTATTGCGATGAGAGGACACTTACTAAATAGTTACAAAAAAAAAAAAAATCAAAAACATTAGATACATTTAGCAGCTTTTTTAAGTATTAAATTTTCCAAAAATGTATTGTGTGCAATAAAGCAAAAGACAGAAAAAAGCAAGGATCAGACTTATTTGATGCTGTGTGTGATGATGATCCACCCTAATGTACAATCTATTGCCTGCGAAGTAAAAATCTGGGTTTCTCTATAACGTAACTTTATAGGCTATTTGTTCATTGAAATTTATTTCTGAAAGAGTGAATGGTACCAAGTGGCTGTTCATTTTAAAAGCCAGATCACAGTTTATTAGTAAATCTAGGGAATATGATGTTTGTTAAAACATCAGCCTGGCCTTCTTAAATATTTCAAGCAAAGATTGCATTGTGTGTATCCAGAAATTGTCTCTCATAATAATGAGAAAATTCTGAAGAAAGTTTTGCCACTTTGATATAATTTTTTACCAGTTATTTAAAAGAACTAATGGTAATGTTACCCATTATTGCAAACCTGTTTTATACAATCTCTAGTTTCTGTCAATAATCTTCTAATTTCATCACAATACTTGCACTTAAAGTATGTCTGTTGGAATGATGAATCCATTTATTTTGAAGTAGATTACGTATCAAATTAACTAGAATTGTTAATACATACTTTTGTGGTTGCCACTGTTAAATTTCCAACCCAAATATAATACTTTAGATAAAATGAACTTGTACTGTCATTTTTTTTTAAAACTTAGTATAAATAAGGCAAAAAAGTTTTTTTTAAATTAATACATTATAATAGTTTTTCTTTTCTATATTTTAAAAAGTAATTGTTAAGTGGAAGAAAACTATATTAAAAAATTAATTTCCTTTCTAGTTTGATGGAGTTTTAACTACTATAAGAGATGAAGGAAAGCCAATATGATAATTTCCTTTTATGCTTTGGAAGTGAATTTAAGAAGGTAAGAAACTTCAGCAAACAGGAGAAAAAATGTTAATTATGATATATTGTATATGAATCAATCATAATTAAAATAGAAATGACACTGTTATGAAAAATGCTTATCTTTTTGTAAAATGAAGATTAGTGACATTAACTTATTTCTATTTCTTTTCTTTTTTTCCCTATGTTTCTGCGCAATGAAAGAGTTTATATTAACTTATTTTCAGATGTATTGAAATTTTGATGGGATTTGAAAAGTGATCTGTGTATATGTTTTGATTTGTGAGAATAGTGATGTGTTATTTTGTGTGTATATGTGTAAGTGTTTTTTGCAAGTATTATTGTCGATTAGTTCAATTTTTATGCCATGATTTTCATACAATTATTTATACTTTTTATCAATTAACTTGATTATCACACACTTTCTTACTTTTTGAATATTATATTGGTTTCAAATTGCACAAGTAAGTTTTTTAGATCAGCAAACACAGAAGCTTTACACAGATCACTTAACAAATCATTTGATCAATCATATGACATATGTTATGTATTGATCTCACACACATATCAAACAATATTTTATGTGGTGTGATTATTGTACTATTACTATTATATAATTATCTCATATGGGCATTTCTACTTTGTTCCTTATAATTTATAAGGTCAGTTGGAGTTTTGCTGAGGAGAGGTCCTAAGCTCGTTCCTATTCATATCATTTTATTATTTTAGTGCAGGGAATTTTTATCATATGTAAATGTGTGTATTGGCATAATATGAAAAATTACAAAAAAAAAAAAAAAAAAAAAATTAATTGAAGAGAAATGAATTTTGTACAATAAGACATTGGTATTAGTAATTTTGATGATTCTAACCTTTGTGTTGTGCATTATTTAGGCAATTATACATTAAAGGATATTGTGATTGTATAAAATAAAAAAAATCTATTTAACAATCATTTCAAATGAAATGAAAGCTTACATGCAGTATATCAACATAAGTTTTTGGAACAATGTAATTTTATTTTGTTGATAGTTTTAATTTGAGCTATTAATGCACAGTTAAAATTTAGTTTTTACAGCTATTTTTAAGAAATTATGTGTTTTTGGTCTGAAACATTGGCTTTGAATTATATTCTATATTTCAGAGAATTGACTGTTTCAAATGATGTTTTTATTTAAAGTTTTTTTTAAAGCATGCCCTTGCAAGATCATATATATTACTAATTTTCTTTTATTAGAAATTGTGTTCCAAATAGAGGGTGAAAAAGTATGTTTAAATTTTTAAAATTGTGATTGCTATATATAAAATCCTGTGACCAATTTAATTTACACAGCAGCTTTCATAGTAGAACTTTTCATAAGTTCCAATATTTTTATGACCCCAATTTTATGATATATATACACAATTAGTGAATTAGGAAATTTTTTTTGAACTGTTTGATTTAAAAGAATATGTAGTACAAAAAAAAAATTAAACATTTTACCTTGTGATTCCCTGAAAATATGTGTGTACAAATAATGAAAATGCATATTTTATATATATATTGAAAGAAATGTATAAGAAATTTATTTAATGTATTCCAAAATCTGTTCTTAACTGTTTAAAATATATACTAATAAATACAATTGCATAAATGTATGTGTAAGCCTTTCTGTCTTGGTATTTATTATGAATAATAGCCAATGTAGCATTATTGTAAATGGAAGTGTGTTTAGAGTTTGAAATTGTTTAGAATGTTGTAGGGGGAATCTCATTTGTTTTTATTAAACACATTTTACCTAAAATATCTATTTTTTTTTTTTAAGTTTGAATCCTTATATAAAAATTTTAATGTTATTTGAGGGTATTTATGTTATTTAAGAATAGAAAAAAAAGGAGGAATTTTTTTCTATTTAATTTTTATGATAAATATGCTGCACTATGAAAAAAATAATAGTTTAAAATTTTTAATGGAAATAGAATTTTAGTCTTTTAATAAATTTGTGGATTCTTTGGGGAAAGGGGTGTTCAAAAGTAAATTTCAACCTATATAATGGAAACTTATTAGGGTATCTGTGAAATGTTTTTTTTTTTTTCATTCCCAGTATGTTTTCATATATTTCCTGTTTTGAAATATAATTATAAGCATTTGAAGTTACTAGTTTGATTTCATAATTTATTGTGAAACTAATCATTAATATTAATGGTTTTCTATTTCACCTGCACACAAGATGAAGTCGTCAAAAATGATACAATGGAGGTCAAACTGAATATTCCCACTGGTAACCTGTTACTGCCACATTTCAAGCAAAAAACCCATTTGAAAAAATTTTACAGAATATTAAAATAATAATGCCTCCAAAGTAAAAAATTCTTAGAACCAGCATTTAGTAACATTCTCTTATGTGTATTCTGTGTGTTGTCCCCAATAAAGTCTGCTTGGCGAGATTTGCACCGGTGAAATGAAAAAGTGCCTTTTTATAACTATGAGCAAAGCTAATATGAGTTGTAAGAAAACAAAATTGAAATCCATAAAAGAAAAATTGAAGTAGGAATAAACTTCTTACAAAAAAAAATGGAAAATAAAAAAGATAATTTTTTAAGAAAAAAACCATTTTAAAAAACTCCCTTTTAATAATTTACACATAAAGATTAAAAATAGATTGCTATGATAAAGTTTAAATTTATTACTGAGGAAACATGGTAGTTATGTTGTTGGAATTTTTTTTCAATATTTCCTCTTTAAGTAAAAAAAAAAATGGCAATCTCGTAAGGTTTAAAAGAATGAGAACTTTTCAAAATTTACTAAATCATACATTTTATTTGGCAGAAATATAACTTCTAAAAATCAAGGAATGTAAATTAGTACTTATTATGAGAAATGGGCTTATTTTTTAATGATATCTTTAGTTTTTACATATTTAGTACTGGAGGATATTTTTCAGGAAAGAATAAAAATAAGTACCTTAAAATCCGGCATATAACGAGCACTTTTATGTCAAAAAGTAAGATCGAAATTTAGGGGTGCGCATTGTATAAAAATGAGAGCTTTATAAATAAAAATAAATAATAGTTTAAAATAACTAAAAAACACGCTTTTATAATGAATCGAACTAAAAAGTAAAAAATAATTCTTAATATAAGAATAAAATGATTAATGAGAAATTTATGTCATTGGGGTAAAAGCGTGGGGTGCTCTACATTAATTGTTATAATTTCTTGCTAGTTCTTTTCCGAAATGCTGAGTTAGTGTAAAAATGTAGTACAAAGCATCCCACGCTTTTACCACAATAGCATTCATTTTCTTGTTAATCATTTTATTCTTATATTAAGAATTATTTTACTTTTCAGTTTGATTCTCTATAAAAGTGTGTTTAGTTTTTTTTTTAAAACTAAAATTTATTTTTCATTTTTTAGTTCGAATTACAAAAGCCTGTTTTTTAGTTTTTAAAACTATTATTTATTCTTTATTGAATTTATCCTTGAGTTTGATATTTGGAGCCAGAATTATGTGGCTGCTAGAATTAGTCTTGCTCTTCAATGGATATTAATTTACGGGTCTGGAGGTGTATTTATTCTCTCCATTTATGGGGTCTCGGATGAGTCCCATATCGTTCTTTTTCAAAGATTCTGGCTCTATAAATACAAGTCTAACAAATAAAAGTGTATTAAAAAGAAATATTAAATGTCAATTGTATTATCACCTATTAAACGTATTGCTACATTGTTAATTCATATCTTTACTTCTAAACATATTGCTTTATCAAAATAAAAAAATATTTAGCAGTTAGAACACATAAATTTATCACCTCTTAAATGTATGCCTATAATGTTAATTCGTATCATCACTTCAAAAAAGGTATATTGCACATGACCAAGTCTTTTTTTTTATTTCTATTTTCAGAAAAACTAGTCTTAGTCTTATATTATGGTAAGAAATTGCTGACGCACCTACCCTACCCTTTCTCACATAAAGAACACTTTTCTTTGTTTTATTTGTATTAACCACAAGCCTATTCACGGTTTTAGGGTTGCATCTTAATCGTTTAGTTGCTTAATCCGGAATTAGTCACCAAATCTGGAAATGGCATGTGGAATTAGTCGTCAAATCTGAAAATGGTTTATGCAATAAGTCTCCAAATCTGGAAGTGGTATACAGAATTAGTCACCAAATCTATAAATCGCATTTTTAATTATCCTGATAAGGAAAATGGAACAAAATTATGAAATTATTTTATTGTCATAGGTCCTTGATAAGTGTGCAAAATTTTGAATTATCTGACCTTTTGAAGTGAATAAAAATCGAGTTAAAAAATTCCATTACATACATGTGAAACTTATAAAAGCGTGTTAAAAAAAGACGAGCATTAAAAAAATTAGAGTTCTACATGATCGAAATACCGTTTCTTTGAAAGAAATAACATTCCTTATGAACGTAAAGGGCTGTAGTTCTAGAAGTATACAATTTTTTACTAAAGCTTGGAATAATACCTGGAATAAATGACTTCAAAATATAATAGCATTGCGCACGTACAATTCAGGTTTATTCATAAAAAAAGGGGTTGTGCATTATATGGCGAATATACCTAAAAACTAAAAATTGCAGCTTGAAAGTATAGGTGCGCGTTATTCACTGGATTTTACGGCAAGTTTTATTTCCAATAATAGAAAATTAAAATTGTTGAATTTATTTCATTACTAACTACACTTATCTATGTTTACAATGATTTTATTTTAGTTTTAATAGTAGTTCTGAAAGTTTTTGTACTTCACTTTTTAATTTTATTAATTAACTACAGATAATGATAATCTTAAGGATAAATTATTTATATTTCATCTCAAGATTTATTGCAAATTTTTAAGTTGTTGCACAAATATAATTTTTAATTCTTTGAATCTTTCTTTCTTAAAGGTTAATTAATGATAAATAAATATTTGTTAATCTCTTCATTCCTGCTGTTTTAATCCTTTGCGATTCAGTGTTCCACCGCATGGAACGTCTAAATTCACTAGCTTCTCAAACCATTAAACTCTACTATAGATGAATTAAAGTACGTTTACAATGAACTGTTCTTTGTAATCATAGATAGCAGCAAAATATTTTTTCCCATTGGGGCTGCGGATTTTTTCCCTTTTGTTGTCAATGTACTTGACCTTGTACCCGGGAGCTGGTATCACTTTTTTGTGTGACACCACATTGGTGAAATACCAACTGTCGCAACTTGATTTTAAGGCCCGGTTTCCTTCCTAGAGGGAGACACCTGAGTTTTGCCGACGCGAAATGGTATCAGGAATTTAATTTTGCCGAGAGCATCAAGCCTAATTGGCACTCTAGGGATCTTTAATATGTCGCATAATCATACAACATGGACGCAGTCAATTTTCTGCATCATGAAAATCCATCGACTTGGGCCGGGGTCGAACCCGCAACCTTAGGCATAGAAAACTAGCGACAAACCAGTTACGTCACCCGGCCGACTGGCAGCAAAATATAGTCCAATTTAAAAAACTTTTTTGCAATACTTAAACACTGCTTGTATCTGAATTGCAACAAATTTTGAATATAATTTTTTAAAACTTAAAAATTAGCTCGACAAAAAATTTCTATGATATTTTGTTGGCTATGTTCTGAACAAGTGGTCCTCAACCCCGGTCCGTGTTTCAAATAGTACCGTGCTGCCCAAGGAATATTAAATTATTTCCATTTTATTTAATGTTGTGTATGATTCTTGGGTTTATGTGATTTTCCATGTTAATCAGTCTATATTCATTTTTTTTTTGTGTAACTGTATTTTATTCTGAAGGCATATTTAAATACAATTAAATTAAAATAGTTAAATCAAAATATAAACAATCAACGTGCTGTGGTAAAATTATGAAATGTTGATTGTTCGTGGCGGTAAAAAAGATTGGGAAGAGCAATGCTGTATAAACTATTTCTTCCATATCATTTTTAATATTTTATATGAAAAGCACATGCGCAATCATCAAATAAAGTTGAGTGTTCTATCACCCACAAAATCACAATGGTACATGAAACGATCAAATATATTTACCTGCATACATACTCTTTAAGGCCTAAATAGATAGCCCCTACATCTTTTTTTTTGTTGAAATGCCAACTTTTAAAGCTATTGGACTCAAAGATTTAACAATTATCTGTATTATTTAGTTAAGGCTGTTTTCGGTAAAAGTACGAGAGCATGAACTAAACATGAAGCACATTTTCAGACGGAAAAAAGTGCTTAATTTCTATGGAAATTTGCAATATTATAACTCATACATCTGTTAACAATATAGTGTTTTTAAAAATTCCAAAATATTCCATGAGTATTTTCTTTTTCGTTTGTTGTTGTTGTTTCCAATCCCCTTGGAGCAGGAAAGCCTACACCAAGTCCATTTGACCTTTCCGCGTAATAGTGTTCCACACCAGGTCTTGCTCTTCATACAACTGTCGCAGGGAAAAGGCATAGCCCATTTAACATTACGGTATAGGAAAAAAATCGCAAAACACATTTTATACCAGAAAAAATGAATGAACTCTGTTAAAAATGGGAAGTATGATAAAAAAAATTTTGCTCTATAAAGGATAGTGAAACCAGAATATCATTAAATTTTCATTTTTCTTTTATATCTGAAAAAAATGTTCCTATTCTTTAACATTAACCGAAGAAGTGGCATTTTAAATAAAATCACGCTGAGAAATCTGTTTTATTTTTTTTTAAAAAAGGGGGGTAATTTTTTTCTCCAAATTAATTGTGAATTGTTACTCAAATGCAAAATTTAGTCATTGCTATTGCTTTTTTGTACATTTTATACCATAGGTTCCCAACCTTTATTGAACTGGTGCCCTCTTTTCTAGTGAATATTTCTAGACCGCCCCATCCAGAGAAATAAGAGCGCAATATGATACATGTTGAAAACAAGGATGAAATTATAAAAAAAATATTCTATTACTAATAGAATGTATTTTTAAGCCCCCATTTTTTACTTGTAAATCTGAAATTGCTATTGCCACGAACATACAATTTTAAATACATAAAATCCATAAGGTAACCATTATTAAGGTATCCGACTACGTTCGGAACTGTGATTTTATAAAAAAGCGCATAAATTGGTAATTTTAATGATATTTAGTGTCACTTTTAGATTAAAATACATGTATAAAATTATTTTAAGGCGATTTTGACAAAAAAAATTATTTAAATACAATATTTCGGCAAAAAATTAACTTAGAATAACCTTTGTTCACACAAAATGTTCTACTTTTGTGTAAAATGCTTGCATTATAATAATATTTTGCCTGTATATCGCTCAGACCTCTGTACAGAAGCTCAACTATGATTTTTGAAAAATTCACATTATTTTCAGAGTTACCAACCATTGAAATAATTATCGACGTTCTTTTCTTAAAATTTCTCCCCTCTGTTGTCGTAAAACATGGATAAACCCACTTCTAAGTTATATATTTCAAAAATTCTATTTGAGCCTATGTACAGAGATCTGAGCAATATACAGGCAAAATATTATTACACTGCTGGACAATTGCTAAGGACGGATCACAAATTGCTATGTAGCATAACATTAAGCGAGACACGAGGCCTAGTAGGATAAAATATAGTTGCCACACTGTTCAGACATTAGAATAAAGAATATTTATTGTTCTGGAAAGTACAAAAGCTGTGAAACATCTGAAAGAAAGAAAAATGTTCATTTGATCTGCGTACGGAGAAATGGAACAATGCATCTAAAAGTCAGCAGGCACCTTAAAGAAAGGTATCAGTACGGGATATGTCCACCGTGGAGTGTGATGCAACATTCCACACGTCGTACCATACTTTGCACAACAGTATCCAGCAGCTGTTGAGGCAATTTATCCCATTCCTCTGTGAGTGCACGGATGAGGGTGTTCTTGTTTGTCGGAGGATAGTTTCGACCAGCAACTTGCCTCCCCAAAGCATCCCACACATTTTCAATGGGGTTTAGATCTGGAGAACGCGCTGGCCATACGAGACGTTGAATACCCTCGCTGTCTAGACAATCCTGAACAGCGAGTGTTCGATGACATGTTGCGTTGTCGTCCATAAAAACAAATTTATCACCGACAGCACCACGGAAAAGACGAACATGAGGAAGTAGAACTTCATCAATGTATCGTTGGCCCGTCATAGTCCCATTCGCAACCACATGTAGGCGCGTGCGGCCATTGATCATGATGCCGGCCCACACCATGATACTGCATGTCGGATATCGGTCCTTTTCCTGGATATTTTCTGGACGATAAGCAGTACCACTCTCGCGCCAGATCAGTTGGCGTCTACAATCCGATGACAGACTGAACCTACTCTCATCTGAGAATAGTACGCATGCCCAGTCCTGTTCAGTCCAATTGTGATGCTCACGACACCATTGCAAACGGGCAGTACGGTGCTGTCTGGTCAATGGGACACACACAACAGGTCTGCGTGCGTATAGTCCTCCTCCCCTCAAACGTCTGGCAACAGTTTTTCGGGAGATCTGCTTTCCTGAGGCAGCAAGAAACTGATTTGCCACCTGCTGAGCTGTGGTGCGCCTGTTCTTTTTTGCTGATAGGACGATATATCTGTCTTCTGCAGGCGTCGTACTTCTCACACGACCTCCCCCGTGCCGTCTACAACACATTTCAGTAGTTTTAAATGACTTCCACAGCCGTGAAACAACGCTGTGAGCGATGTCGAACTCCCTGGCAACATCTGTTATTTTTCGCCCTTCTTCGATCTTTCCAATAATTCGGCCACGCATAAAATCATCTATGTGATGTCGGAAAGACATGCCAAAAATTTTAAGTTCGTCTATTAAATCTTTCCTGTAAAACTTTGACTTGAAACAACAACTGTCCACACGCGTCAAAACCTTTAAAGCTCTTATGAACGCTATCACGTGATGAACAGACGTGGAAAAAAAATTTGCATACTCATACTTCTTCTTACTAATATCCCTCACTTATTCTAATTTTCCACATTTTGCTTCCTTTCATTTTGTGGTTGCTATGGATGATAGTGTTATCCGTCCTTAGCAATTTTCCAGCAGTGTATAATAGAAGCATTTTTTACAAAAGGAGAATATTTTGAAAATTGGTCATTTCTATGTTCATTTTTTGTCAAAATATTGAACTTAAATAATTTTTATTGTAATACTATTCTTGAAACAATTTTATATTCATTTTCTAATCTAAGTGATACTAAATATCATAAATATTATCCATTTATACGCCTTTGCAAAATGACGGTTCCGAACGTAGTCGGATACCTTAAAGTTTATTTGTGTTAATACATAATTATATAAATATATGTAGAGAGAGAAAGAGAGCGTGCTTTTTTTAGTCTTTTTTAGACTATTTGGTTAATCTGCCCATGCCCCTCCATACTTTCTCAAAACCCTCTAACTTACGCTGGGTCTTTTACTGTCTCCCTGAAAGCCTAAAACGCCCACAAGGGGACGTTATCGCCCACGTTGAGAACCTATGGTTTATACCTTGAGAGAACAAAATCAAATCCTTGCCTATTGATGAAATCAGGTAATTAAACTTAGAATATCTAAAATTGATATTACAGTTTTTCCTTTATCTGACGCCTTCCCCTACCCTAATGGAAGTTCGACTGCTTGGGAACAAATAGCATGTAAAATCGTATGAAATTTAGCATTACAATATTTTTTCTAAAAATATTTTGCGGGGTGGCCAGTCCTATCTGCCATCTGGATCTCAGCCAGCAACTCCCTCTACCTTTCTGCTTATTTATGTATTAACTATTAATTATACAAAAATGTTTCAGCATTTTTCCTATTTAGTTAGAAGTTTTAATTTTATGAGTAAAAAATTAATATGTAATTACTAAAATTCTACCCCTCCCTAAAAGAAAGTCCAGTTACCGTTGACCAAAGCTATACTTTCCCTTTTTACAAAACAAAATATTTTTTTAAAAGCTCTTTGCCTGCTTTTCTTTTCAAATTTTGAATGAATTTTTATCCTGTATATTTAAAGAACAGACCGTTTGTGTTGATTTAATTCATACTTACGTGCAGTTTTGTTTCAATTTTTATGAAGTATTACATATTTGATATTGGCGTAGATGGTTTGTCTCTGGCCTTGTACGCCAAAGGTTGCGGATTCGACTCCGGCCCAAGTCGGTGGATTTTTATAATGTAGAAAATCGACAGCGTGCATGTCGTATGGTTATGAGGCATTTAAAAGATACCCTGAGTGCCTATTAGGATTGGGTGCTCTCGGCAAAATTAAATACCTTGTAGCATTTCGCATCTTTGGAGCTCAGGTGCCTCCCTCTGGGGAAGAAACTGGGCATCAAAATTACTTGCGGCGATTGGTATTTTACCTATATGGTGCCGCACTAAAAAGAGATACCAGCTTCCGGGGAATATACTAGGTCTGCAATGGTAAAACACCAATCCTCAGCACCATTAGAAATTTAAAAAAAAAATCTTCAAAATAAATGAAAGGTTCACTGTCTGCATAAAATTTTCATCCAAACACACACCGAGGGCTTTTATACTTCTATTTTACGGATTACCTCGGCAATTTGGTAGTCCTCACTGATGGCCTATTTCGGCATTCTCGAGACACAACCCTGATTATCGGTTATGTTGCTAATTTTTTGTACTTATGAATTGCTGTAGGCATTTTGCTTTTTTTGAGAGATTTTACAAAAACTCCACCCCTGGAACTTCATTCGCAATTCCCATTCACCTCGTAATTATTAAAGTTTAATTAGCTTATAAGGAACCATGGTGATTAGATTATTAAAAAAACTGACTCGTAATTCATAGTTTCGGTTTTCTGGTTCATACTTAAACAAAAACCGTCACATACGAGACTGAAGCATGTTAAAAGTGTTAGCTGACGTGTAACGTACGCTTAGGTTTCACAATGGACTGAGATAACACATATCCTTCTGCCCTCTATCTTGATATGAAACTGGCCTGGTGTCGTGGACGTGTTTTGTAAAACGTACTCATAACTAAATGGATAGCGATTTGGTTCTCGTAATTCTAAGGACTCATGTGGCATGTGTTATTTATGTTAAAGTCACTGGCGTAGCTAGTTCTGAATGGGCCCCCATTCAAAACTCCTTCGAGGCCCTTTTTTAGAAATGAAAGCCGTGTTAGTGGTTACTGCAGTTAAACATGTTGGGACCCCTGTAGCGTTGGAGACCTCTATCATTGATATGGCGGTAGCTACGCCCCTAGTTAAAGTTACACCCGATTAAAAATCCACAAATTGATGTAGTAAATTAAATGTGGATAGCAGAGTACTAGTTCAAGAGACTGACTTTATCTTGAAACTGTGGCTAAAAGTCACGAGCAGGGCTTCGAACCGTAATTTTTTTCCGACAGAAATAACGATGTTAGGGTTCATGTATGCCACTAGATGGCGCTATTTAAATTATAAGGTGTGTATTATTTGCTTACCCGGGAGAAAGAAAAAGCAATGAATGGAAGGAGGCTGTACGGGCCATTCGCTCTATGTTAGCGATACTTTTTATATATATATATATATATATATATATATATATATATATATATATATATTATATACATATATATATATATATATTGTTACGAATTTTGTGTAAATAATTTGTACTTGAATGTTTAATGCATTTATATTACTCTATGTTATATTTTTTTCATGTTAACATTGTACTATTCACAAGCAATGTCGCACCTTATGTTATAATGGCGATTCAATGAGAACTTGGCGGTAGAACCAAGTTGGCATCATTTTTGGCGACCATTTTGGCGTCATTGGCGACCATGTTGGCGAGTTCGGAACCCTCTGGAATCTTCTAGAAAGTCGTAGATCTCTCCACTAGTGTCACGTTCAATGACACGAGCGGTTATATTTCTAGAAGTTTCTGTCGCGCCTATAAAAAGATGCTCGCCAGTACGGCAATCAGTCTTCGTATCCACATGCTAAGTTAAATTTTGCTTACAAAACTACGAAATGGAATCTGCCCTTGAAACCGCCGTAAACACAACATAAATACTTAATTGCTACATTTTACAACACTCAAATGCCTTTGCCACTTGTCAAAATTAGGATCAGTGTAAAAGCTGGCTCCATCATCTTCCTCCTGCTGTTACGTTTGTAAGTTCCTACTAGCAGACTCCATCCTTTTTATTCTCGCTGCATAAAAAAAATAGCTGCAATTCTTTCTCCCTACTGCGTTTTTGGGCTTTTCGCCCCCTTCCTGCGCTCTTCCACTCTCGCCCTCGTGACGTCACTCCGGTTTCGTTCTCGTTTGGCTTCTTCCTCCACTGGCCTCCCCCTGCGGGGGGAGATACCCCCTGATATTGCATTTTCATTCACCCTTTTTTCCTTGATTCTGGGTATAAGCTATTCATTTCGCTGGCACCCAAGGCATCTAATTTTCATTTTCGGCAATCAGTATTGATTAAGCCAGCGAGTATTGAGGATTGTTTTGACTAGCCATTAGCTCGGCTGTGCTTGTGAATAATCTTTACTTACGTATATTTTTAAACACTGGTGATTGCGTTTGATTGCTGTTGAAGGTGTGAAGACCTTCGGATATTTACCCTGTGAATATTGCTGCTAAATCCTGTATTTAAAGGATTGGATTTTTGATAATAAATTCGCATCGCTCTTAAAGAACTGTTTATATTCTTTATGATTGTTTTGCATAAAATTCTCGAATCCGGATCTACGTAACAATATATTATGGAAATAAACCTATTTGAAAGACAACAACAAACGGTTTTCCGTTCAGTAACAAATGAATAATTGTATTTTTTTTTGTATTTTCTTATCTTAAATCATCTGTACTAGTTCATTCAATTGAATTAAATCTGCCTTCTACAAACAGTTTCCAGCGAAACTGAAACAAAAAAGTACTTCTGAAGTGCAAAGCAGGAAATCGGGAAGAGCAATGTAAAGGATGTTTTTTTCCAGGTATAGAAGTTTAAGTTGGCATTGCTTTCCAAAATGGCGACCGATTTAACAGCTGTCAAGTGATTTATTCTCAGTTTGGTTTGGCAATTCATCAAAACGATCATCAAGCAAGGCGTAGATTCGTCGAATGGGCCCAAAACGAGATTGCCGTTGTTCCCGATTTTCATAAGCGAATTTTGTTTAGCGATGAAGCGCACTTCTGGTTGAATGGCTACGTCAACAAACAAAACTGCCGCATTTGTAGTGAAGCTAATCCACAAGTGTATGTCGAAACACCGTTACATCCAGAAAAACTGACTGTTTGGTGCGCTTTATGGGCTGGTGGAATCCTTCTTCAAAAACGATGAAGGCCACAACGTTACAGTCAATGGTGATCAGTATAGAGCCATGATTACTAACTTTTTCATTCCTGAATTGAACAATCATGATGTCCAGGAGCTGTGGTTCCAACAAGACGGCGCAACATGTCACACAGCTCGTGCCACAATCGATTATTGAAAGACACGTTTGGTGACCGCCTAATTTCACGTTTTGGACCTGTGAATTGGCCTCCAAGATCTTGTGATTTAACACCGCTAGACTATTTTCTGTGGGGCTATGTAAAGTCATTGGTCTATGCGGATAAGCCACAAACGCTTGACCATTTGGAAGACAACATTCGCCGTGTTCTTGCCGATATACGGCCACAAATGTTGGAAAAAGTCATCGAAAATTGGACGTCCAGGTTGGACTATATCCGAGCCAGCCGTGGCAGTCCTATGCCAGAAATCATATTTAAAATGTAATGCCACAAGATTATCTTTCGAATAAAAAAAAATTCATGTCAATCGAATAATACATCGTTGTTTTATTGCAATTTAAAGTTCTATACCTCTAAAAAAAACACCCTTTACAAGTAATGATGCTAATGATATGGTTGACGTTTAATTAGAAAGTATCGATAAGTTGGTTACAGTAACAAAATGGCTGAAGATATATCAAACCGATATTTCTTTAGTTCAGAGTTCTGGTTTTCATTCTGACCAAATAACGGTTTTTTCCGGTCTTCGGTTCAGTTCCGGTTCGAAGCCCTGTTCACGAGGTCTACAGATTGACGGAAATAAGAGTAGCTGATATGAATAATTTTTTTTTATTCTTCTAAAACTAGGGCTCACATGAATTCCTTGTGAATTAGGAAGTAGGTCGTAAAAGTTACTAATCACGCATTATTTATTTGGGATTTATTCTTTATTATCAAAAGGAAAGATAATAAATGTGTGTAATTTGATGCATGACACTAGGTTAATTTAACAAATCTTTAATATTAGTTAAATTTTTTTTGAGGTCAAGTTTAAATAAAAACTTATGATTATTTTTAAATCAAACTAGTATTTTTGACTTATCTCGGCCTGCAGAATGCAATTACAAACTTAACGTAACGTTCTATAATAACTTTTTTGTTTACTGAAGTTTTTGAATTTAAACTTCATTGGAGCATCGCATTTTCTACAAAATAAATATCTCTAAGGCATGCAATGCACTTTACCACAGCTTTTGGATCTATTATTTAGTGTGGATAACTTTTTTTTTCTTTCATTTTTTTAAAAATATTGAATCATCGAGAGGTATCTTGGAAAGTTTTTATTTAATTTTTAAGGTTAAGGAAGAAGATTGAAGGAAAATTAAATTAAAGACTTCTCCTTTATTTAATATTGGTTTAATCTAGAAAAAAAATATTCCACAAATTTCAGCATGTATAATAAATGGTTTTAAAAAGTTGCCCTTTTTCGTTAAATTTTTATTGCAGTATCTACTGAATATATTATGACCACACATAACTTTTTTGGATTGAATCTACTTTTTTTGGTTTGATGAAATTAGCATTTATTATTAGCTTTAAAAAAATATGTGAGGATTACTTTAAAAAACTTGATTACAAAAATGATTTTCAGTTTTTTGCTTTAAACATATATATATATATATTTAGCGTTTTAAACTTAATATATATATTAAAGTGCCTCAAGCATTATTTAAAAATGCGACATAAATTTTTTTTTTGTGAGTCAACTCCTACTTTGAATGGATGAATAGAAAGTATGTTATTAAGGATGAAAATTTGAACAAGATATGCACTCATGGACAAAAAAAAAAAAAAAAAAAAAAAAATAGCGCACCAAGAAATAATTGCAGGATCGTAACGAAACTTGGGATGAAGGTACATGTCGGGGAGATATGCAAATGATTGGAAATGCAGCGTGATTGCGCATTACGTATAGCCGATAGAGGGAGTTTAACGTCGTTTTCCGTGGAGTATAAAACAGGTAACCAAAGCTTGCTTGAGTGTGCTGAATTGTTTACAAAGAAAGAGCTGAGGTAGGCATGCCACTACGCCATTTTCGAAGACATATGAGCAGCTGTCGCAGTTTGAGAGGGGGAGAATCATCCTCATGATGGAAGCTGGGTGGTCAGCTAGGTGAGTAGCTCGTCAATTAGGCCGCTCTGATTGTGTTGTGAGGAGGTGTTGGGACTAGTGGCGATGAAGTTTAACAAAATAAAATAGATTCAAAATAATTATTTTAGAAGTTGGCAAAATTGACAAGCAAAGAAAAGCAACAACGAATAGGCTAAATGAATGTGACGTTATGGTCATATGATAAATTCAAATCGCGTATTTCTAGCCAATCAGTTCACGCCAATCAGTACTGCCAACTTTTGCTTTTTATGGATTTTTTTAATAAGTAAAATTTCTTCACAAAATAACACGCACGTAGGTAAACAGAATGAGCTGGATTTAAAAGTACCCATAATTTATAAAAGATATATACTGTTTTTGTGGAGTTTTTTTTTTTTAGAATTTTTTGTTTAATATATACTAGGACATCTTTACCCAATAATCGAATTTGAAATTGTATCTATATTTTACAATTATAAGCCTAATTTCAGTTTTGTGAATTCAACTGAAAACGCTTAATTACATTTATCATGTGATGCAGTGGCGTACTCGAAACTCCACCCATGCAGCAAAGGATTTTTAATTTTTAGCATGAAAATTATGTCGCAGCGCTTTCTCGGCTACGTCTTTTTTAAATGAAAACCTTTCCCATAGAAGTATTCTACGTACGCCACTTCAATGGCAGTCTTGAATTGAGTCCACGGCCAAAATCGTCTATCCACAGCCTAAATTTCAGTTTAAGTGGGTGGAATAAAGATAACGCGTGGTATTGTACTCTATAAAGAATTCACAAACAAGTAATAATAAAATAAAAAAATAAATTCGCGCTGATTGCGTACTAACTGTTCAGCAATCCCCACATTTTGTCACACTAGCAACTACATTTCAGATCCGTTTCATTTTTTTTAATTACCATAATTTAGATGCAATATTCTCTGTTTATTGTTTGATTGTACTTAGTACTCTCCTCTATAATTGGTTTATATTTATTTTTGTATTGGCTAGTATTAATTACCTCTTACAAAGAGAATTTTCAAAGAATATTTAGTGTTTTTCGAATTTAATGGGTTAAACTAAGGTTGTTTTCACCATGTGTACGAGATCATGAACTTAACGCGGAGAGCACATTTTCAAACAGAAAAAATGCCTCAATTTTTATAAAAATTTGTGACATTGTAACTCATGCATTTTTTTAATATAATCTTGTGTTTTTAAAATTTCAAAATATTTTATAAATAATTAGTTTTTTCTTTTAATATGTAAAGGGATGCATTATGGTATAGGAGAAAAAATGCGAAACATATTTTATAAAAGAATAAATGTATCAACTCGGATAAATATGAGTAGTATGATACAATAAGTGATTCTATATAGCAGGGGTGTCCAACACGCGGCCCGCCAACTCTTTTTAAAAAATTTTAACTATCGTATTTTTAAAGTTTTTTTATTTTGAAATTTATTTGAGGGAAAATTTATGTATATATATATCTACAATGTATTTGCCTGTAACCAATTCTTGTTTTAAAATAAATCCTTTTTGATAATAGAAATGTCCTTTAGATTAAAATATATTTATATTTTATCAAGCTGTTACATTTGATTTTACCATAGTAAATTACTTTTTGAATAAATTTCGAATTGCATTATGCATATCCTTTACTATGGAATGGATGGTACATGATTCTCTGTGTGAGCGACTTTCGTTTCTCCTCGTCCTTTTCTGTTTGGAGTGCTCAAAAAGCAAGAGGCAGTCAGCGATGTTTTTTAAAGATATATATATATATATATATATATATATGATAATTAAATTAGATTAAAAATTAAATTCCCTATCTAGCACTTGATTCATCTCTTTCTCAGGTCTCATCTTCAAGTATCAAACTAATCACCCATTTATTTCTTCCGAACATATGGCCTAGCCAATAAACATGTCTAATTCCAGATCGTTAGATTTAATAGTCAACATATGTCAGCATTAACTTGCAAGCAACCTCTTCAAAGCAGCGATACTTACCATATGTTTTTCAAGTGTTATCCACTTGAAACCACCACCATGGCGTGCTTTTTACTCCCTGCTCTTAGCGTCAGAAGAGATGTCGAAACGATTGAATAAAGATCTCCTTTTTTAAACTTTAATCTGATTCTGTCTTAAAAATCATGACAGAATTAAAGCCCCGGCAGGATTAACTTGCTAATGTAGTTTGAAAACTTTAACTTAAATCAGTTCTTGAAGTTAAAGAAAAAAAAACGAGCACAAAGTATGCCAGCTATCGAGATAAATGCTGTGAATAACGATTACGGGACTCCATCAAACGATATTTCTCTCTTTGCTGAGGACGTCGGATTGCCGGAATAAAAAATGGTACGGGGAAAAAAGAAAAACGCTAGTAAAATCCCCGGAAGAACATCGCTCTTAACACCGAAAAGAATGCAGTGTTTACCGCCGAACGATATTCTGTCTTTGCTGAAGAGGCCATCCAGTTTACCGTGAATGGAAGAAACATTCTAATGGAGGAAAAAAAAAAGTAAGAGAAGCGTGAATCCCCCCTATTCCCCCGTGATGAAAGACGTCACTCCCTTTCGCCAGAAAAATAAAAGGAAAAAAATCTTCTTCGCCGGAAAGTCTGCACGGTAATATTGTGAATTTGACCATCATATAATAATAGTGAAGTACCAACATTGAAAGAAAAATAAATAAATTAAATTTTACTAGTGAAATAACGTGACAACAGCATCTGGATTAATGTTCACTAAGGAGTTCTGCCGTTGCAAAGTGGAGGTCAGTTAAATTGTATATTTCCAATTTTAGTAACATTGAAGAACTGAGTTTTGCTGAACAGAACTTTACGAAAAAGAATAATATATGATATGATATGGTATTTAATTTTTATAATATAGTTGTGTTATAAATGAGATATTTTCTTTATATTTTAATTGAGAAAACAAAGTATATAGGTTTAGTCATACAAAATTTTGAGAAATTTTAATATATACTTCTCATAATTTTATCTTAAGATGTCGAATGAGTTAAGAGTTATGATAGAAATTGGTGTTTTAAAGTGAAAGATATTAATTAAGTTTTTAGAAAAATGACTAATGAGAGAACTAATACTAGAGATATTGATTTTTATAAGAAACAAAAGTCAAGTCAAGTTGTATTCTTTTTTTCTCCATTGAATTCAATTGTTTTGTTAATTATTTTATTCAGCAGTAATCTTATTGCATGTCATTTAATTTTTTTTATTTTAAAATTGTGTGTTTTGATATACCGGCCATATATCAGGATTCACTATTTCTCGAAAATTTCCTTATCCAAAATTAAAATTAATTTAATAACTTGAAGCTTATTTTGGATATTATACAGTGGATAAGTGAGAATACAATCATTATAATTTTGTATATGTCTGGAAACATTAAGAGGACAAACTTGTTTAGTTTGATATGTACACCTTTCATTGTTTCTTATCAGCATCCCTGAACATCTGTGAGTTGATGACGCAGATTTCTCAGAGATGTGTTCAAAATTAAGTAAGGTGATACAGTTTTATTAGTGAATGTGTGATGTAAGAGAAAATCAAGAATTTTTGTCTATGAAACGAATTTTTAGAAGGTTACGGAAAGATTCAAAATATTGTATGCGATATTGTTAAGTTACAGTGAATATTGAGAAAATTTTCATACATACTAAAAGTTATTATTGAAGTGAGTCCACTTTTCCGACTCAAAAATAATAAAAAAGTGCTCTTATATTCTTGTATTCTTTTATTCCTATATTCTTATAATTTTTATATTTTATAACGCATGTGAAATAAAATATTGTTTATTGTGTTGAATAGTGCATATAAGTTGTGTGTTATACACCGTTTTCATATTATTAATAATTTCATTTTTATTAGTGTCTCTTTTTTTTTATCTTTTAAAAAAATGTATTTCATATATGCAAAATGTGTGTAACAATATATAAGGTATTACTACGATGGCGCCAAAGTAGATTTTTATACAAAATTATTATTTTAACATTTGTATGATATCATATATTTTTATATTTACGATCTTATTGTTTGATATATTATTTTCCAATATAATTTTTTTTGAAAACAATATCTACTAGCTATAATACGAATCTATTATTATGAAGGAATATGAGGAAACGCGAGCTCTTATTCTGGATGTCGAATAGATTTGAACAAGCTTATCTTCAATTATATGTATGGAAATTAATTTTTATCAATTAATATGTTGGAAGTGTCCTTACTGTGTTTGTTGTTATAGTTTCGTTTATTGTATTGCATTTTGATTTTAGTATTCCTATTGCTTAAATATTTCTACTGTGTGTAATATGTCTTTCTAAATCATGTTATGTATTGTTTTGTGTTTGTTGAGAATTGATTAAGTTTGTAAAGAGAGAAAAAAATCACGCCATGACTCCCTTCTAAAATTGGGGGGCAAATGTAAGGATAATTAAATTAGATTAAAAATTAAATTCCTTATCTAGCACTTGATTCATCTTTCTCAGGTCTCATCTTCAAGTATCAAACTAATCACCCATTTATTTCTTCCGAACATATGGCCTAGCCAATTAACATGTCTAATTCCAGATCGTTAGATTTAATAGTCAACATATGTCAGCATTAACTTGCAAGCAACCTCTTCAAAGCAGCGATACTTACCATATGTTTTTCAAGTGTTATCCACTTGAAACCACCACCATGGCGTACTTTTTACTCCCTGCTCTTAGCGTCAGAAGAGATGTCGAAACGATTGAATAAAGATCTCCTTTTTTAAACTTTAATCTGATTCTGTCTTAAAAATCATGACACATATATATATATATATATATATATATATATATATATATATATTCAGGACGGTAAAGATAAAGGACAATGTATACTTAATCGTTTGCGAATGACAGCACTATCAAATTTCAACAATGAGTAACAAAAGATCAATTCAAAAGAAACACCGTAATTTTCAAGAAAATGGCAATATATTATAATATTTTAAACATTATTTGATCATTGCATTATTATGTTATATAAACATTATTATATTATCTATGTCTGGGTATACATGAAAAATAATGAAAACAATAACAATTCATTCTGTTTTAAATTTTCACTCCAATAAAGGTTTTTTTGTTTCCAAATCTGATCTAAAGGAACATATTTTTATGTGTGGCCCACGAGATTATGTTTTTCCCAAGTGGCCCGCAAGGTCGTTTGGGTTGGACACCCCTGCTCAACAGGATAGCGAAGCCAGAATATAATATTAATGTTAAGGTACTTTTATATCTGAAAAAATACTCCGAATTTGGGTCCTATTCTTTAACATTAGCCGAAGACAGCCTTAAAATGACGGCACAGTTACATGATCATTGCAGTCACGTTTTTCTGGTCAATCAGTTCCTGCTCTTCACTGTTGTTAACTTTTGGTTTTTACACGAACTTTCTTTTAAAAAGCATATATTTGTTAACAATAACAAAGCACATAGGTAAAAAAAAAATGCACTTTAATTAAAAGTACCCTACTTTGAAAAACTTTTTGAAGGACTTTAATACTTGGATATCTTTACCCAATTATCAAGTTTGAAATTGTATCTGGATTTTACAAGTACAATGACTAGTTAGTGCATGTCAAATATCAGCTTCGAATTCAATGAAAAACTCATGATCACATTTATCACGTGACCGCCATGAATTTTTAAATTGGCCGTTTTTTAAAATTACGATTTCAAAAATTGAAAGTTAACACATAGCCTTGCAGAAATATTTCAATCAGATTTGAAAATTTAAAAGTAAAAAATCACTAGCATTTTTTTCAGTAACAGCATAAATATATGTCAGAAGGTGGTGTGTGTAAAAAAATATTTCAAAAAAAAATTATGATCATTTCTTTTTTTTTTTTGGTGGAGCTATATGATATTAAAATGTCATCAAAGTCTTAAAAGATAGCAAAATTAAAATTCCTTTAATTTATTTATTACACAACTTAATCTCTCAGTAGTATTTTTCACTTTTCTTCATATACAAGGCGTAAAACAGCAAAAAAAAAAAAAAAAAAAAAAAAAACAAAACCGATACTAAGTGTGTAGCTAGAAAAAAGAGTGGAGTTGGCAACAACTGTTTTGGTGACGTCATCCCACGCACCTTCTCTGTCATTTGGCAAGTTTCGCCCTAATCGATCCTGCCAGTTGAGTACTGCATCATTGAGGAAAAATTTCGAATCAACATCAAGTTCTTGTGAGCCACGAAAACATTTCAAATATTAACCGAAGTTATGTAGATGAAACTTACTCTAGTGCACATGTGTTTGAATGGTATAAGAGATTTTCAGGGGTAAGGGCCTGTGTGGAAGATGGTGAACCTGCTGGGCGCCCAAGGCCAGTATGAAATTCACCAAATTCGTGATATGAGCGGGTTCCCACTCACATCAGTGGCCAGATTATTAATCAACCCACTAAGTTGAAGTACTAAAAAGACTTCGTGAGAAAATTAGAACAAAAAGGCCAGTATTGGGGAGTGATGAATGGCTGTTGCACCAAGACAATGCATCCACCCACACTATCTGTCAAGCGGTTTCTGACCAGCAAAAACATTACTATGATAAGGCATCTTCTTTATTCACCTGATTTGGCCCCATAAGACTATTTTTTTACTTCCTACTGTTAAAACTTGCAGAAATGGAACTCATTTTACCTCAGTTTAAGAGATTCAGGCGAAAACGGATAATCTCCTAAAGGGCCTTCCAAAGATCTCGTTCGAGAACTGTAACGAGCAATGGTAGAACCGAATGCAGAAGCGTGTGAATGCTGAAGGGAAATTACTTTGAAGGTGATACTATCACGGAGATCTGATTCTGCAAGTACAATGATTTATTGGACCACTATCGTTTTTTTTTGTGTGTGTCACACCTCGCATGACTTGTCTTGTCTAAGTAAGATGTTTAATATAGAAAACAAATATAACATCTTACAAATCATCTTGACATCTCACTGAAATATAACGTAAAACTAAATTGCTTTTATTTTGTTTATTAGCGACCATTTTTTTGAGTGTTTAATGCTAAGAATAATGCATATATTTTACCTCTTTATAAAAGAGGCTTTGAATATGCCTTCAATACCACGGAACAGTGAGGGGGGGGGGGAAATTCAATTCCCATTTTCTTCCCAATTATTTTTTGTTTCAATTATTGATCTAGGCATGCTTTTCTTTTCATTATTTTCTGTTCAACATCTTTAGTGAAGGGGTTTTCTTATTTATTTATTTTTTTTACTACAAAGGTGAAAAAAAAATCTGTTTTTTAATTTGAATTTTCTTTCTTATAATGGGGAACCTTTTAACCATCTAACCAGAAGCATGAACATGTTTTCGCCTGGATAATTTCAAGTTAGTACGAAATTAGTTCAGAGAATACGTTTCTAAAATTAAAAAAGGTTGAGAATTTTTTTAAAAAAATGTAACTGAGTAATATATAAGCAGAAAAAAAAACGTTTAAAATTTTAGAATAAAGTTTTTTTTTTTTTTTTTTGCCTGCCATTGAACAGAGAAATGGTTATTACAATGAAATCATTAACCTTTATTTATTATTTCAATTGAAATAATCAAACAATTATTTTAATGAAAGTTGGTGATATTAGTATATTTTAATAAAAGGTAATATACTGGGTACGAAAAGTATGAATACACTTTCAAATATTAATTACAAATAAACAACCAAAGATATTCACTTACACCTCTTTTATATTTTACAGAGTGTTTTTTTTCCAGGTATAGAAGTTTAAGTTGGCATTACTTTCCAAGATGGCGACCGATTTAACAGCTGTCAAGTGATTTATTCTCAGTTTGGTTTGGCAATTTATCATGAATAGACGCCTGAACAACGCTTTCAAATTGTGCAATTTTATTTCGAAAATAATGGTCGATTTTCATAAGCGAATTTTGTTTAGCGATGAAGCGCACTTCTGGTTAAATGGCTACGTCAACAAACAAAACTGCCGCATTTGGAGTAAAGCTAATCCACAAGTGTATGTCGAAACACCGTTACATCCAGAAAAACTGACTGTTTGGTGCGCTTTATAGGCTGGTGGAATCCTTCTTCAAAAACGATGAAGGCCACAACGTTACAGTCAATGGTGATCGGTATAGAGCCATGATTACTAACTTTTTCATTCCTGAATTGAACAATCATGATGTCTAGGAGCTGTGGTTCCAACAAGACGGCGCAACATGTCACACAGCTCGTGCCACAATCTATTTATTGAAAGACACGTTGGGTGACCGCCTAATTTCACGTTTTGGACCTGTGAATTGGCCTCCAAGATCTTGTGATTTAACACCGCTAGACTATTTTCTGTGGGGCTATGTAAAGTCATTGGTCTATGCGGATAAGCCACAAACGCTCGACCATTTGGAAGACAACATTCGCCGTGTTATTGCTGATATACGGCCACAAATGTTGGAAAAAGTCATCGAAAATTGGACGTCTAGATTGGACTTCATCCGAGCCAGCCGTGGCAGTCCTATGCCAGAAATCATATTTAAAATGTAATGCCACAATATTATCTTTCGAATAAAAAAAATTCATGTCAATCGAATAATACATCGTTGTTTTATTGCAATTTAAAGTTCTATACCTCTAAAAAAACACCCTTTATAAAGAAAATAACGATTTTTTTACAATACTTTATTGCATGATTTCAATGTGCGCACTAATAGTTGCAAGCAAAACATTAAGTCTGTACGAGATTTCTGGCCATGTTCTATGAAGCACTTCGGGATCAATATTCTGAATGGCCGCTGTAATACGACTTTTTAATTCGTCAGTGTTACGAACAGAGACGTCTCAAGGCATGAGTCCAGGGCCTCACCCTCGGTTAGGGCCTCGTATCGTTCTCGACTCAATCTTTTGAGACCATGATCCATCTAACTTTATGGTCAACTTTTATTCCCGTACATATTCTAAAAAAAAAAAAAAAAAAAAAAAACCCCAGAATTTTAAAGTGCATGTCAACTGGCAACATTGACAAGACTGTATTATTATGTGATGACCGTTGTCCAAGATTAGGCCTAGGCCTAATACCGTAAACAATAATTCACCTCATTTACTGAAAATACTGCCTACAGTCGAGGCTGTTTGTGCACAGGTTTGTGAGATTGAGAGCCGTGGACATTTTTTTTTCAAATTACCGTTTGTACGAGTATTTGACAATGTGCATGCTATACATTGTCTATTTTTAAAAATCACATGTATGACCTACTTTTGAATAGGGGATCAGGTAGTGCCGGTTTATCCATTGGGTGCTTGGGGTGGGTGCCCAGGGGCATGGAAGGGCCCGGATAAGCTGGACTTAACCAGGCTTTCTGGTAGTAAATTTCGATCTGTCAATGCCAAGGGGGCCTGTAGATCTTCTGCGCCTAGGACCCGAAATGAGCTTAAATCGGCACTAGGCCCAGGGCCTCAGAAAGTTTTAAGACGTCCCTGGTTACGAAGTGGAGATTGATAATTGATGTTTTTTACATATTTTTTACAAGTCCAAATGTGTTTTATCTAGAGATCTAAGTGACCACGATATTTGAGCTCCTCTTCTTCCCGTCGTCAGGAAATTTTTTCTCTATTCTAAATTCCAGGGTGGTGGTACCCCATTTACGCTGTACACATATTACAGATTTAAATTCGATAAATCCTTCTACAACTTGCGCTTGTTCTTGTGATGAAGCCATTTCAAATCGAGAATGTTGCAAAACGTCGACATTACGCTATCTACTTGGCATTTCATTTCACAGAAACTTAATCATTTCTGTATAGAACGTAAAAACTATAAGTGAAAATCTTTGTTTATTTTTAATTCATTTTTAAAAGTATAGTCATACTTTTCGGACACTCTTTTTACGTCTGTTATGAATGTATGTATCCTAAAAAAATTTAGACAATTTTAGGTTCATGGTGAATTTTGCAAAGACACTATTAATTACGTATGCTAATTCGAAAAATGAATACCTAGTTCTTACTAAGAAGTCATAAATTCTTTTCTTATTACCATAAGATAAATTAATTGCTCCGCAGGGCGTATTTTCGTGAATTCAATACCGTGTATAATTCCCTTGAGGTCAATTAAGATTTCTGATGCTTAAGCATTTCCGAAAAGTTTTCCATATAATTTGAAGAGGAAAATTGAATGATTGATAATCTTCATAATATTCCTTTCGATGAGAAAACTAATTTAACAGTTATTGACAGGTTTGGTAATTTGGGGTGTAGAATTTGAATGAGAGACATAGAAAATATCCAATGAAAATGTATTGCTTGATGTTTCCTAGTTTTATTTCTGAATTATTCGGCAATTTACTTAATTTTAAGACTGATTATCCGTAGGGTATTGGATATACTTATCACATGTGATGCAAATTTGCTAACTTACGATTATGTAAGTTTTTGCAATTAAAACCTATCTCAAAATCATCACTCGTTTACACAAAATGGTTAATAAAAGCATTAAAATAAAACACGAGTAGATAATTTTAGCAATGATGCATTTGTACTTATAAAAATTGATATTTTACTTATTGTCATTTGTGATATACAGATCTTCAATCATTTGGCATCTTAATCCAGTTTTTAACGATATTAATATGATAAATCAAAACGTGAAATGTCTTTTATTGATATGTACTAAATATTTATTTTTCTGGCAGAAAACGAATAGTGAAATAATTATTCGAATTCATAAGGTGGATTGTGGCCACTACAGTTACAGAGTTACAGTTAATATCTTTATGTGGGATTTGGAGCAACAAAGGCTATTATCCCATTGTGGCCACCAAATGGTCATTGTCGTGAACTCGTAAATGACGTCATTTCTATTGAATCGTGGGTTCACTAAAGATACGCCATGTCCGTGAAATCCATCGAGGCACAAAATCCTCATGTTAGAGTGGTTTAGAAGTTTGGAGTATTGGGTACCGGCCCAAGTATCGATCTCGTCATTTAATCATGGTTGAAAATTACGAGATCCATGTCTCTCAGTTCGATATGCCAATTTAATAAGTTATCAATCAATCGCAAGGTGTTCCAAGGAGCTTGTGGATTGTTGATTTGGCAACCGTAATGTATCGTGAATGTAATGTTTAAGATTACGAAAAGTCAATAACTACAAATATACAAATAATTGGAATGATTTTTTCATATATTGTTTAATAGAAGAAATTGATATCGTCAAATAATTCAAATGATGGCAGCACGAAAAAATGAAACGAAACAGAATATAGCATTCTCTTGAATTTCCTGTTTTTCGAATAACAGACATGAAAAAAAATCTTTGTTCTATTTCGTATAAATATTCATTTATCACGTGTCTAAAGAAAAAATGTCGTAGAAAAAAATAATCATCTGTCAATGAAACCTCATTGACAGATTACATAGGATTATTAATATTTCATTTCTAGTTGTAAATGAAAAAAAAATTGCAAACCATCTTTGTATTAATCCCCCCTTCGAATTCTGTTAATTACTCTTAAAAATGAGTAAGTATGTTTTAAAATTTCTGATTTGAAAATCGTGCCTTGTAAAATGGTTGCCATTTTAAGAAATGAAAAACATAAGAGGTAAATGTGATTATAATAATTCAGTTAACAATGATTATTTTTTAAGGACTAAATTCATGTGACGTCATGGTCACATGATAAATACAATCACGTGTTTCCAGCCAATCAGCTCACGCTCTTCGCTATTGCCAACTTATGCTTTTTACAGAAACTTTCCTTTAAAAAGTACGTATTTGTCAATATTAGTTTCGCACATAAGGAAATAATATGCACTTGATTTAAAAACACACGTATAATTCAAGAAGTTTTAATATTTAAAAATTTTTTGAAGAACAGTATTTGAAAATTTTTACCCAATTATTAAATTTTGAATTTCTTCTCGTAAGTTTCTCAAGTAGAAAACTGAACGCAAATGTAAAGTTTTGAATTAATTGGAGGACACGTGTTTATCTTTATCACTTATGGCCATCGTAAATTTAACCCATTTGAATTTGTAACTTTTTTATCATTAGCAAAAGAAATCATTTTACAGTTGATTCTATAATTCATTTTACCTTCTAGTTAGAAAAGTTTTTTTCACAAAAAAAAGAAAAAAACTTTATTTTTATTTTATTTAAATATGTATTAGGTATGTGATATAAATTTCACATTCGTACAGTACATTCCATATTTTACGTAATTTTTATATTGTTATCGGATTTATTACTATTATATTAAATAAAAAAACTAATGAATACTTTTATAAATCTGCAACTTTCATACCCACGAAATTTTATACAGAAGCTTTCACATTGCTTATTTCACAAAAAATACTTTCAGTGGAAATGTTCAACGTAATAAAGCGACAACTTGTAGGTAGTGAGTCTAGTACATAAAAATAAAGAGCTAACTTTTTCCAACCGGAGCCCTGCAATTTTCTCAGAGAATAGGCTATAAAACTCTTGATGAAGACTTCACTCTAGAGACTGAACCAGTTCCAGAAAACTTGCATTTCAGGAATTATTTCCTTTTGTGGTATTTTCCTTTCTTTTTTAAGTCTTTTTTGTCAGCAATCAGCAAAATGCGTTTTTTCGGTTAAGTGCAATTTAATCTACTGGTGGATTTTCTTTTTTTTAGCAAACAAAACTTTTTTGTTGTGTAATATACTCTTTGAAGACAATAGAGCACTCTACCTAATATCAAAGAACATTTTATTTTAAATGACTATATTTAATCAACGTGATTGATTGCCAAAAAATCGATTAATATTTGTGTCAGGAATAAGGAAAATAATTCTACCTATTGATTTCAACGATTTGGTTTAATAAACTAATTTTTTGAGTTTTAGTACCAACTGCATACATGTGTAATTGATTTTTCTAGTGTTGTATAAAAATGTAATTATTTTTTCTATTGATGTACGTTTTATGTGTATTCTTAAGTCATTTTTTTGAGATTTAATAATTGCCTGTTGATTTTCAAGCGTATTTTATAGAGCATTAGTTTTTGATGAAAATTTTTCAAAAGTTAGATATTTCGATTGGTAGTGTGAGTAATAGCTCGATATTTTCTACGTAAGAGCTCTAATTTTTATTTATGTTGGAATTTCCAAAATCAACAAATGTGCTATACATTAATTTTCTCTCTATATAAGTTTTTAAGTCGTCTTCAGACAATATTACGTTTGTTTTCTCCTTAGTTGATTCCATGAAGAAAACAATGCTTAATTTGACTTCTTGTATTTAATATGGTAAAATTCTCATGCGAACTTTTTGTAAACTTATATTTTGCATGCACAGTTTATTTTATTATTTTATAGGTAACTAATTGTACCTGCGAATTAAATTGGTTGAGTCCTAGGAGGACCCACTTTTGGTCGCCAAATTTTTTGTTGCCAAATTTTGAGCGACAAAGGTTACAATATGGTAACCCTTCCATTTCATCCAAAAATTTGGATTTTCAAATCACCGAAAAAATGGCAACCCTAAAAAAAGTGCAACGTTTTTCGCCTTTTCCGAAAAAACGTCTTTTTGACATTTGACTTCGCTTGAGAAGGTTCCACCGGTTTTTGTTAAGAATGGCTTGTGAAAAGAAATTACTTGAAAGTGAGGCTACGACAGGTTTCTTTGTGCTCCTGGGCACAAAGGGGAAGAAAGAGACGTTAGAATGGTGTATGAAAGCTAATTTAATTGCTTCTCGTTATGAATGTCCGAGGTGTAAAAGAAATGCGTTTGCAAGAGCGAAAGGGTATGGTTGACGGCTACGAATGGCGTTGCCGCAGCCAGTCGAAAGATAATCCCCACGACGTCGTTCGGAGTGTGAGAAAGGGCACTTGGTTTAGCGAAAGCAAACTTGCTATAACTATTATCTTGCGTTTGACGAGATATTGGTTCGGCAAGAGCATGAATGCGTTCGTGGTGAATGACGATCTAACGGTCACAAGTTGGTGGATGACAATTTTCATGAATTCCTTGCATCCATCGCAAGGGTGTATCCACCAACGGAACATGACGAAATGCAAGCGTAAGGTAAGTGCCTTTTAAAAAATTTTAAAATGATTGATTTCATGTATTTCTTCGATTTTATCTTTGCGAAACGCCCTTTTCGTCCTTTTTTAAAAATGTAAATCATGTGTTCTACACACTGGTTTTAGAATGCTTTTTTAAAATGAATTTTATTGCTTTCTCCGTTTTTATCTTTTTATAATGATTAATTTAATGTATTTATTCGATTTCATCTTTGCGAAACGCCCATTTCATCCCCCCTTCTCCCCCCCACTGACACATACGCTTCCCAAGAGTTTTTCGTCATTGACGCCTTTTTGAAAACCTTCAATTTGGCGCTTTTTGGCGAAAAATTTTTGGCGCCAAAAACACCAGTGGGTCCTCCTAGGATTTTACCATTAAATTTACATGGAAAGTATATCATAAAAAGTTGAGCTATAAAAAAAGCATAATAATAGTATTATTCTGAATCAGGCAAAGAAAACTCATTGAGTTTTTATGTACCGTATTTACTCCAATCTATGTTGCCATCAATTCTAAGCCACGCCTCCAATTCTCCAATGTTTTAAAGATAAAATAAATAAAAAAATCGCCTAAAAGGTTCGTTGATATACGATAGTTAAGAAATTTTTTAAAAAATGTAATGAGAAATAAGTTATTAATTAATTTTTTTTACCATTAAAAACTTTCAAATACACACATGAAACTATAACTACTCTAATCGTCAGTATCATGTTTCGAAAATGATTCGTCACTCCCATTGTTACAGTTGACTTCGGAATTGATGCAGGCTTTGTCAATTTCACACACGGTGTCGTCTTCCGTGCCATCCAATGCATTTGTTATGCAACATTTTTTCAAAAGAATGTATTATAGAAGAATGCAAAAGAATTATTAAAGACTGTAGAGCATTTACAAGCAAAATTTATATCATTTTGTTAACGCCATCGATGTATATTTGTTTCATCTGTGTCAAATTTTCAGTGAACACTGCTCTGTTTTCCGTTTTTTTCTGCATATAAAATTACTTCTTTTTCATATTTGCATCATAATGAAGTCTTGATGCTATTATTGATATATTTGATGTTTAGGTGATTAAAGGAAAGCGTATACAAAAATATTTCCTCAATACGAGCAGTCAACGATGTTTAGGTTGCACTGAAAACTGGAAATAAATTGCGGAATGAGAAAAGTCATCGATACAAGTGGCCAGAATGGACGGTTACATTTTTCCTTTTGAAAGGGGTGGGAACTCAATTTCTCCCATCCAACAAATGTTTTGCCTTCGATTGTAAGTCGCACCTTATTATCTGTAGCATTAACACTGGAAAAAATAATGCGGCTTAGATTCGAGTAAATCCGGTCATTTCAAAAATTAGTTTTTAATTTAACTAAATATACATTTTTTTACATTACCTGTTTACCCTACTTAAAATGATTAATTTTCAAACCTTAACTGTTTTTGATACTTTTAAAAAATTTAAGAATAATAATTCTATCAAGAGTACTTACACAGCACAGTTCCTCTAAGTTTCCAAAAAGTACTTCAGGTTCTGCAAACATAGCGAATCCTTCAACTTGAATTTTCTTCAGTGGTTCCATGAAGACCTTTTTCATAAAAAATATTCATCATACACAATTCAGTTATATTAACAGTTGTACATATAACTTAGGTTTTATATCAATAATATTTAAAACCAAATTTGAAAAATGAGTTTCCTTTTTAAATAACTGCAGTTAAAAACGTGCCCAGTAGCATTTTCAGCGATGAAAATATTTTTCTTTTGGTCAAAAATGCTAAATATTTTAAATTTTGAAATTTCACGAAATCCCTTTTGCAAACATGGGACCCATACTTCAGTCAAGTCAAGAGTTCGAATCTTAATTCTATCAAAGAACTGTAGCTTGAAATAATGGTAGTTGCTGGATGTTAAAAGGAACTGGAGGAGATCATGTAGCGGGACGTGGATTGATTGATTGAATATTAACGTCGCACTGTTCAGCTACTCAAGGGCTTTTGGCGACGGACCACGTAATTTTGAACCAAGGTCAAGTGACGTGGACGACACCTGAGCTGGCACTCCACACCAACGAGAGGACGTTTCAGCTCTCGACAGATTTAACGTGCATCGCTGCCCTACACGGTGGGTCTTTAGTGGTACTGGGCTTGAACTCGTGACAAGGTAAGCCACGATCCGATCCTATATCACTCGGCTACCACGGCCACATCGTGATGTGGAAGTTATAAGAGTAATACATTGGTTTAGTTGTTCTTGTCAATCAATCGTCACATACGAGGTAGGATTCAAAAGTTCCCGGATTGAGTCTATAACTTCAAAAATATTACCAATTAAATTAATGAAACACATTCTCCTTTTAAATAAGACCTTTGAGCAACAACACAATTTTTCCATCACTTATGAAGGTTATCGAAACATTTCTGGAATTCAATTTTAGTCATGTCCTTTAATTCAGCCTGCGATGCATTTTTAATTTCATCTGCAGATTGGAGTCGTCGACCCTGAAAGCGACGTGCCAGTTCTGGAAATATTCTGAAGTCGCAAGAGGCTAAATCAGGGAAGTAAGGAGGAAGTGACAAAACAATTGTTTTTTCGTTTTCACCTCATTGTTGTTTGTAGCCTGTTCTATGGTGTTGCTGCAGAAGCCTTTTCAATTTTTTCAGCGGTGTGAGAAGTCTGCGGACGACCAGAGTGTTTCGCGTCTTCAAAACTTTCCCTGACTTCATCTGAAACGTTGATGATACTCAAGAACTTGCATTTGCGATAAGGTATCATTACTGTACATATGCTGAAATACACTGGTGTGCAAAAATTAAGGACGAGACGGTTTTTTCAATATAACTTTATACAAAAGCTTTCCAAATCAACACATTTAATACCGTAAGATCCCCAATACGTAAGGACATGTGTAATATGTAAGCAACACTTACTAAAAGAGAAATCAGAGGGATAAAAAGAAGCTTTATTGAAAAAGTAGCATGGAGCGCAATGCGACTGAAGGCCGAAACATCACTGTGATGAAAGCAAGAAACATCCGGTCTTTAGTATAGGATATGATCTCCCCTGACTGCTAGGCAGGTTTCACAGCGTCTGCCCATGTTGAAAATGAGGGTGTCAATGAGTTGTTGAGGCATTGCTGCCCATTCGTCTTGCAACGCCAATCGAAGCTCCCGAATCGTTATTGGTGGTAAGGTACGAGCTGCCAAGCGTCTGCCTAGAAAATCCTATACATGCTCGATGGGATTGAGATCCGGAGATCGTGCCGACCAATCCATACGTTCAATATCCTCACTCTCTAAGAGCTGTTCGGCAGCTACTGTGCGATGACATGGTGCATTGCCGTCCATGAAAAGGAACTGCAGACCCATAGCGCCTCTAAAAAGACGCACATATGGAAGAAGAATCTCGTTACAATAACGGGTCCCGTTGACTGAACCTGCGTCGAAGATGTGAAGGTCTGTACGACTACCAAGCATGATGCCTCCCCAAACGAGAACATCGCGACCTCCATACCTGTCCCTTTCAATGATGTTCGAAGGATGATTGCGGCTTCCCCGCTCTCTCCAGATGAGTATGCGATGAGAATCGCTACTCAAACTGAATCTGCTCTCATCTGTAAAGAGTACTCGTCCCCATTCATTGTCTCTCCAATTCCAGTGTTCCCGGCACCACAGAGAACGCCTTCTCCGATGGACAGATGTTAAAGGTACACACCGTACAGGGCGTCGTGCAAACAGACCACCACCGTGCAGTCTTCTGGCCACGGTAAAACGCGATATCGGTCGTCCAGTCGCCTGTATCGTGTGTCTAGCGATTTCTCCCGCTGTCTGCCGCCTGTTTCTTCTGGCCTGTAAGACAATGTACCGGTCATCTGCGGGTTTGGTTCCTCGTGGACGACCACTACTGAACCCCCGGATAGCTGTTCCTATAGTTTGAAATTGTCTCCAAAGTCGTGAAACGATGCTGTGAGCAATTCCGAACTCTGCAGCCACACTTGTCACACTGCGGCCTTCCTCCAACTTCCCAATGATTCGACCTCGGGTAAAAGCATCCAGATGTCGTCTAACAGATTGATTATTCGCCATTTCTCGCTGAGGCAGCAACTCGGTGTGATTTTAACTGCTATACGGCGTGCAATCTCTTTGCCAGAAATACTAATCTTACACCGACAACATGCTTTATACTACTCAGACACTCCCCATTACGTCTACCTGCATATCTGCGCATGTGCTACCGTACATCACCTTACTTAATCTCCTGATTGGTCTTTCTGTCCGCTCTGCCTCTTCGTTCAGCTGATATGCTAATTTTTCGACTTCGTCCTTAATTTTTGCACACCAGTGTATTTCGTCAGTCTCCGAAGCACTCTACAAAACTTAATATTCATTCTCTGCTTTATAAACACCATTTCTTTCAGTCACCGTTTACTAAATGCATCCGCTAACAAAATACGATGCCGTGGTGAACCACCGGCCATTTGATTTAGGAACTTTTAGAAAAGGGCAAGAACGCAGTATTACAGAATTATCATACTCACTCTGCTGTAAAAATTTTCCACGTTGTAGGGTAAGTCTGGGAACTTTTGAATCCTACCTCGTAAAATTCTGTTGTTCATAATTAGCTGTCACGAATGATTAGTTTGAATTTATGTTTGATGCATGGTAATTATATTGGCGATGGACCTCGTAATTTAGAATTGTAGTCGAAAGAGAAGAACGACACTTGAGCTTGATCCCATTATTCAATAGACGCCGTCAAAGTGAAGAGTATTGAGCCGCACAAGATTAAACACGCACTATACTTTTACATGATGGTTTGAAAGGTTTACGAGACTCTAACCCACGAGTTAGAGTCTATTACTCTGATAGGAGGCCGCGATAGCTTAGTGGTCATGGTCACGAGCTCGTGGTCGTGCGAATTATGAGTTCGAGCCCTGGTGCCGTTGAAGACCTGCCGTGTAGAGGAAATGATGCATGTTAAATCCGACGTGGCCCAAAGTCCTTTTGTTTGTGCGGAGTAGTAGTTTAGAAAGGAAGGGTGCCTGCGTGTGAGCTCAGGTGTCGTCCTCGTCACTTGACCAACGTTCAAAATTATGGTGTCCTTCGCCTTTTGCCCTCGTGTTGCTTTGTAGTTCAATGTAAAAAAAAACACTCAACCATGGGCCCTGTTAATAGCCGTATAATTTCTGGTACGACATAACTTAAAGGAAACCATGAAAGAATTTTAGAAAATAAATGTTAAGGTAAATGATAAATATTGTCCTAGTAAATAAACTGTCAATTTTTGAAAAAAAAATACGATAGTCTTATTAATAAAATTTTACTTAAGATAAATAAACAACTTATTAGAGCAACTTGGGTATTTTTTTATCAGAAATTTACTGAACTTTCTTGAAATTGATTCAGTCAGTTTGATCATGAATTATCAGACAAATTATTAGCAATTATCTACAGAATTTTTTATTAGAACACTGTCCATTATTTTAAAAGATACATTTGAAGCCTTCGAAGCGGTTATTTCCGTGTAGCCAACTATTCGGTGATCTGCTGCCGTCTATTTTAACACGGAATGCACTCACAAATTCGTAAAATCATCAACTCTAATGTTATGCAAATGAGTGCTAAGCAGACATGTCCCCTAAGGAAGCTCAAAACAGCTCTTAAATGCCGTTAAAGGCATTGCAGACAAGGAAAACATTTTCATAATTCTGGAAAACAGACACTTGGATGATTTATGACATTTGGCGACAGTTAATTTTTAGGCAGCAATTTTTTTTTTCGTATAATACAGCATTCCTTTTTTTAAAATAAGAACATTTTTGTAAATAATTGAATTGGATTTTTAAAATGTTTAAACCATTTGGTCATTTCTAAAGTAATGCGGTTTTTTAATTGCATAGACTAAAATTTGGTAGGGAAAGGAATAGACTGCATTGCATCAATTTCCCATTAAAGAGGTATTAAATCGATCTAGTTCTTGTTGTCAATGTAAATCGTGAAAAAGACTTGGCCTTTATAGTTATTATTCAAGTTATTATGGAAGTGGAAAGGGCACACATTTGGTATGTTTAGTTTTATGAGTACCGCACATCCGGATTAGTGTTAGTGACGCTGATTGCGGTACCGTAGGGCATGGATTCAAATTCCGGAGAGTGAGTGAGTGAACATTAACGTCGCACTGTTCAGCTACACGAGGGCTTTTGGCGACGGACCACGTACTTTTGAACCATGGTCAAATGACGTGGACGACACCTGAGCTGGCACCCCCTCTCCCAACTACCACACCACACCAACGGAAGGACGTTTTAGCTCTCGATAGATTTAACGTGCATCTCTGCTCTACACGACGGGGCTTTAGCGGTACTAGGCTCGAACTCATGACATGACTGCCATGATCCGCTATCTTGACCACAGGGCTACCGCAGCCCTACAAATCCCGGAGAAAGCATGGATATTTGTAAATGCATAGTGCCTTCGCGGCATGGGGGTACTCTAAATATCCGTCAGGCGCAAGTCCTTGTGAGGTTGGTGGAAGGGGAAGAGAGGTGGGAGGCTCCTGATCCCCACCTCTCAGGGTGTTCTCCCTGAAAATTGGGGTGGAACCGAGCAAAATCGTACTGTCACTTGCACGGTGCTCAAAGCTATGGATAATAACAGGCGTAAAAATCTAGCTTTTCACCGTGATGAATTTCGTGGACCTAGATCTGATGTTACTGTCAACCTGGTGGCATAAGTAACAACAACAAAAGTTTTATAAGTTCAATAAGGACAACAACAAGTGTGAGAAATATCAATATGTTATATGAGGTTCGGGGACAATACGCGTACAACAGTGAGGAAAAGTGATTCTAAAATTTTTGAAGTATTTTGTAGAGCAGTGTTTCTCAACCCAATCAACTCTAAGGACCGGTAACTATTTTAGTGTTTTATTACGGAGTTAAGTTCGGACTAGTTTCATTATTTTAACAAATACAGAATTGTGCGACTCGAACAATTGCGGCTAATCTTTTTCGCGTACCGGCGGTTGAGAAACACTGCCCTAGAACAGTAATTCTTTAACTGTGGTCCGCGGACCCCTAAAGATCCTCAGTGCTATTCTAGAGATACTGTTGAGTTTCTCATGCACACTACACTGAGATTTCCCTCTTTTACAGACTCTAAAAGGCCTCGAGGGAAAAAAAATTGAAAGATGTACCATTCTAGACTAGGTTACTAAATAGTTCCCAATGAAAAAACTCTACTAGAACTTATATTTTGATCAAGAATATTAATTCGAAGAGGGATGTTCAAACTCTAGGGGGTCCGCGATATCACCAGGGACGTCTTAAGGCAGCAATACTCAACCTGCGGCTCACCGGGCCTTTTTAAGTGACCCGATCTTGGCCCATTGCTCTGAAAAATTCATCTATTTAAGAGAATTATATTAAAAATTTGGTGGGGGAAATTCTCTTTGTCAAGAAATGCACATACATCAATTTTGCTTTTTGCTGTCGGTGTCGTAAGGATACGAATTGAATTTCTTTTTCTATTTGAAACAGTTACGGTTAGTGATAACAGACAACAGTGGAGTAGGGGTAATTTTATAGATGGAACTAATTTTTAACTATCTTTCATATCTTACAAGTGGAAAAATATATCGTTTCAAGACGATTGAGAGGTAGACAATTTTGTAGTGAAAAACTAACATGGATCAGTAATTGTTTGATTGATCACGGAAGAGCGCTGTATTTAAAAAAATACCATTCAACAGGAATCACTCAATGACTCTTTTCCTCGAAATTCTCTTTCAAGAGGTGATAAACAGGCTTTCTTGAATAATCTTTGCAACAGCAACAAAGTGTTATGTCAGTGGTCATATCACAGTGGTAACAAAGACATCCTATGAAGTGTGTTATATTATTGGTAATCATATGAAACCGTTTACTGATGTAGAAATTGTGAAGGGGTGTTTCTTAACCCTCTAAGTGGATACCTTCCTCCTGAAAAGTTATTCCGCGAAAGCGTTTTACTCTTATTTTGCTATTCCCTTCAAAAACGCAACAGACTTCAATTCTTTCCCCCTTTTAAAACTTGGGAGGTCGAAAGGGGACAATTTTATGACCTTTTAAGATGTTAAACCTTTAAAAGGGGGAAAGGATTTCAGAAAAGTGCGGCTAATCCGCTTTTGAAAACGTTACTTGAAGGCAGAAAAATCCGTGCAGTGCATTTTCGAAGCATCTTTACACTGACGGAATTTTCCGTGCTATCCGCTTAGAGGGTTAAATGCTTCTATCTAGTGTTAGTGACAAAATAAAAAAAAAAAGAAAAACAGGAGTTATTATATTTTGATCAATTTTCCACATTTTAAAAATTTCCAATGTTACCTTGGTTATAAGGCATTGCTCCCTTTCCCCCATTTATCCTCATGCTGCGGCCCGCGTGAAAGAGCTGACATATATGTATGTGGCCCAGCAGAAAAAAAGGTTGAGTACCCTTGTTTTAAGGCATGGGCCAACTGGGCACAGGGCCTCGTTTCGCTCTCGACTCTGTCTTCAGATCATAATCCGGATAATTTTAATGTGGTCAAATATTATTCCCGTGCATATTCTCCGAAAAACAGGGAATTTCAAAATGCATGTCAATTGTCAAAAGCGGCAAGACTATATTATTATGTGATAACCGTTGTCCATATCTAGGCCTAAGCCTATTACCATAAACAATCGTTCAACTCCTTTAGTCGAAATGTAGTTGTCGGTCGAGTCAGTTTGTTCCTAGGGTTTGAGATTGTGAGTCCGTGCACATTTATTTGTTTCAAATTACCGTTTGAAGAAATATTTGACAATGCATGCTATAAACTGTCTACTTTTAAAGATCTCAGGTAAGGCATACTTTAGTATAGGGGCCCAGGGCCTAAAAAATCTTGAGATTTCTCTGAGCCCAGGCCTCAAAGAGCCTTAAGACGTCCCTAGATGTCACGCTGATACATAACGGGGAGGGGGCGTGGCAATCGAAAGTTTAAGAACCGCTGCCCTACAAGAAAAGGGATCTAGAGACATCCGAGGGCATCGTGTTAACACGGGTGAAATATAACATTATTGTAACTATTGGTGAGCTAGTTCAGCATCTTTGATTCATTTAATCTTTCGTCGTGATATTGGAAGCGTGTCAAGTAGGTGAATGGGTTGCAAAGACACTAGGGTTTCTTTCCCGGGATCCCGGGAAATCATAAGATTTCTATACTTTTTCTATTCCAGGGAATTATACTTCGTTACCGGGAATTGCAGCGACAAAATACGCAGGAATAGTTTGTTGACAATGCTTGAAAGGTTTTTAGAATTAAAGTCAGTAATTTCAAAAGCATTCATTGACATTGAAGAAGAATAAATGATGGCCAATGTAGAGTTTGAAACTGTGACTACAATTGTAGCAGGCTTATAAAACCAGTAAAAGTTGGCTTAGAAAAATTTTGCAGTCGAAATGGGACTTTGTAAACTACAAAAGGTACATTGTCTTTCGATATTGGAGAATTGAAGGAACAAAATTTAGAATTTGCTAAAAATATGAAATATTTTCTAATCCAAAGAATTAATGAGAGACGCAACGTTAGTTTAATAGAATTAATGCAACACCTGAATTTTCGGAGAAAATACGAAGCAGATGCTGTTTCTGTCGATATTTCGCGATTGTCTAGTAAAAATTGTTTGGTTAGACAAGCCCAAATGAGAAAGAGAGAGGAGAGAGAGAGAGAGAGATAGGGACAAGGCTTTTCTGCGAAGAAGAGGAATCAATATCCAACTCTTCGCACTCAGAAGAAGAGAGCATGGAGATTTTGAAACAAAAACCTTTGACGTTGGTCGAAAAATTAGAGAAAGCAATTTATTCTAATTTTATATTGCTCAATCAAGAAAAGTTCTAGTTTCAACAAAATCATGCAGTTGTTTGATTCGACAGAAAATCGATCACCAAACATTATAAAAGTATGTGAGGCTTTAAAAACAATTCCTCCAACGTCAGTTGAAGCCGAGAGAGCATTTTTTTCTGCCTGATTGTTCGTCACAAAGCTTAGAACTAGGCCGAGTGATAAAAGTATAAATTTCCTATGCTTTCTGAAATCCTATTTTAAAAATGAATAATGAATTTATTATATATTTTTTGTATTTTTAGCTCCTTCTATAAATAAGTATTAATTTTGGAATTTATATGTATCTTTATTTTATATAATTATTATTAATTTTATTTAAAAATAATTTGTTTTTAAATTTTTTAAAATTTTGATGCATTCCAGGGAATCCCGGGAACGACAATTACATTCCTGGGAATGGAAAAACCCAGGAAATCAGAAACCTTAGTATACATGCTTTTTTATGGGAGGAGGGGGAGTTATATTCTAAAAAACATGCCAACGAAAGCACCGAGGTGTAATCTCTAAGCTAAAAGTTAAAAATCTGTTGGTCTATGGGAAGGGGTTGAACCCTGTACAACCTCCCTTTGTGTGTGCCACTCTTATTTTCCCCACATTATCGAAAAAAATCCCAAATTTATGTTGATTTAATATTATAGAAATGTACTTCACAATAAACTTCTTATGTTCCCCAACTTTTCTTTTATAATATAAATTCAGCTGAACATTCCCAAAACATTCTTATTTAAAAAAAAATTTAAGAACAGTGAAACAAATTACATTTCTCAACACCATCAGATGATCATCCAGGAACATGCATTCACTTTGGAAAAGATCCCACATAGCTTCACGCCTCTTTAACTCATTTCTAGAGCGCGTCAAGGTGCCCAGATTCTCAATCTGATGTTCTATTTCATCTAAGGCAGCGATGGAGTTATCGTTCGAATCTTTTACTCCATCCTCCCCCACGTGGTTGCTTCAAGGAAAAAAAATTATGATGATGATAAATTATTATTTCTTAAAAAAATTTACTCATAATATAGAAATCTTTCGTGTATTACTTACATATGCACTGGAGACATTGGTTGCGCTTCTGACTTGTTTTCTGTTTGGGCCTTCGTGAAACTGCTTACCAAATTGTCTTGATTCGAATCTTTTTCTGCTGACGCTGGAGTCAAAATTCTTGAAAATGTTCGAGTCAAGGTAGACTGGTGAGACCCAGATTGTGAAGATAGATGCTTTTTAGAATGCCTTCTAAATAGACCTTTGCACTCTTTCGGTGTGCGACCTTCCCACAAGGATACAAATTCTGCCCATTGCATACCCTGAAATCAAAATGATTTTTTCTTAGAAAATTTTTCCAGTTTTTTCTGCTATATTTGCTAGATTTTATCTATACATTATGGTAGATTGTGAACAGCCAAAGCAATTCTTGTTACAGAAAAACAGGTAGTTTAGTACTTTCTAACATTTATTGTGATGAGAGTACATCTACCGAATAGTTACATGGAAAATAAACACACCAGGTACATTTAACAGCTTCTTTAGCATTAAAATGTGCTCACTTGTAGCCTACATTAAGGCCTTATGTAGCTGACAGCTAATCTAGGTCTACTGTCGAAATTACAGCGTAGGAAAAAGCGGAAGATAGAAAAAATGCTGGGATCGAACTGATTCAAAGGTGCGGGGCGAGGGATGGGGGCATGAAATGTTGCAATATACGTTGTACTATTCACTATTCAGTACTCATTCATCAATAAACATCGTTTAGGGTTATTTATATTGCAGAAAAATAATTTTAGTTTGAGTCTAAAATCTCATCTAAACAAAATTAAATATTTTAATCATTTTTTCAAAAATTCAATCCGTTTGTGTCAATATTAAATTCTGAAACTATTTTCTTAGTTATTTTTCTTCTTATTTCCGTAGCATAGAACATCTTTTCCACACATAGTTAGGTTTCGAATAAAACAATTTTAACAAATTTTTCTTCTCTCCTTATAACAGTTACTGTACATATCCAATAATATGCTTCAACACGTTTAAAACTTAAATTTTTAAATTCCCCCAAAGTAAAATAATTCCGGAATACAAAACAATATTAATATTTTTTAATTAATTACAACATTATAATATATTTTTAATTATGAACATGCATGTGATTGAATTATACAAACAGTCATGTAACTGAATTATACAATAAGTTTTGATTTATACATATTCTTCAATAAAATTTATTTTACAATAATTTTAATAGCAAACTTTTTTAAACTTTAATACATACAATTTTACTCATAATTTAAAACAAAACAAAACAATGTTTTGATTTTTGGTTGAGCACTTCTGTCTAATTTAACGTCACGAAAAAAAGCTTTTATATAATTCATAAAAATACACTTTATATGGATGAATAAAATTGCCACCAATAAAAATACACATTTCTTTATACATTTTTTCTGTAATAAAATTGCCTTTTTGGTTACTCTTATTATTTTTAAAAAACCCGAACATTCTCTATAGCGGTTTTTCATTTCAAAACATTTTTGCAGAGAATCCATTATGAATTTAAGAGCATTACATCTTAATAGATCTTTTCAAGTAAGTTTTTATGACTACTAAATATTATGAGAAATTTTACGATACTTTAAAAAAAGACTACCAGTTTAAAAGCGAAACATTCTCTAATTTTTTATAAAACAACTGTATTTATACCTGCATTCTCAATGGCAGAATCTTTATTTCACCCATAATTTTCCGCATTTTCAGCATAAAATTTTCTTAACTATTTGGATAATATACATAAAAATAGCAGTAAATAATCGAAGTCAAAAGATATTTTGCGACGTGTTCTGCCATCAAATCTAATAATGCATCTCATACCACGTACTTTCTTCACAAAATATGTTTTAAAATTTATAAATAGTCGGTGCGACAGTAATTTAATATAAATATTAAAGCGAATTGTGAATTAAATAGGAAACACAAAGTTCTAATCGTAAACACATGACCTTTAAGGAGGTGAAACTTGTTTCTTTCTAGAACCAATTAAAATAAAAAAGAGGAATATTAATCTCAAAAGTGTTTTGATATAAAATTTATTTTATTTTGATAGTAGTTTGATAATTTCAGGCAGTTATATTCATCTTTTTATTTTCATAGTAAAGCTTAAGGGGTTACATATAAATTCTTGCAATTATTCCAATCTTTAAACATTTCATTTTCCGAAAAGAAAAAACGAAAGCTGAATTATGTACAAAAACATTACAATAGTTATATATTTTATTGGATTAAAAGTGACTGAAGTACATTTTAAAATTAAATGTTTTGTATCTTGTTACAACTAATGGTTCTTTAATCATAGCCAATTATAGTTGAAATTAACTTTAATGCCTTTTTATAAGTTCAAGAAATATTTTTTTAAAAAAAAAAAATGAAAATACTCGCATAGCGTCTTATTTATTTTTAATTTAAGAATACATTTACTTTTCTTATAAATTCCCAAACACTTTAATGTCCGATTGATTATATGTTTTCCTTTCTCTTTTCATTTTTATTTGCACATTCACAACAAAGATTTAATTATTTTTTCACAATTTGGATGTTTCTTTAACTAGTTTATTTAATGATCAATATTTTGGTTTAGTTATGAGTAATATTAAGCCATTATATACATATATAAAAAAACATTTGCATCTTAGATTTTTAATCCTCTTGCATTTTATATTTGTATTTAATTCACAGAAATCCTAAAACTAAATTTGTAATTTGATGAGACATTTAATCACATTCTTTTAAATAATATTGAAACACGCCATGTATAATTGTTTTTTCTGCAGTGTTACATTGCTTGTGGAAAAATTGAGTATTACAACATGAACTTGAAAAATAAGATTATAGCAACCCTAGAAGACGTGATCAGGGTTACCAAATTGGTAACTTTTATCGCATTAAATTTGTCGGCTGACTAAATCAACACAATAACTTCAATATTTATATTTGTTTCCGTAGAATGTATACTTGTATGCATGTTACCTTGTATTTACATAAATGTTCATCGATGAATTCTGAAGGCTGCAAATTGCTTAGCACTTCTTCTAACCCACAGAGAGATTCAGATTTACTTCGACCTGAACGGTCAAACTATAATAAAACAGAAAATAAATTTGTAAGTGAACTTATATTTCAGATTAATTAAATGTTATCTTGTAATAAAATTTAATTGCATATAGCCCCAATATAGTCCAAAATATTTTTTTTCATTAATACTTACCAAACGCAATAGAGACCACGTATTTTTTCCTTTCCTTGATGTATCTGAAAATAAATTTGTTTTTCATTGAATAAATGCTTTAAAAATGCTGTCATAAAAAAGTATAATGAAGTTAAAGATAATATATATTCCAAAAGGGGGTCTCATATTCCAGGAAGCTTAAATAAGGGCAGTAACATCTCGCATAAGCCAACTTCCTAAGCTAAAACAACCAATCAAATGAATACTTTTAAGGTATCCGACTACGTTCGGAACCGTAATTTTGCAAAAGCGTATAAATTGATAATATTTATGATATCTAGTGTCACTTAGATTAGAAAATGTATAGAAAATTGTTTTCAGAATATTATTACAATAAAAAATTATTTAAGTACAATATTTTGACAAAAAATGAACATAGAATGGCCAATTTTCGAAATATTCTCCTTTTGTGAAAAATGCTTCTATTATAATAATATTTTGCCTGTATATAGCCCAGATCTCTGTACAGAGGCTCAACTAGAATTTTTGAAATATATAACTTAGAAGCGTATTTATATATCCATTTTTTACGACAACAGAGGGGAGAAATTTTAAGAAAAAAACGCCGATAATTATTTCAATTGGTTGTAATTCTGAAAATAATGTGAATTTTTCAAAAAAAAAAAAATATTTCAGATTCTCTGGAGAAGTCTTTACTTCATATAAGCAAAATATTATTGTAGAAGCATAATTTATAAAAGGAGAACCTTTTGAAAAAAGGTTATTCTAAGTTAATTTTTTGCCAAAATATTGTATTTAAATAATCTTTTTTTGTCAAAATGTCCTTAAAACAATTTTATACATGTATTCTATTCTAAGTGACACTAAATATCATGAAAATTATCCATTTATGTGCTTTTTTAAAATCACGGTTCCGAATGTGGTCGGATACCTTAATCGCTCCCGAAATTTTTGCTCATCAAATGTGTTTAGTTTTCAAAGGAAGTGAGAGTTATATAAAGTTCACTATATAGCAACACGAGGATAATTTTGAACACATCATAATTTTGAACCTTAGTCAAGTGACGAGGACGGCACCTGAGCTAGTAACCCCTCTCCCAACAACACCATACCACATCAACGCGAGGACATTGTGCATCGGCTCCTCTACACGGCGATTCATCAGTAGCACCAGGATCCAAACTCGGAACACATAACCATTAGGCTACCACGGTCATCTAGTTTGCAGAGATATCCATGCCATTTATCACTGCCCGGATGCGAAATAATATTTTAAAAATATCTGATTTGCCCCCCTCAAAAAAAAAAAAAAAAAAAACGAACAGCAACCATGTTTAAAGTGCTCAATTATTTTCTCATGTATTTTCTTACAGTGAAAACAAAAATATTTTTATTCGGTTTGCAGTAACATGATTTACTATTATCAGTAGTGTAAAGCAGTGCTTCTCAAACTTTCAATATTTGCGACCCAATATTCAATCATATAATTTTCATCGCACCTCCTTCCATACAATAACAATGTATTGAATTCAATAATGCTATACTTTTATGTTAAAGCTGCAACACGACTTAAACCTCTTAAGTGCCACCGGCGTATATAAACGTCTTGCTCAGCCAAAGCGTTATTTTCCTCAGACGTACATATACGTCTGTCCGAAGTACGATCTTTTCTGTGCACTGCTGTCCATAAAATTATTCAGAAGGCTTTGAATGCAAAAAAAGAACCTTGACATTGTTTGAAAAGGATGTACTTATTTTAGAGGATTTGTGTGCTTATTTATTCCTTTTCTTCCCTCCCCCCCTCATACATTACATACGCACACCTACGTGGAAAACGGTGGCATGGGGGAGCGAATCGCGTAACTTTTAATCGGCAGTTAAGGGATTAATTATAAACCGTACAAATTATCAAGAAAAATATTATTTTTGCATATAATATATATAATAATACCATGGGGTCATTGGTAATTACTTGGTCTTAACTTAGTATTGAAAATACATTGTGCAGTACTGATGCATTTATAAGTGTATTATATCAGTGTAAATGTGTATTTTATTTATTATGTCAAAATGTATTTTTTTTTTTTTACTTTCAGTGAATTAGTAATTTTTAAAAAATAATCTTTTGTTTTCGACTTTTCAATATACTTGCGCCCCCCTCGTAGAGTTATCACGCCTTCCACAGTTTGAGAAACGCTGGTGTGAGCAACTTTTTGAGGTTGCTGAAACAGGGAACAACAATAACATACACTGCTGGACAATTGCTAAGGACGGAGCACAAATTGCTATGTAGCATAACATTAAGCGAGACATGAGGCCTAGCAGGATAAAATATAGTTGCCACACTGTTCAGACATTAGAATAAAGAATATTTATAGTTGCCACACTGTTCAGACATTAGAATAAAGAATATTTATTGTTCTGGAAAGTACAAAAGCTGTGAAACATCTGAAAGAAAAAAAATGTTCATTTGATCTGCGTACGGAGAAATGGAACAATGCATCTAAAACTCAGCAGGCATCTTAAAGAAAGGTATCAGTACGGGATATGTCCACCGTGGAGTGTGATGCAACATTCCACACGTCGTACCATACTTTGCACAACATTATCCAGCAGCTGTTGAGGCAATTTATCCCATTCCTCTGTGAGTGCACGGATGAGGGTGTTCTTGTTTGTCGGAGGATAGTTTCGACCAGCAACTTGCCTCCCCAAAGCATCCCACACATTTTCAATGGGGTTTAGATCTGGAGAACGCGCTGGCCATACGAGACGTTGAATACCCTCGCTGTCTAGACAATTTTGAACAGCGAGTGTTCGATGACATGTTGCGTTTCCGTCCATAAAAAAAAATTTATCACCGACAGCACCACGGAAAAGACGAACATGAGGAAGTAGAACTTCATCAATGTATCGTTGGCCCGTCATAGTCCCATTCGCAACCACATGTAGGCGCGTGCGGCCATTGATCATGATGCTGGCCCACACCATGATACTGCATGTCGGATATCGGTCCTTTTCCTGGATTTTTCTGGACGATAAGCAGTACCACTCTCGCGCCAGATCAGTTGGCGTCTACAATCCGATGGCAGACTGAACCTACTCTCATCTGAGAACAGTACGCATGCCCAGTCCTGTTCAGTCCAATTGTGATGCTCACGACACCATTGCAAACGGGCAGTACGGTGCTGTCTGGTCAATGGGACACACACAACAGGTCTGCGTGCGTATAGTCCTCCTCCCCTCAAATGTCTGGCAACAGTTTTTCGGGAGATCTGCTTTCCTGAGGCAGCAAGAAACTGATTTGCCACCTGCTGAGCTGTGGTGCGCCTGTTCCTTTTTGCTGATAGGACGATATATCTGTCTTCTGCAGGCGTCGTACTTCTAACACGACCTCCCCCGTGCCGTCTACTACACATTCCAGTAGTTTTAAATGACTTCCACAGCCGTGAAACAACGCTGTGAGCGATGTCGAACTCCCTGGCAACATCTGTTATTTTTCGCCTTTCTTCGATCTTTCCAATAATTCGGCCACGCATAAAATCATCTATGTGATGTCGGGAAGATATGCCAAAAATTTTAAGTTCGTCTATTAAATCTTTCCTGTAAAACTTTGACTTGAAACAACAACTGTCCACACGCGTCAAAACCTTTAAAGTTCTAATGAACGCTATCACGTGATGAACAGACGTGGAAAAAAAAATTGTATATACTCATACTTCTTCTTACTAATATCCCGCACTTATTCTAATTTTCCACATTTTGCTTCCTTTCATTTTGTGGTTGCTATGGATGATAGTGTTATCCGTCCCTTAGCAATTGTCCAGCTTGTAAATATTATAGTGTTTTGTATGAATTGATTGGAATTTTCGCACTGTTGAAAAGTTCGACGGACCACGTAATTTTTTTCAGTGACGTGGACGACACCTGAGCTGGCACCCCCTCTTTCTCTTTATTTTTAAATCATTTGAAAGATACCTATACCACCACCCCTCTCCTAACTGGAAGTAGCAAAATTGTGTTCTTGTAAATATTATAGTTGTTTTGTCTACGTGAGAACAGGGTGAGAGAAACCCAATGCGAACCATCCTGAATATTCTGGACAGTATCCTACAATTCAAGTTTATAACGATAAAGTGGAAATGTTTTAAGAATTTTTTAAGAAAAAAGAACTTCTGTCCTACACAATCTATGAATTAAATTAGTTTTCTTCGAATAATAAATTACAAATAATCATTCAAAATTGCTAAGATGATTTCAAATGTAGCATTCAATTACGGATTGAGATCATAAATTTTATAGGCGTAAAAGGAGAAAAATATCCTTCTTTTACTACTTAAAAAAATAACAGATTAAGATTATAGAATACAATGAATTATTTTCACAAGTTAGCTTATTGTTTAATAATTCATCATATAATTGTTTTTAAACTAAGAATTTAGATTCTCTTGATTTTTCTTAATGCTGTTAAGAAACACATAACAGCATTTTGGGAAAAAGAGAATATCGAAGAGAAATATCGATATTTTATTTCAGCTCTAATTGATCAATTAGAGTTGAAATAAAATATTGTAACTGACATTTCGACAATACTAATGTCTATAAACCGGATGAAAACTACAATATGAAGCGGAAATAACTGAAAATCCAATATTGGGAGATATTAAACAGACTAGCTATAAAAGTTGGAAGCAATAATAGAAATGTGCGGAACGCGATTTAGCGATGAAGGAAAGATACTCTTCCGATTTCTACGTGAGCGTTAAGATTTATGTCACATGGAAGAAGTCCCAGTAATTAAGGATAATTAATTACCGTAGTTAACGGATAATTAATTACCAGACAGAAAGGATTTATTGTCTAGAAATTTATAATTGTTATTGTTTATTTGTAATATTTGAATTGCATATTGTGTTTTGTTATTTATTTGTAACTAACATTATTATTACCTTTAAATTTATTTTAATGTTATAATTCATTTTTATACTCAAATGCTTTGTACTTGAAATATTATACATATTTCAATTTTGAATGGGATATTTGATATATTTTGATTTGGCGTGATTCTAAGCTTGGCGCAAACGAGTCTTGTTTCTTTCAGCCGGTTTCAGAACCTCAGTATACATACCTTATTTATTCAACTAGTGGACTATGGTCATTTTCTTTAAAATATATTTGATATTATTAATGCACTATAAATTTTCTTACTTTCACTGCACATGGGTGCAAAAGAGTTGTTTTTGTTATGTAAACAAATTGAACTTAAGAGTTTACGAATTACACAAACTGTCTATTATTTTAATTACACTGGAATTATCCAACCAGTGGCGTAACGTACACCCCTGCATCGCGGGGGGTCTAGGGTTCTCAGGGGTCCAAAGCCTGACAGACGCCTTTTGTAAGATCTGGTTTAGGGCCCCAAAACAGTACTGGTTTAAGCTCATTTCGGGCCCAGGGCGTAGATGATATATAGGCCCCCTTGGCGCTGGAGGATCGAAATTTATAACCAGAAAATCTGGTTAAGTCCAGTTTATCCAGGACCCTGAGTGCCCGCATTAAGCTCAGTGGATAAGCCAGCACTGGCCCAAAACTTGACTGCGCGCGATAGGGGGCTTGAATTCTTCCTTAGGCTACTGTTGCCAACATTATATATCGTTGCAGCTTTATCATTTTTTTTCATACTTATTGCATTAATTTGATCCATACCCCACTTGTAGTGTCTGAGACTGCTGTTGGCGTGGCTGCGGTAGAGTTAATGGGTTTTGGAAGAAGGTTTTTTTTACCCCGGGGAGAACGTTGTTCGATCACAAGTGAGGCGGTCATGGGGGAGAGAGTCCCTTGTTTTCGTTTAGCGTGAAGCGCCTAAACTGTGTCGGGGCGAAGAAATTGAGAACTTCGGCGAGAGACCGACGCGCAGGTGTGGTCTGGTAATGATTGATTGATTGAATATTAACGTCGCACTGTTCAGCTACACGAGGGCTTTTCGGCGACGGACCACGTAATTGTGAACCATGGTCAAGTGACGTGGACGACACCTGAGCTGTCACCCCCTCTCCTAACTACCACACCACACCAACGGGAGGACGTTTCAGCTCTCGACAGATTTAACGTGCATCGCTGCCCTACACGGCGGGTCTTTAGTGGTATTGTGTGGTCTGGTAAAAAGAGAAGAATAGAGTCTCTTGGGATTGATTTGAGATTGTAGTTTGATTGTTATCTGATTGCGTTTAATCAATAGAACTGTATTTAATCAAGAGATGATATATGTAATCAAGAAATTACGTTGCTCCAGATTTAATTATGTGTGTATTGATTGATTGAGAAGTTATTAAGAAAGAAAATAAAAGACTTTACGCCACTGGACATTTCAGTCATTTCAATATGATGTAAAAAATGATACAAGAGCATCAGATATATTCTAAGTGCAACTTTTAACTAAAACATATGACTTATTTTCAGAGTTAAAAAAATAATTTACTCAAAATCAAACACAGAAAGTTTTTCTTCAATATATTTTTTTTCTGTACAAATTTTTTTTCTCAGTGTATTAATTATAATAAAATATTCAAATAATCTTTGCAAAAAAAACTAGCTTTATAAGAATAATTTCTTAATGAAATTTTAGCAGAGCGTTGGACGTTGAAGATTAAACTAAAAGAGGCAAATTCGAAGTTCGGTTCGATGAAATTTCCTTTAATGTAACAACTATTTATTAATTTAAGGGTCTCAGGGGTGTTAATTTTATTCCGAGGGGTGAAAATATAAGCGATTTTCAAACAGGTATAATTCTTTTAAATTGAAATTAAATAATTCGAATCTTTCACACGTTATTTACAAAGCATTATGGTTTCAAAAAAGTACGAAATGTTTGAAATATAATCATAATTTTAAAAATTATAAGCTTATGAAAATAAGAAATAATTTTGTAAAAATATTAATTTTTGCGTTGCGCACGCTATTTACTAAAATAGTAGCTTTAATTACTAGCAATAAGTTGATTTATAAAGTTAAATGTATCCTTATTACATTGCAGTATTTTTATATAAATAGAATAATAAATTATATTTTTTTAATAAATAAAAAAATTAATTTTCAATCTTTTTTAAGAACATTTCAATATTTTTCAAATATTTTGAAATGCAAAATTTATTCTTAAATTAGTAGGGTTTAAAGGATATAATACATTTTATAATTCTACAAAGTTTTATACATCAAAGGCTACTATTTTAGAAAATAAAGTGCGCAACGCAAAAAAATTACTTAATATTTATTACAAAATTATTTCTTATTTTCATATGCTTAAAATTTTTAAAGTTAGGATTATATTTCAAATATTTTATATTTTTTTTGAAACCATAATCCTTTGTAAATAATGTGTAAAAGATTCGAATTACTTAATTTAAATTTAAAAGAATTATTCCTGTTTGAAAATTGTTTATATTTTCAACCCTTGAGACAAAACTAACGCCCAAGATACTTCTTAAGTTAGATGACACAAAGGCAACAGATAGCGTTAACAAAAATCATAGACCATAGAAGCATGTGTGCATGGTTTTCCCATAGGGGCTACATTCTCTCATTACCTGGCCTCTGCTAAAGATGGGTGGTCACTAGACGGCGCTTCTGCTGCTTGGGCAGTCAGTTACACAGTTAGTATGACAAAAGCAGTTACAGACTCAGGAAATTATTGAAGAAACCCAATTTTTTTTAACAAATAAAATGAAATTAAGACGTACCTTCAGAAATAGACAAACTTTGAGTAGAGCCATCATAATCTGAAAATAATAAGCAGATAGTTAGCACCATATTATATTATTACAAAAATATTAACTAAAATGTTTTAGTTACGTTAAATGTACACTGATATTGTTTCAATAAAAGAAAATTGAATAGTTTTTTTACCTTTACCTAAAAAGATATACAGTCTCAATGATACAACTGCAGTCGGACCTCTATATAACGAAGCTGCTAAATCCCGGATAAAAGTTCGTTACATGGAAAATTCATTATATAGAGGTTCATCTTTCAATATACTTTATAAACCACATTAAACAAATTTTAAATTCATAAACACTATGTATTAAAAACAGAAATTATTCACACATTTTTAAAGCTAATATATATGTTTATTTTATATATCTTACTCATCAAAAAAGTAAGAAGAACTGCAAGGAAAACAAGAAAAAAGAATGTCGAAGAATTCACTGTATTTTCAATATTAAAAAAATAATTTTATACTAAAATTAATGAATTTTAAGGACATTTTATAATTTAAAACACACAAATAATATTAAACATACATTATTTTATAATTAGAACACGGGGACACAGGACAACTCCACTGAGGGTGAAAGAGGATATTGAAGATGTTTCTAGTGAACTGGGCACTGGGGGTTAAGGGTTGCACTTCTTGGATGAAAAGACCAGAAATCTTTTGCTCTCTATAAAACCGGTTCAAGATTTATGACCACCATAAAATGTGTTAAAGAGAGAATCCCTTGAATTTTTTCAGAAATACTTTAAAAAAAAAGGGAGAACCAAAATTGAATCACAAAGAAAAAGTTCGTAAAATAGAAATGAACTTCTCTATAGAGAGGTTATTTTAGAAAGAAAATCGCGAAATGTTCAAGGTTCCAGGAAAAAGTTCGCTGTAGAGAAAAAATCGCAATATAGAGGTTCGACTGTATTTTTTCCCTCCAAGTATTGAATTGTCAAAAGAATGCCTTCTGTATTAAAGGAAATTAAATAAGAAGTTTTTGTCAATAGTTTCTATTTTTTTTTTTTTAGCAAAGCTTCATAAACAAAGCTTCATAAACGTTTGATTTCTAAACGTGGGATAAAACACAATTTTCATAAAAAAAAAAAACCCATTTTTTTTTTCTTTTAAACCTAACTTGAAGAAGAGTGTACGAGGTATATTAAAAAAATAACCGACCTTTATTCATTAAAAAATATCAGCATTCAGATTTACAACAAGCTTACACTAAAACCCTTAAAAGTAATCCTATTGTGCTATCATAAACTTTTCTCAACGATTTTGTCGTTGTCCGTAGCAGCGGTGGGACTCTGTTTTGCATTCATCTTGATGGCTTGTTTCTCTGGACTGGAATCAGTCCCTTTCAAGTTATTAATTAAATTTAATTTAAATAATTAAAATTTAATGCAGTAGCGTTGTTTCTGTTATTCTGCAGTTTGTCAAAAATGAAAATCTGACGGCATTCGTACTTAAAATCGCTCCCTCATTGGTTGTCCATTACCAGCTAAAATACGATTTTCTATAGACAGGAAACAAAGCTGAAGTAAGTGTTTGCATACACCAGGGATGGCGAACCATTGGCACGCGCGTCATTTATGGCACGCGACACAATATTTTGGGCACACCAGCGATCAAAATGGTTTACATTTTATTTCAAAATAGCAAAATTCAATATGAAGTATTACGAACAAACGCGAGTGATCGGTCGCGGTGGGGCGTGGAGCACACTCGTTTTATATTATTTTGTCTTATTTAAGTCGTGTACTACAATTGCTTATGATGCAAAGTTTGTCCACGCACAACATAGTCAATTTCATTGACACAACTATATTTTGAAGTTTATTTGTGTTACATTTACGATTTTTAAGTGTTTAACATGCCTAATTCAGCAAAAGAATGAAAAGGGTAAGATAGTAAGTGTAACGGAGAATTTCAAATTTGGTGAATCTACAAATATGACATTATTAGTAAAGGCGGCAAAGAGGTGCTTGTTTTACATTTTAGAATAGGATATACAGAACATCGTCTGTATAACTGCATTTTGAAACAAATCGCAAATCCTCTTGTCAAAAAGTCCACAGTAAAAATATTTAATTTCTTAAAAACCGATTGGCCGATGACTCCAATTGAGCATGCATTCTAAATCAAAGTATTATCTTACAATCCTAATATAAGTTATTTGTCATCCAAATCCACAACAACAGAACTCGCATCAACGTTACTTTAATTTGAATTACACGTATAATTAAAAAAATACAACTATACAGTGCAAAAGGTGTTTTTTTCGTTGTAAATAAATAGTTTTGTGTGTATTCTTAGTATTCAGTTTTATTACTTTTCCAATATTTACAAGTCAAAATTATTTGACGGCACGTCTATACCTCATTAAACACTTCTATGGGAAAAAATGGTACGTTGATCCAAGAGATTCTCCACCCCTGGCCAACACTTGCACTAAATTAAGCCCCTTTGGCTTTATTTGCTTACACAAGAAAAAAGTATTGTCGAATATCTTATGAATACATTTCGTTGATGTTTCAAAATTTCATACTAATCTCACGATGTACTGACATGCTTATGACTGCGTGGACTTACCGAGTATTTATGTATTTAATAATTCAGTTAAGGTAATTAGGGTACCTCTAAATTCATTTGTAAATTGCAAATTTATTATAATAGAGTAAATTTGATAACATTGCGATCACATTCAACCCATTCAACAATATATTAATGGAAATTTTTTTTTATTCTAGACATAAATATGCCTTAAATATTTAATTTATCAATAAAACATCTTAAGACCTTAATTTTTTATTTAAGAATACGTTAAAACTAACGTAAAACAGTTTAAAAAAGAGGCGAGCAACTGAGATGTCACTAATCTCATTACGCATTTTATTTACAAATTCACTAAAACGCACCTTCTAGTTAATATATACACTCCACCTTCACAATTTTCAAATAATTTTTAACATTATTAACTATTAGTATATTAAAGATTTCGAACTGGTTAGTTCATGTTGACTACTATAATATTGTTAAAGCTCTCTCTCTCTCTCTAAGAAAAGTTCGATAATTATTTTTTTAGTGTAAGTATGCAATGCACAAAATAGAATTCGCCTTTTAATATAGTAAAGACATAAACATTGTAAACGTCATAAGAATGATTTGTGTTGTTATTATGTCTTTTTCTATTTTCAGTTTTATATTTTGCGTCTGATTTTTATAAATAATCATTTCGAAATTAATCACATTCCTGAAACTTAATGGATTATTAATGCATGTTTCTTGCGCCTAATATTAACAGAATATTTTTTACAGAATATTGCTCAAATTCAGATCTTGACAATTATATCCATGATTAACAGAGAAAATGGAAAAGAAAGAAGAAAAAAAACTACCATAGTCAAAGTTTACTTTGAATCTACGCTCGTATAAAACAATTACTCGCAATTTTATTAAATCTATTTTATATTATTTCATGTACGCGCATTACATTTTTTTGTTATTACAGTGTAAAGTATTTTAAAACTTTTATTAAATGTATTGAAACATCATTATAATTAAAAAATAAGTGAGTTAAGGTTTTACGAATTTTGAAAAACATAACCAATAAAAATGAATCATTAATTTAGTTTTTGGATTTTTGTTTTAATTAACACTAATAGATATTAATAGAATGTTTTTTTTTCTTTTCATCTTGTGGTATGGAATGGATGATAAGCACTTGTGGATCTCTTCCGAACCCTAATCTCTTCTATTATTGAGTGAGTGAATATTAACGTCGCACTGTTCAGCTACACGAGGGCTTTTGGCGACGGACCACGTACTTTTGAACCATGGTCAAGTGACGTGGACGACACCTGAGCTGGTACCCCCTCTCCTAACTACCACACCACTCCAACGGGAGGAGGTTTGAACTCTCGACAGATTTAACGTGCATCGCTGCCCTACACGGCGGGTCTTTGGTGGTACTGGGTTCGAACTCGTGACAAGGCCAGCCACGATCCGGTACCTTGATCACTCGCCTACCGCGGCCCAAACCAATCCGTTGAAGTGTTACTTGTGAAGTGTCGTAAGAAACGAGAGAGAGAGAGAGAGATTGTGATTGGCTGACCAATATTTTCTTAATAAATTAATAAACTAAATGTATAATCAATTGTGATTTACTTTTCCATTTTTCTATACATTAGTAAAATATAGTACTAACATTCTAGTTCCAAATTATATGTAATCTCATACTTCTAACAAAACTTTATTCTTATTCACATTGCTTAGTTTTTGAAAGTATTTTTCAATATTTGTGATACTTTTGTAATTTAACTTAATGTATTCCTTATCTTCTTTCACATATACTCGAATTACATGAGTAGAAAAGAATTTTTAAATCCTTTGTTTTAAAGCATCACATTTCTTTAATTTACAACGCATTGTAACTGTTTTTAAGCGTGATATATCAATTCACAAAAAATAATTTATAAATAAAAAGAACTATCAATTTTACTACTAACATATTCCTCTGATGAAATTTCGAGCAATGTTAAAGTTCTTAGAATAAGATCTGAATGCATCATTCACACAACATCTTAGTACACTCAAGCTTAACAAATGCAATATGACAAATGTCTTCCAACTACACAGACAACCAACAAACATTCTCGTTCTTTAAGGCTAAACATGGCTAATATCTCAACCTTTCAAAACGGACTGCCAAGTCCTGATTACTCAGTTTAATTTTTCGTCGTTCATAACCACCAGAACACCAGCTCTTGGCGTAAAATCTCATCACCAACCCCGTTCCCCAAAGAACCAGCGTGCATCTCCATAACAGATTTCCTCGCATAGATTATGGGATAAATAGATTGCATTTGGCGCAGAGGGAATCTCCAGCAAGAATTTTCTCGCAAGAAAGGAGAATCTTGTTTGCTGCAAAAAGGGATGGAATAAACTAAAAGTTTCCGTCGAGTGGGAGGAAGATAGACTACGGTTGGGGGTTGAATTGAATGAAAGGGTTAATTCTCCTTCGCCAGAAACTGACTTTTTAAAACAGTCCACTTTTTTTAACGTTTGCACGAAGTAATTTGGGAATATATAAATAGAGGGTTGTTTATAAAGGAGCTCATAAAATGTAAATAAAATTATTTTTATTAAAATTTTTTTGGAATCATAAGCCGTAATCGCAAGAAAGAGGAAGTGTTTTCTGACGAGATGCGCGATTGCTGAAACTAAATGCGTCACAGAAATGTTTATTTCTCTATAATTATTTTTTATTCTCAAAAACAATGATCTCTACTAACTTAAAAAGTTTTCGTGGCTGTAATTATTTTTTTTCAGTCAGCATTGGACATTTAAAAATGTATTTAAATATGTATTTATTCTCTGATAAATAATATATACCGTATATTTCAGTGTATAAGCCAAAAATTTTTGGAACTTTTTTTAAAAATGAAAGCAAGTGGTTCTGCTTATACACTCATGGACAAAAAAATTAGCGCACTAAGAAGGAGTCGTCAAAATGAATCGAAATTTTACATACGTAATGACTACTTTGATATAAGTAAATGATTAGAAAATCAAAGAAAAAGGATAATTTATTTCAGAGAAAAAGGCAAAAGAACGGAGGATTTAATACCCTGTTGAGCCCCCTTTAGCGCTAATGCACGATGCGATACGATCGGGCATTGAGGCATACAAGTTCTGTATGTTTTGAGACATTTCATTTCATATTTGCTGTAACTTTGCCTCTAGTTCGTTCAAACTCGTGGGATGCCCAACTCTCAGTTCCAAATGATCCCTGATATCCTCGATTGGAGACAAATCTGGGGATCGGGCAGGCCAAAGAAGGGTAGTAACAGTGCGGAGATAGTCTTGTGACACCCTTGCCATGTGACAACGAGCATTATCTCATTGAAAAATGACTCCTGGGAGCCGTTTCATGAGTGGCAAAACATGAGGCTGCAGGATGTCATGGAGATACCACTGGGCTGTCAATGTGCCACGGATCAATGCTAGGAGTGCCCGCGTAAAGAAGGCAATAACACCCCATATCATCATACCAGCTGTCAGAGCAGTGTGTAAGCAAAGGCAGGATTGAAGCATTCACCACGGGATCTCCGCACACGAACACGATTGTCATCACTACTGAGATTGAACCTGGATTCGTCGCTAAAGACGACCTGGTCCGGTGCAGTCCAGTTTCCTCGTGCGTAGCACTACTCCAAATGGAAGCGTCGATGGGTGGGCGTCAAGGGTATTACACGTAATGGGCGCCGCGATCCCAAATGTCCTTCGACCAAGCACCGTCGTATGGTTCGAGAAGACACAGGGGTCCCTAATGAAGGTGCTACCAGTGCCTGGATGACGGCCGTTAAAGCAGTTGACTCTACGCGTGCATTTTTTACGATGTGGCGGTATTCTCGACGACTGGTCTGTCGAGGGCGTACTGAGCCTGGTTTTCGTGTAAATGACATCTCTCGGATCCACTGATCCCAACACCTCCTCACACCTCAATCAGAACGGCATAATTGACGGGCTACTCGCCTAGCTGACCACCCAGCTTCCATAATGCGGATGATATTCCCCCTCTTAAACTGTGACAGCTGCTCATATTGTCTTTGAAATCGGCGTAATGCAATGTCTACCTCAGCTCTTCCTTTGAAAACGACTCAGCACACTCAAACAAGCTTTAGTTACCTGTTTTATACTCTACGGAGAACGACGTTGAGCGCTCCCTACCGGCTATACGTAATGCGCAATCATGCTACATTTCTTATTATTTGCATATCTCCCGGACATTTACATTAATGCCAAGTTTCGTTACGATCTCGCAATTATTTCTTGGTGAGCTAATTTTTTTGTCTATGAGTGTATATATGGATCCACTGATTTAGGAAAAAACGGATCATTTAACAATTTATGTTAGCCTTGCGCAATAGATTTTAATCTTTTAACTTGTTGGGTGTTTTGAATGGAACTTTTATTCTGAGAAAGAAAAAAAACACCACATAAATCCTTCGAGGTTAGCGTGTGAATTCGAGTTTCCGAATAGTTCGTAAAATATTCGGTTGGAATATTTCGTTCCGAATAGTTCGATTTTCCACTGACTGAATGCATGTAATCATAATACAGGCCATAAAACAGATCGGCGCTCACGTGCAGCATAAGAAAATATCTCTTCCCGCTTATTTTAGATATAACAACAACAACAACAACAAAAATGGCGCAGAGAGTACGATTAATCCAGATAATGTACGAGATAACAAATAAATGTGAAAAAAATTGCGTTTGCTTCAGATAGGATTACCAAAAATAAAATTATCGTCATTGACGTCTGGCGTTTTGCTTTACAGCTATTATATCACAAAATATTCCATCAGTTTGACAATATTTTTGCTCACACGGCAACATGTTTGTAAATAATGGATTTTTTTTCATTTTCGCTTATGTATGAGTTTTAAAATTCGGATAAATTTTAATAGAAAAAAAGTACTCTCATACATGGATCGCCTTATATTCAATAATGCATTGTATGTATATTCTTCCCGGCTATTTTTATTTATGATTAATATATTTTGTTTAAGAATATTTTGGATTCTTGACATCAATCTATTTTTTGAAAACATAGACTTAAATAAAACGATTAATTAATGTAAAATCAGCAGCTAAGGCTTCCCCCTCAAATTATATACGGAAGTTCACTAGGGCCTTAGTTTTAATTCTAAATACAGCTGTTTTGAAATCGTTATTGTTAATTTTTTCCCCTGTAGTTGAAGTTTTTATGTGTAATTTCAAAATTTGAAGTCAAAATTTCAAAATTTTTCTTCAAATAAACCAATTTGAGCTTACAGCATCACATTCAGAAACTGTTCTAATTTTGCAAATTATTTTTCGTGGGAAAAAATTATTTTTCTACCTTTTTTGAGACTTTTTTTTAATTTGTATGATAAAAATTACGTAAACAGGAGATTTTCATTGTAATCATTCCGTTTTATCATTTATTACCAAGACGGTTTGATTCAAGCATTCAAGCTTATTAATTGCGTAAATACAAGAGTGTATATCCGTGGTGGGCGTTAAGTCGATCGCGATCAACCGGTAGACCGCCATGGTATTTTGAGGCGATCGCCTTCACTAAGACCTCATTATTATTTCATTACTTGAAAATGTAGAAATATTTTTAAAATGTGGAGAGCAAAATCAAACCGCATTACGAAGAAAATGTAAAATTTTCTTAGTTCCAGGAAAAAGTCCGTCAAATAGAGGTTCGTAAAATGGAGGTTTGACTGTATTGTAGACCTTCTTTTAGTTCACTACACCTACGCCATTGGGTGGACAGCAACACTTTGAAAAAATAAAAAGTAGCCTGTACCCTGGTGTATATGTCAGCGTTTGCTTATGGAAATATAGCAATAATTTTCACGAATGATCGTTTTAAATTACACAGCACTTGTTTTTTCAGAGTGGAGTTTAAATGTCTTAATGTGAAATTGATGAGACATTCTTACGTAATAAATATTAATATAAATTCTTTATTCATGATATTTTACAAACCCCCAACACACTTAGTATAAATGAAGTGGCTACTTTAGAAACTTGTAGCGAATCTTATTAGGAATCATTAAAAATATACTTATGCGACGCCAAGTTTCTTCTAAGAGTCTGTTTGAAGTGGTCTAATGATTTAAGTGGGACTTTTTTTGCTTTGTTCTATCTTTGATTATTTTATTTCCGAATTTTGTTCACATTATTAAATTTGAATATCCTTTTACATATCTCTTTAATGGCAGCGCATAAAAAATATCTTTTCAAGAACAGACGCTTTTACTATATTGTTAATTCCAGTAGAGTTATTTTCTATTATTTATTGAACAATATTTCTTTTTCTCTGTGTTAATAGTTTCAACCAATTAAAGCATATGTTAAGGCTTTTTTCAATCTTATCACGAATTTATTATCCCATTAAGAATTTCACAATCCAATTATGAATAAAAAATGAGTTTTTTAGCAGCTTAATAATAAGCCATAATAGCCAATAATGATCTTTTAATAATTACAAATAAATTTTTTAGTGCAGAAAAGATTTTAATAATACCAATTTGTATCAAATGAGAAATTATTTCGAAATATTTTTTGAAGAGTTTTTAATGTAAAAAATTCTTTAAAGAACAGTAAATTTTCAATGGGAAAAGGGCATTTTAAGCGTTACCTGGCAAATATATTTGTGTAGTTTATTATTTATTTTGATTTTTTTTTTATAATGACCAAGGCAATTTAAAATTAATGAAATTTTTGTAATTTAAGTTGTTTTCAATGAAAAGGGTTATCAGTTACAAATATCGCTTATGCTATAAATTAACGCTATGATTATACTGCAAGAGAGAGCTATTGCATTATTAAAGGAATTATTTTATTCTATTTTATTTTGAATTGACTGAAATTTAATTATGCATATTTTTGTTTCAAACGGTTTATAGCACAATGAAAGTGTTTCATTATTAGTACTGATGTAGAATTAAGGGAAAATATGCTTGGAGATTTGATATTTTAAATATTAAAGTAAAATTGTAAGATATTTTAGTGAAGTATACTGTATACTTACTAAAATTATACACTGCTGGACAATTGCTAAGGACGGATAACACTATCATCCATAGCAACCACAAAATGAAAGGAAGCAAAATGTGGAAAATTAGAATAAGTGCGGGATATTAGTAAGAAGTATGAGTATGCAAATTTTTTTTCCACGTCTGTTCATTACGTGATAGCGTTCATAAGAGCTTTAAAGGTTTTGACGCGTGTGGACAGTTGTTGTTTCAACTCAAAGTTTTACAGGAAAGATTTAATAGACGAACTTAAAATTTTTGGCATATCTTCCCGACATCACATAGATGATTTTATGCGTGGCCGAATTATTGGAAAGATCGAAGAAAGGCGAAAAATAACAGATGTTTTCAGGGAGTTCGACATCGCCCACAGCGTTGTTTCACGGCTGTGGAAGTCATTTAAAACTACTGGAATGTGTAGTAGACGGCACGGGGGAGGTCGTGTTAGAAGTACGACGCCTGCAGAAGACAGATATATCGTCCTATCAGCAAAAAAGGAACAGGCGCACCACAGCTCAGCAGGTGGCAAATCAGTTTCTTGCTGCCTCAGGAAAGCAGATCTCCCGAAAAACTGTTGCCAGACGTTTGAGGGGAGGAGGACTATACGCACGCAGACCTGTTGTGTGTGTCCCATTGACCAGACAGCACAGTACTGCCCGTTTGCAATGGTGTCGTGAGCGTCACAATTGGACTGAACAGGACCGGGCATGCGTACTATTCTCAGATGAGAGTAGGTTCAGTCTGTCATCGGATTGTAGACGCCAACTGATCTGGCGCGAGAGTGGTACAGCTTATCGTCCAGAAAATATCCAGGAAAAGGACCGATATCCGACATGCAGTATCATGGTGTGGGCCGGCATCATGATCAATGGCCGCACGCACCTACATGTGGTTGCGAATGGGACTATGACGGGCCAACGATACATTGATGAAGTTCTACTTCCTCATGTTTGTCTTTTCCGTGGTGCTGTCAATGATAAATTTGTTTTTATGGACGACAACGCAACATGTCATCGAACACTCGCTGTTCAGGATTGTCTAGACAGCGAGGGTATTCAACGTCTCGTATGGCCAGCGCGTTCTCCAGATCTAAACCCCGTTGGAAATGTGTGGGATGCTTTGGGGAGGCATGTTGCTGGTCAAAACTATCCTCCGACAAACAAGAACACCCTCATCCGTGCACTCAGAGGAATGGGATAAAATGCCTCAACAGCTGCTGGATAATGTTGTGCAAAGTATGGTACGACGTGTGGAATGTTGCATCACACTCCACGGTGGACATATCCCGTACTGATACCTTTCTTTAAGGTGCCTGCTGACTTTTAGATGCATTGTTCCATTTCTCCGTACGCAGATCAAATGAACATTTTTTTTTCTTTCAGATGTTTCACAGCTTTTGTACTTTCCAGAACAATAAATATTCTTTATTCTAATGTCTGAACAGTGTGACAACTATATTTTATCCTACTAGGCCTCATGTCTCGCTTAATGTTATGCTACATAGCAATTTGTGATCCGTCCTTAGCAATTGTCCAGCAGTGTATAATGTTACTCATGATAGATAAAAAGAAGACGTTAGAGTTAGTAGAAGAATTGAGCCAAGGAATGAAATTATGAATTATTACATCACATCATCTTATACATAAATAAGTAGTGTTTCTCCAACATTTTTTTCTCATTATATACATTTTATGATGCAGTCATAATATTCAATACCTTGCTAGAGTTAGATGTCAAATGTGCTTATAACATTTTTGGAAATCATATTTTAAGGGAAAAAAATTCTGTTATGGGTATCGTATACTTCATTGCAGAGTTTTCCACATTTCTGTTTGGGTCTTTCAAGTATTTCATGGATCACGTGGACCACAATTTGAGAGACAATATTGTGGATGTTTCAATGTTTGATAAATAATCAATTTTTCAATTCATACTATTTGTTCACACTCTCCCAAATTATTTATTTATATTTCTTGTTCAAATTTTCAATCGTTCATAAAATACTTTTTATTCATCCATTCAAGTTCAAATACATTTTTTAAAACTTGATGTTAATACAGTTTTTTCAAATATTAATTAATTAATTTAATTTAATTAATTAATTTTAATTTTTTATGGGAGAAAAAAATGAAATTTGTTCCGAATGAAGGTTAATAGATGGCGACAGAATACATTGATTATCCATCTACCAGGTGTCCAACTATTAGGTATGGAAAATTGCAATGAAATTCGCTTTCTATTTTGCCTTTTAATATTGTGATTGTGTCATACATATATTCATTTTTTTGTAATTATTTAATGAAAAGTAATGGATGCCACTAGATGTAAAAAAAATACAGCTTTTTCAAATATATTATTTTTTTAATTAAACTTAGTTAATTAATTATAATTTAAGATATATATATATATACATATATATATATATATCTCAGTCGATATTATTCCTCTAGATGGCAACACCATTGGATAAAACAGCTTTTGTTAAATTTTTGATGAAGATTTAATTTAACCTAAATAATCATAAGCTAGTTAGACGTCAGCATTCCTTTTACACTGGTTTTAAGATAAATTTTTAACTTTTATATTCAACTTTTATTAAAAAAATATTACAAATTTAATGTAATTGAAAAGCTTTTAAGGTTAATTTAAAAGGTGTTTTGCCACTTAATAATGTCATTCTGTCATATGTATATACATATTTATATTAATTGTAATTATTTAATAAAATTAAATAAATTATAAAATAAAATTTGTCTTTGTTGACCTAAGTAGGAATTGACTCAAATTTTTTTTTATATTACTTGTTTATACATTGACGCGCATTTTATAGTCTTCTATTTTTTTATACCAACTTCTTGATCATAAAACACAGAACTAAAATTCTTATTTTTCTTGCAGAAATCATTTAAAAAAAAAGAAAGCGTGTATCAGTGTGAACACGCGTTAGAAGTTAACTTCTTTGGCTTACATGTATTGAATTGTATAATAAAGTTTTTCTTTGAAGTAATCTTATATATAATTAACAAATTTATTATTATCATTATTATTTCAAACTGTATTTAAAAAAATAATTAGGATGGCAAAGGTATAAGTATAGACAAAATTTTCATTTTCAATACATAATACTAAACAAATTTTTATTGTATGTATTTTGAGAAAAGTATCATCATTATTAGTCTAAATCAAAAATTTGCCTCGAAACAAAAATGCAAAATGTTCCATGCGTTGCAACTTTTGTCGAATTATAACAAAACAAATTTTCCAGAAGTATTCATCTAAGGTATAGTTATAAATTCTTGGATACATTGTAATAATAGTGATAGGGTGAAAGAAGAAATTAAAGTTTTTTATGTATAGGAAATCATTAAAATTCTTGAAATTTTTATATAAAAATTTGCGTTTACCTATACTTTGTAAATTATCATATAAAACATTACATTGCATGCATACATTTGAAAAGAATTGCTTAAAGAAGTTAAATCAGGTGAAAATATGAAATTTAAAAAAAATGAAAACGCATGGACATTTTTTAAATTTTTAAAAACTATACCCATTTTTTTCTCACCAATTTTTTTATATGATTTTAGTTCTAAGTTACATAGAGCCAGTAAAAATTTGGGACATGTTTGTAAAAAATTTTACTGCCCACTGTAGTCTTAAAATACAAATTAATGAAGCACTATATAACACTTTCACACCAATCAAATTAATTACACCAAATCATACATATGATTTAAAAACTCACTTCTTAAACTGGATTTAGAAATTCCATTCGATTGAAAATTTAGTAAACACAATCTTTTATTGCCAAACTATTGAAAGAAATGTTGTGTTGCCACTAAATTTTAAAACAATAGATTGTTTGTATTATTTCTTTAAAAGAATTTTAAAACTGTATATCCAACAAACTCTCCTTAAACTAATTTTTGACAGATTTTGAACCATTTAAATGCCTACTTCGGGTAGATTAAAGACTCCGTTCCGATTTTTTTTAATTCATAAAATTGATTATAATTTGACTTATAGGTAACGTAAAAACAAAACAAAGTATGTATCGCAAAGCTAAAAGAGGAAAGGCTTGTTAAAGCTGCTGTTGAATGAGGAGAGGGGGTGGGTGCTAGCTCAGGGCTAATAGACGAAAAACACGAAAGAAATTTTAAAAGCCGTAATTTTTATTCTATTTTTTCAATCTTTGAACAGATTACGGATAATACTATTCTGCATATGGAGAAAAAGTTTCGTTAGATGATTTTTATAAATAATGAACTTATTAAATGTTTAATTAAAATTTTGAGTATGTTTTGAAAAATCGCAAAAAAAAAAGAAAAGAAAAGATTCCGTCATTTTTTTTATGACTGATTCTAAAAGAGAAAAGCATGAACTTGTTTAGAATAAAATAATATCAATTCATTAACTCGAAAGGAAACTTAAAGGGAATGATTTCGAAACCATTTTTATAAAAGCATATAAATTTTGACTCATTTTTAAAAAAATCGCAAAAAAATAGAAAATGTCATATTTTGTTAAAAAAAATATACCATATCGTGGCGAAAAAAATGACCTTTCCGATTCTGTAATTATTTTTTGTCTGAGATAGATAATATGAGTTAAATGGCGTTTTTTATAACGGGGGAAAATTCTGAACTTCATTCATTTCTACCTTACGTTTATTGCTAACCGTAACTGGTAACGCGTAACGAAAATTTCTCCCTACCGTGCCATAAGAAGTTAACTTCAAAAACTATAACAGTTTCTGAAAGTTCACTCAATTTTCAAAACAACTTAAGCCATACAGAGAAGGAAAGCGGTAACAGTACTAATATTGGCTTTATAAAAGATTACAAATGGATGCTTACCTAACAAAGTATTTCTTTGGCTCAGAACTTTGCTATAAACCAACAAATCACCGGGGCAGATCTGCATAGGTGGAATGACCACGATGGAATTCCGTCTGCCTTTCTTGGATGGGTCATCCGTGCTATTGAGATAAATAGGTAAAAAAATTATGTTTTTAAAAATACAGTTTTAAAAATTTAACAAAACTAACATATTTCAAAATAAAGTAAATACACTCTGTCGCAAAAAAATATATGCACCCAGAAGAAATTGAGCTACATTCACGAAATTTGGTATGCATGTAGTGTATATGAAAATAAACAAATGATTAAAAATTCAGAACAAAATATCATTTTATTAATTTACAGCTTGCAAAAAGGTTAAAAATCAGTAAGTAGTAAAGCCACCTCTGGCAGCTATACAAGCCGAAAACGGCGTGGCATCGATTCAATTAGATCACTTATGACTCCCTGTGGAAGATCCTGCCATAGTCTTTGCATCTGCGCAGTTAATTCTCCTGTATCTCGGGACGGCTGCAGTTGCCTTCCCAGCGCGTCCAGACATGCTCTATTGGCGAAAGATCTGGTGACCTGGCAGGCCATGGTAGGACGTCATATCCTTGAAGACATTGTTGGGAGAGTCGCGCAGTATGCGGACGAGCATTATCCTGTTGATAAATGGCACCTGGGCGACTTGATAGCATGGGTAGCACAATCGGCGTTAAAATATCGTCCACGTATCTGCGAGCTGTCAAAGTGCCTTGAAGGACCACTAAAGATGATCGTGTGTCCCAAGAAATTGCTCCCCACATGTGACACCTTGTGAATTTCTTATGCCGCTCGACAATAAATGCCGGATCGGACCGCTGGCCGGTGCGCCTCCAGACACGTGTGCGGTGGTCATCAGCACTGAGACTGAATCGGGATTCATCACCGAAGATGACACGTCTCCAGTCTGTCACACTCCAAGTTGCCCGAGGTCGGCAAAATCCAGTCGACACTGCCTATGATGTGGGGTCAGTGGTAAGCGTCTTAGCGGACGTCGGCTCCTCAAGCCAACTTCGCTCAGTCGTCTCCTTATGGTTTCTCTTGATGGCACTGGATGTCTGGAAGGAGGTAAGAGGCGTTGAATCGATAGCTACGTTGTTGGTGCCGAAGTGGCCACTCTTCTGATTGCACGATCCTCGCGATCATTTGTGTTCCTGGGACGTCCTGACCCTCCGCGACGGTACACTCTACCTTCTGTGATCCACTGTTGCCAACACCGAGCAACTACCATAATCCGACCGAGGTGGCGGCCGATACGTCTATTCGACCAACCTGCTTCTTCTGAGGCCTATTATACGGCCCCTATCAAAGTCCGTCAGCTGCTCGTACTGCCGCCGGTTACGTCTTAGAGGCATCCTAAGTCTCAATATCGTCTATCAAAGTCATCAGATTCGTTTGATAGCCGTACGGCACTCGTATCATGCTTTTAAATAGTTGCGCAACCAATATGCGAAACTTAGCCTTGTCTCATTGGCTTCGAAATTTTAATCATTTGCATATCTCTTACCAGACTACATTCTTGCTGAGTTTCGTGATTGTAGCTTGATTTCTTCTGGGTGCATATATTTTTTTGCGACAGAGTGTATATGAAATGTTTTATTTTTATTATGTGTATTACTTAAAAGAAAAAAACCTCAATGTGTATGAATCTAAATTCTATTCTAAAATTACATTCACTTGCTTTCATTTATCATACTGAATCACTTCCAAAATAAGAAAATATAGATAAATAGGTACAACTAAATAAAAAAAAAATAATAGCTGTGGTCTGTTTCAACTTATTCAACCTACTTCATAACTTCTTTTGTAAATTTCCATATACATCCGATGTGTAAACAGGACGGAAAGGAATTTCAAATTTCAAAGGAAAAAATTGAGTTAAGATGAAAAAATATCGAACGTACAAACTTCGAATTGAAAAAATATTGAGCACACAATTGGCAATGTCAATACCTGAATATCAATAGAAAATAACAAAATTCTCGAGAAAGTTCAGCAAGAACTCGTCTTTCGTCTCAAATGTCAACAATAAAATTTTTGTTCGAAACTTTTGATACAAAAAAAGAAAATGTTTTCAAAATTGAATATTGCACTTAACATTTTCTAAATCTTTTGGTTTTATTTGTAGAGTTTTATACTTAAGAGAGGAATAAGTCAAATAAAATAGAAAACGATGATTGAAAAAATAAAGAAAATGAGAAAAAAAAACATTACACATAAAGTATTACAATTTTTTATGAAATGCAACACATTAATATTTAATGCTATAGTTATACTCATTTTAAGAGTACATAAAAGGACAGATATTAACAATTGTTTTTATTTCCCAATAAAATTGCTAGATTTATATACCTCACTTATTTCATTATTTTGTAACAATTTATTTATTTACTGATTATGTATTCAATTCGTATTATACTTTAATAGCTAATTATATTTTTATTTAATAGTGTAGCATAATTATTTTATATTGATTTTAATACCATAGATCAACCAACTTATTTTAAATGTTTATATATTTTAAGTATAACATAATAATTCAAAACTTAATAGAAATTTACATGAGCAATTTTTAGAATTTAGATTAAATGCGTTACATTTTCACTGAAAACTTGAAATAATCGAGATATGTCTTTAAAATATATTACAATTTAATTTCAGGTAATGAATATTTTAAAAATTAATTATTTTTGATAGTAGAATTAAATGTATTGATGTTCAAGATAAGAACTTGTACTTTTTCCCCAATAATTTATCTTTTTTTTTCTCAATAAAATGTATTACACAACAACTGGAAGCAAGTGTCTGACTGAAATCGAGGAAATAAAACTTCCTTTACAGAGCATTTTCGAGAAAATAATACAAGAGATAGTGAAGAATTTTTCAATTTACATTTTTCTAAAAAATATTTATCAAAACCTTCCTTTAAAACTGCTATTATTTTGATTTTTATAATAATTAATGATGGAGATGAATTAAATGTTTGCTTCATAACCATAAATTTTTTTATTACAACTTTTTTTATGTACATTTACCAATAATTTCCTTAAATAAATTCTTTCTTATTTTCTGGCTTTAATTAAACAAAAATCGTTTGCATAAATTACTGTTGTGTAAATTAACTTTATCGCCATGTTCGTTAAAACTTACGTTCTTTGATATTAATTTATAATTTACCTTTTTCTGAATAAAGCTGAATTTCCTAATGGTTAAATTTTAAACTTTTATTTTCAAATACTGATAAATTTATCCATTTTTTTAAATAAACCAACTCGTTAAATCCTCAGATTGAAACAAATAACAAATTATTATTAAACAGTGTATCGTTCAATAAATTTTTAAATCCACTAAAAAAATACTTCACATGCTTTTAAATAATCAGTTTCATGTTAAGATAAGTGTGTATATAACAATAAGTTCTTCCTTTAAATTCTCTCTATTATAAGACAACAATACTACAGTATTTTTTAATATTTATATTTGGCTGTTTTTATTATACTTCCTGCAAACATTCTCTGATTTTTTAACGAAACGGGAGATTAATCTTCTTAGTAGAAGGAGAAATATAATCCTCTCCTTGAAACTAATGCATTGGATTAAAAGAACTCCTTTAGAGAGGGAATTCGTTTCTTTTCAGATTTTTCATTTTCTAGATTCAGAAGAATCTTAGATTTTCATCTTGAAATAATCCTAGTTTCATTCTACTATTCAGACGAGAAAAAGTAGAAAAATTATAGAAAAGCCTTTTAAAAAACAAGACATGTTTTTTTCTTTTTTATTTTTCGAGTGGAATTTTTTAAAATCTTTGCTCTGAAGTTTAAAACTTGTAGCGAAATCAAATATTTACGGATCTATCCATCTATCAATGAAAAGGGGTAGTTTTTTTATTAAATTAATTTCATTTTTAAAACATTAAAGCTGTATCCACATAATTTATTTTTCTATTTAAAGTATTTAATTTGTGTAAAAGAATATATACCTCAGAGATGCTAATAAATTATTCCACACTAAAAAAAAAAACCAAAACTTTAATTTAAAGATTTACGAATTTTTTAAACAGAATTATTGTTTAATTTTACACGTAAAGTAATTTCACGTAGGCTTTTATTAAACATTTAGAAACATAATACATAAATAAATCAAATATTATTGAGAGATTTGGGTTCTTTTCTTTCAAATTATTTCAAGACCTTTTTAATAACTCACATTCTTTTAAAATTGCTTGTGTTTTCTAAATTAATTCTAATTCATTGCAACAATTTGATTTTTTTCAATGGTTTGATGTTTCGAAATAACCATATATATAGCGGAGATCTCGTATAAATAATTCTTTTCAGAATTTAAAATATACTAGCTTCAAAAATTCAATCGATCTTGAATGTAATTTGAAAATGAATGAATATGGAAATTAAAAATTTAAAGAAAATGTCTAATTAACAGTATTTAATTGCATGCAAAACAGAAATTTGCATAAGATCCACACATATAGAGTGTTTTTTTTCCAGATATAGAAGTTTAAGTTGGCATTACTTTCCAAGATGGCGACCGATTTAACAGCTGTCAAGTGATTTATTCTCAGTTTGGTTTGGCAATTCATCAAAACGATCATCAAGCAAGGCGTAGATTCGTCGAATGGGCCCAAAACGAGATTGCCGTTGTTCCCGATTTTCATAAGCGAATTTTGTTTAGCGATGAAGCGCACTTCTGGTTGAATGGCTACGTCAACAAACAAAACTGCCGCATTTGTAGTGAAGCTAATCCACAAGTGTATGTCGAAACACCGTTACATCCAGAAAAACTGACTGTTTGGTGCGCTTTATGGGCTGGTGGAATCATTGGTCCGTACTTCTTCAAAAACGATGAAGGCCACAACGTTACAGTCAATGGTGATCGGTATAGAGCCATGATTACTAACTTTTTCATTCCTGAATTGAACAATCATGGTGTCCAGGAGCTGTGGTTCCAACAAGACGGCGCAACATGTCACACAGCTCGTGCCACAATCGATTCATTGAAAGACACGTTGGGGGTGACCGCCTAATTTCACGTTTTGGACCTGTGAATTGGCCTCCAAGATCTTGTGATTTAACACCGCTAGACTATTTTCTGTGGGGCTATGTAAAATCATTGGTCTATGCGGATAAGCCACAAACGCTTGACCATTTGGAAGACAACGTGTTATTCGGCCACAAATGTTGAAAAATTGCATCGATATACGTCATATGCCAGAAATCATGCCAGAAATCATATTTAAAATGTAATGCCACAAGATTATCTTTCGAATAAAAAAAATTCATGTCAATCGAATAATACATGGGTGTTTTATTGCAATTTTAAGTTCTATACTTCTAAAAAACACCCTTTACATAAATATTAGGTTATCAAATACATTGAATATATATTTTACTTAACTCAGTGGGGCAACATCAGTATACTTGACCTTGGGTCCTGAGGTGCAAGCGCAGAGGCTCCGGTCAGGTGGTCAGTCTGACACGAAACCCCCAGTGTGTTTAGTTCCCAAGCAAACTTGATACTCATTTATCAGCCCACTGAAGGGATGAAGGCTGCGTTGACCTTACCAAGCTCATCTGGGGTTTGAACCCCGGACCTATACATATACAGTAAGACCCCGCTTAACGCTGTTTCGGTTTAATGCTCTTTTTTATTCAATTGTGGGATTCCCCGAAATTGCACGCAGCGTTAGGTTTCCCGATATCTGAAGCAGTCTATCTGTGTTTCATCTTTCCTGTGGTGTTATACGAACGTACTTTTATCATTTCAAACATTTGTTGACGTTATTGTAAATATAAATTTAGATAATACAACGATTTCTATAGTGACAAATATTAGTATTTTTAGTTTTTACGTTGGGTGATAGTAAAAACCACCAAAATAAAGCTACAAGAAAAAGCATTTAACTAGAAACTAAAATGCAAGTGATTAGAAGATTAGAAACTAGTGAGCGTCAAATTCACATTGGTGCTGCATTGAATTTGGCAAATTCAACACACTAAGGACCGTTCTTAAGAATAAAGAAAAAATACTGCTATCGGCAACTGTAACTACGACAAGCTCTGCAACTAGAATTACCCGTTCTAGAAATATTACAATATATGAAATGGATAATAGACTTCTATATGGATTAACAACGAAATTAAACGCAATTTGCCTTTAAGTCAATCTACCTTCTTGATAAAAAGACAGGAAATTGCAAATACAGAAGAGACTGAATGATCTGAAAAGCAAACATAATGACTTAGAATTTTATTTATTTTTATATGTATATTCGTCTATCATGTTTCTATATTTATAAGAAATATATTTTCGTTTAATTGTTATAAAAACATACTTAATAAATTTAATAGTAAAATAACTGACCATCTTTCCATAGCCCCATTATTTACATGATGAGATAACCTCGTTTAACGCTGTTTCATATTACGCTCTACTTTGATAGAACGCATACCCCGCGCTAAGCAGGATCTTACTATATATATATATATATATATATATATATATATATATATATATATATATATATATATATATATATATATATATATATATATATGTGTGTGTGTGTAAGGATAATTAAATTAGATTAAAAATTAAATTCCCTATTTAGCACTTTACTCATTTTTCATTTGATCTTCAAGTATCAAACTAATCATCCATTTATTTCTTCCGAACATATGGTCCAGCCAATAAACATGTCTAATTCCAGATCATTAGATTTAATAGCCCTATATGTCAGCATTAAATTTCAAGTACACTCATAAAACCAAATCAGACTTAGTTTTAAAAAGGATCTTTATTTGATGAAATCTACACAAGCTATCATAAAGATCCTTTTTAAAACTAAGTCTGATTCTGGCTTAAAACATGCCATATATACATATAATACGCGCATTCATTCCCCCAGAAAATATAAATTGCCGAATATTGTTTGGGTTTTTGCAATTTGCGTGCAAGAAAGAGTAAATATTTTTTTTAAGTAAAATAATATTAAAGTAAAAGAATAATGTAAAACATTCATTTATTATTTTTCATAAATAAAGCAAATATTACAGAAATTCAAGAGAAAATTAAATATTCTTAAGACAAAGAAAAACGTTTTTTATACTTAATTCCATTTTGAGAAAACAAGTAAGAAAATCGAAACATTCATTTCAGTTCACCCAAAAAGTATTAAAAATTTTTACTATAAAACGTCGCGGATATTACTTCTTATCCACACATTATCAGAAAAGTCTGAGATGTAACAATTAAGATTAAATGTATACATTACATTAGTATGGAAATAGAAGAAAAAAAATTGAAAAAACAAACAAACGAGTAAATGAATATCTGCTTAATTTTTTCGACTATTTGCTTAAATCAAACTTTTTCTTTTTTAGAAATAAAAGAAAGAGCGATAAAAAAACCGCATTATTTATTTTTTAAACTTTGATACATCACAAATTTTGCTATAGAATTCTTTAGTAGCACATTTTTTTTCTAAACTTTCACTCTCAAATCGAAAAAAAAATATTACTTAAGTATTTTTTTTCTTTTTGCTTAGATTGGATAAAAAATAATTGCATGTAATTAAATGAATTCTTCCAGAAAAAAAATTGTTATACATTCATAAAAGTATTTTAAAAGAATGTGGGGGGGGAATCATTAAATGAAATCACTGTTTCAATCAAGACAAAGAATCCTAGTGTACATTTCTAATTAGGTTTCTCAAATGCTTCTTAATTAGAGCGCTTCTTAATTTTCTTTGCCGACCAAGAAAACCACGTAGAGGATCTATTTAATTTCTTCACATCGTGTTTTTCTTTCAATATTATAAAAAATTTTATTTCATAGATCTTTTACAGAAGATTTAATTTTTCTATTCCTTATTTTCATTTAAAAAATGGACTTTTTTCATAGCAATCGACGCCTTTTTCCATTTTTTCCATTTAATTACTCTCTGACCTTATTTTTTAAGCCCAAAGCTTATTTTTTTATTTATTAAAATGCATTAAATTGGTAAAAAAATGTCTCTCTGTATTGAAGGACGAACAAAGGTTATAGATAATAGCTTCATTGTTTTTGACTGAAAAGAAAATACTAATATAAAAAAAATAATTTATACTGTGAAGAATATCATTTTAACGAAATATAATTTAATAATAAGGAATTAAATATTAATTTAATGTTTCATTTTTCATTTAATTAGGTGTAATCTAACTTAATTACCTAAAAAATATGCAGAAAAGTTTCGTTTAACTGCAAGTGTTTTTTTTTTTGACATTTCAAGCCATTTGAATTTATTAAAACACTTAACACAGACAGCCTCTGATTAAATATTTATAATAATTCTTTATTTGTGTTAACAAAATTGTGTAAATTACTGTTGCAATAACTTTTATTGGTTGATGATTAAAATAAAAAATTTTTAATTAACTTTGGTGAAAAAAATAGTAATCGTATTTTTAATGGTAATTTTTTTGTTGAAATATAAAAATCCTCAAAATTAGATATTATAAGTTTTATAGGGAATGTTATATGCAGTCGAACCTGTATTTAACGAAATCGCTAAATCCAAGAAAGAAATCTGTTATGTAGGAAATTCGTTAAATAGAGATTCATCTTTTAATATACTTTAGAAAACTGCATAAAACAAATTTTAAATTCATAAACATTATATATTATTCAAAAAAATAATTATTCACACAGTTTTTTTTAAATTAATACATCAAATTATCTCCACGTATATTTTACCCATAAAAAATCTGCATGGAAAACGAGGAGGAAAAAAAACATTGTCCAGAAATACACTGCGTAATTATTCACACTTTTTTTAAAAAAAATTAATATCTATTCATTTTGTATCTTACCCATCAAAAAAAATTCTGCTAGGAAAACAAAAAAATAATATCTGTTTATTTCAGATATCTTACCCATCAAAAAAAAAAAAAAAAAAAAAAAATCTGCATGGAAAGCAAAAAAGGGGGAAAAAACATTGTCCAGACATACACTATGTATATATTTTCAACTTTACAAAATAATTTTATATTAAAATTAATGCATTTTTTATCAACATTTTCTAATTTTAAGCCGACAAGTAATTTTAAATGTACACTGTTTTATAACGAGTAATTTTAAGCATGCACTACCACATGTATCCTTAAATTTAATTATTAAAGAAATCTGTTGGTTTTATTTGAGTTTTCGTTTGAAAAATTATGGCAATTTCATTGCTCTAGGTGAGTTAGTCACCTGGTAAAATCAGTTTAAGGTCACTGATCACTACAAAATGTGCTAAAAGAAAGCCTTATTTGAAAAATGTCCGGGAATATTTTAAAAGTATAGATAAAAAAATCGAATCGCAAGAGAAAAAGCTCGTTAAATAGAAAATGCACTTCGCTCTTTTGTGATTATTTTATGAAGAAAGTAGTAAAATGTTCTCGGTTCCGAGAAAAAGTTCACAAAATAGAGAAATCGTAAAATAGAGTTTCGTTATATGGAGACTGAAAACTGAAAGAGTGGTGAGTTTAAGCAATAACGTAGTTTATTTAGATAAAAAAAATACTAGCTTGATAATAATAAGTACGACACTTTTGTTTTGTGTCTGCTACATGGATTGCTACTTTGCGCGCCTCAATTACACTTTTTTTTTTTTTTAAAAAATAAGCTTTTCATACCGTTTATTTCCGAAACCGAGAATGCGTTTATTTTTCAAAAATTGAACCAAAATTCAAAATTTGTATATAAGCCGAATTGAAAACAATCCTATAATTTTAAAATACGCCACCAAGTGGCTAAAAGGGGTGGAATATTTTTCAATATCAAACTGACGTAAAGTAAAACACCATACTTCAAGGATAATTTTTTATTTCTGGTAACCCAATCTGAAGCTAATACATTTTTTCCATCAATTTGTTATCTTGTACAATATTTACTATAGTTTTACTTTCCACGACATTTTCCCCCTGGAAAATGAGCAAGAAGAGAAATTTGTGTACGGAAAGCATGGGGAGGGCTGTGGCGTACACTAGCACCCCCCTCTATAAAAGAGAACTGTGTACGCTTTAACTACAATCACTCCCAATTTTGACGATAGGGGATTAAGACCTCTTTGGAGATCATGTGCCCCATTGAACGTTCTACCGTTTAACTACAAGTGATCGCTTTTGCTGAAAATTTTAATAACAGTATGGCAGCTCCGAACCTCTTTGTAAATGAGAAATAAGTTTGAGAGTGGAGGAAAATAAATTTTTGAATTAGGGGAGATGCCAAAACCAAATAGGTACTACGTGATCGTCGACCTATGTAAAACTCGCCGCATGACCCCATGCTTCCAGACGTTCCACTAAGTCAATGTCAATTTTACGGAAACTCGAATTCTGATAGACCTTGGTGGATTTACTTGATTTTTTTTCTTTCAGTGTAAAAGTTCCATTCAAAACAACCAAAAGGTTAGAAGATTAAAATATCTTTCGCAGACTAACAGAAAGCGTTTTTAATGTTTTTTCCAGAGATTAGCAGATTTGCATACAAGCGCGCGCGCGCCGAGCCCTTTTTTTTAACTTTGAAAAAACTTCCAAAGATTTTCATCGTATGCATAGAAATATACGGTAACATTTATTATTTTCTTATTTCTTATTAACATTTTATTATAAATTCTTTAGTATTATATTTGTTAAGTAACATAGATTTAAGTTTAAAAAAATTGTATTAGTATTTGCTTTATAAATCAGAAATCAATTCAAAATAAAAATTATGCTACTTTTCATCCAATATTTTGTATTCTTTTTGTTTCTAGGTAACACCGTAAAATAAATATTTAATTTGACGTACCTTGTTTGGAATTCATGCTAATTAAAAGTGTAAAGGGGAGAAAAGACTGGAAAGAATGAATACACACACTATTTGCAAGAACTTTTACAAACTTCGAAGAATAAATTAAAACTTTGAGGAATGTTCGTATAAACTAAAGTTTTCCTCACAAGAGAAAGGTGCACCAAAAATCGATACTTATCTTACAAAAGTTTGTACTGCGTCAAAAAAGAAAAAAAAAAGAAAGAAATTAAATCTTTTTTCGAACTCGGATCTCTTATTTCTTATACAAAATAATTGCAAATAATTCCTTGTATTAATTCCAGATTATTATTATTCATTTGTAATCATTCCTTACAGATAAAAATTTTAAAGTCCTGAATTTATCATTATATATTATATTTAAAATGCAAATACATATAAAAAATTATAAACATCTTCGTTTTTCTGATAGGTAATAAAGAAAATTTAATACTAAACGATAAACAACTAATATGTGAATAATATATAGTTATAAAAGTAAATGGAAAATGAAAATTTTTACCAAAGTTTAAAAGTGATTTTTGAGAATTTAATGGAATAACATTAGAGAAAAAACAATCATGTTTTGTTTTTGTTTTTAAATTTACTTGAGTAATAATTTTTGAATAAAAATAATAATAATCTTAGAATTGTAAAAGTATACTCATATTTCTATATATTACAATATTCTAGAGAAAATAAAAAATTATATATAAATGTATCATATTAAAATATATAAACATTGGATTATATATAATTCATTTTTATGCATCAATTCAGAAGTCAAAATTTTTATTTACCTTTACTTAAAAACTGAGCATAAAATAAAGTATTTTTATTTAGTCTTTAATAATAGGCTTTTATATTTTCCTGGGACATATTTTACGAGAAAAAGAAATTAATCCTTGGAGCTATCATCAAGAAAGCAAGAGTACGATCACCATGAAAGCTTATGTGATTAGTACCAAGAAGTCATCATGAAAACAAATGTGCGGTCTTAAAAAAATAAGTATGGATCATCATGATATGACTTAAATAAGTAGTAACCATAAGAGTTTGGTTTATCTTCAAATGCAAATAACATAAGATAATAAAAACTATCAAGGAAAGGCCAACGATCTCTGTAATTTTTTTTACAAAACACACATTTAAAATTTGTTTCTTCTATAATGAATGATCTATATCTCGCAATTTTTGGCAATTTTTCATTCGTGATAACATTTTTAAAAGTAATACGAGAGCTTTTTCAACAAGTTTCTTAAATTATATGAAACAAAAATAGTAAGAGTAATAACTCTTAAAACCTTTTAAAAATAATTTTGAATGCTGAGCACTGCAATCACCTTTTCAACAATTTTATTCAGTTTTTATTGTGTCTCGATCATTCATATGTAAATACTTCGATTGAGCTAAATATTGTGGATAGTTGATAACATGATGAAGGGAGTGTTTTTTTCATATTAATGCATAAATCTATTTCTATGTAATACTAGTTGTTATACAACCGCTTCACTGGGTATTTTATTTTGAGGGATGATTGTACAATCGGTGTCTAAGTTCCAGCAAAAAGGTTGTGACGGGGCTTTACGGAGTTTTCTATTAATCCGCTTGGGGAATCTTTGGGGCCATCAATTGAGTTGCAGGAGGCTATCACAAGGTTTCGATTGTATTCAAAAACGTTTTCATCGTCCTCGCCCCTTGATTTAAAAAGGACTAAACGAATTTCCAAAACTGAAGTATATTGATCTTTTGCACCCCCATAACGCTTTCCTTGTGAGTTGATTTCCGAACAACTCGTTCTTAGAGGATCGCTACTCAACAAAAGAAACACACCTGCAAAGTTTAAGGTTTTTATATTTTCAGAAAGCTCGTGATGAGGGAGTGAGTTGTGTTACTTTTCTCCTATTTCTATATAAATAGATCATTTCAAAATATTTTTTTTAACATTTCAAAATCTTTTTTTTCAATTTCCTTCGGAATATTGCGTACGATACCTTAGAGCACTAACCTATTAGAGCAGTGATTCTCAACCACTGTGTCACCAATTTTTAAAAAAAATATTTATTACTTTCTGGGGGGAAAAATAAAAAAAAAATCCGGAACCAAATCATTTTGCCCTTTTATAAAAATGAACTACAGTCGGATCTCTATATTGCGAATTTTTCTATATAGCGAACTTTTTCATGGAACCTTGAACATTTCACAATTTTCTTTGTAAAATAACCTCTCTATAGCGAAGTGCTTTTTCTATATAACGAACTTTTTTTTAGGGTTCAGTTATTTTTTCTCCCTATTTTTAAAATATTTCTGAACATTTCAAGTTATGCTCTCTTTAACACATTTTATGGTGGTCATAAATCTTGAACTGGTTTTATTAGATCCTAAATCGCCGAGATTCATAGTGTTCTAGACGTTTCATTCAAGAAGTGCAAACTTCAACCCCTCCCCCCTTCCATAGTCCAGTTCACTAGAAACATCTTCGATATCTCCTTTCACACTCAGGGGAGTAGCCTTGTGTCCCCGTGTTTTAGTTATAAAATAATGTATGTTTAATGTTACTTGTATGATTTAAAATGAAAATGTCCTTAAAATTCATTAATTTTAATAAAAAATTATTTTCTTAATATTGAAAATACAGTGACACATTCGACATTGTTTTTTCTTGTTTTCCTTGCAGGTTTTCTTCTTTTTTTTTGATGGGTACGATACATAAAATAAACATATATTAATTTTAAAAAAGGTGTGTGAATATAATTACTTTTTAAATATATAGTGTTTATGTGAATTTAAAATCGTTTTATGTGGTTTATAAAGTATATAAGATAAACCTCTATATAACGAATTTTCCATATAATGAACTTTTTTCCGGGATTTAGGGACTTCGTTAAATAGAGGTTCGACTGTATTTATAAAATTATTATAGATCATTTGACAAGACTAGATAGAGGAGAGAGTTATTCATTACTTCTCAAATTTAGATACAAAAAATTTGATTGGATTCGTAATGCATTCGTGATAACGGATAAACCTGTATACGCATTAACTTTGAATGAAGAGGAAGAACTAATATATATATATATATATATATATATATATATATATATATATATATATATATATATATATATATATATATATATATATAAATATATAATTTCGCTCTGTAATAATCGAGTTTCAATTTGAAAACGTTTGGAAGAGTCAGTTAATTCATTTTGGATTAAAATTAGAGGCAATAATCCCATCATAAGCAAAAAAAAATATAGTTACAACTTTCTACATCTTATTTATGTGAATTTGGATTTTTAGCATTAAGAAATATAATAATGAAAAAAAGAAACTTTTAGATGCAGACGACGAAATGAGAGTGACATGGTCATTTTTACGATCAAATATCAACGAAAGCATCAAAAATCATCAAGCTCAAATTTTGCATTAAATGTATTCTTATAATTTGTGTATATACAGTCGAACCTCTATATTACGAACCTCTATATTGCAAATTTTTCTATGTAGCGAACTTTTTCCTGGGACCAAGAACATTTCACGATTTTCTTCGTAAAATAACCTCCCTGTAACGAAGTGCATTTTCTACATAACGAACTTTTTCTCTTGTGATTCATTTTTTTCTCTATTTTTGAAGTATTTCTGGACATTTCAAGTTATTCTTTCTTTTAACAGTTTATGGTGGTCATAAATCTTGAACTGGTTTTATTGGATGCCTAACTCCCCGAAAGCACAGTAGAATTCTAGGCGTTTCATTCAAGAAGTGCAAACTTTAACCCTCATTGTCCAGTTCAGTAGAAACATCTTCGATATCCCCTTGCACCCTCAGCAAAGTTGTCCCGTAACTTTGAGTAGTATTCATTGATCCGTCGTACTGGTAACTTCGTTTCTTGTGGCTCGAAAACATCAAAGCATAAGTGTTTGAGCATCAAAGAAAAAATTTAATTCTTGAAGGGGATAAAGGCGTCAAGAAACATGCCTTGCAGTTTTTCTTTCTTTCTTTTTTTTTTGATAAGTAAGATGAATAAAATAAATATATATATTAATTTACAAAAGGGTGTGAATATAATTTTTTTTATTATATAGTATTTATGAGCTTTGAATTTGTGTGTGTTTTATGTTGTTTATGAGGAAAATTGAAAGGTGAATCTCTATTTAATGAATTTTCCATATAACGAACTTTTTTCGGAATTTAGCGACTTCGTTATAAAGAGGTCCAACTGTAATTACTTAATAAATATTTTGTTGTCTTTATCGTAAATATTTTTTGATTAGCATTGAAAATTATTAACATACACTATTTTACATAGTGTATTATAGATTACATAGTGTAAAAAAGTTTTAAACTTATTTTATTGTTAGTGTACTGCCAAATTTTGAAATTGTTAAAAGTGTATCGCAACAGCAACAAAAAAGGATGAGATTCTCTGTATTAGAGGATCACTATACCACCTCAAAATATTGTATTTTCAAACTAAGAAAAAGTGACCCATATTGTGGTCTGATAACATCACAGTAGCGGCAACTTGAATAACAATAATTTGAAACTTCCGATTACTAGTTAAAAACAGCTTTGACATACAGGAACGTTATTTTTTTCTGGGTTATGAATAACAAGCTTTGTATAAATTCCTAAGAGAGCACTTCAAACTGAATACTCTTGACCTTCAAATACTTAGATTCAATGAGCACGCACTTTTACACAGCAAAAACACGTTTATACCAAAAAAATTCATGAAAATTTCTACCATTTAACAGTTTAAAAATGTGATTAAAGTCGCGAAATATGTGAATGAGAATTATATTTAATTTATGAGATTTTTGTGGAATCATTTTTCTAATTGTACAAAATCTAATTTATTACCTTTTTATATCCACGCATCTTTTTTTCCCCTACATTGATTTTTAGTTTATAGCTATGGACTGCTTCATTTTCCAGTTCTTTTTTTCTCTTCTTTTTATCGCTGTTTGTCTATAGAGTTTTTCCTAATATTTACTTTTCGTTCGGTTTAATTTATAGAAAAAAAACTCCTAAGAGATATTTTTGATTCGATTAATTCAGTAATTATTACAAATAATTACTTCCGTGTTTTTTTATAGAGACTAAATACATTTAAGGGAAACTTTTTCTGAAGTTTCAGTGGTTTATATTCCAAACAAATTAAAACTCAATTTACTTTAGAAAATATTTTTTTTCCGTAAAAAATGTTAATTTGAAAAAAAAAACTTTTCAATTAGAAATGTACATCAAAATTGGTTCCCGAAATAAGAAAATCTTTAAATGGACTAAAAGGTATTGAAAAAAAGCTGTTAAAAGTTCTTTCTTCAATGTAACATGTGTAAATTAAAAGTATGCTTCATGGAAACAATAGATACTTGTTTTAATAAGCAGATCCTAATTAATGTATACACCGAATTGTATTGTAACTTTTATCCGTAACAAAATAATTATTTAGAGATAGATTTATTTATTTTTTACGAATGGCTGTAGGTAATATTTAATGGAAACTGAGTTATTAATATTTACTGCATTGGATATGAATTGTGTACATATTCTGATAAGCAGAAATCAATTCCAATCAGGGTTATGAATCCGTTCTCAGGTTTCATATATTATATTCTTAGAAGCTTTGCAATAACGCTTTGTGTTTGTGATTCCATTTATAAATTACAATTTTCTATTTCACATAAGACTGAGCCATTGATGCCGAAATAATGAAACCGCATTTCTATTGTTTCATGTTGATTCTGGTTTCCTCGTCATTCATTAAACTGCTTTGAGTGATAATTGACTAGGTAATACTTAATTGAAAGACTAAAAGTATGTCTTCATTTCTATACTTCTTTGTTGTTAATATCTAACGATGGATATTAATATACTAGAGCTTGAATAAAGGCATCTCAAGATATTAGCTTTCAGATAGTTAAGGTATTTCGAGTTGAATAGGTGTATATGATAAATTCACTTGTGTACAAGATGGAGTTCTTTAAGTTTACATTTTTTTGCATTTCTAAGATACTGGTAATGTTTATTGCACTTACGTTGGTGAGGTTTCACTCGGTGAATGGGCATCACCTTCATCTGTGGCGCTTTCATAGTCATCTGTTAAAGTCTGAAATAGAATACAATGAATGAGAGAGATAAAATTTAGAAATAGTAGTAGATACATGTGCATATAGATTTAATAAGAATAAGATATATTAATCAACATGCAGTGATTTGGGTTTTAAATATTGAGGCAACAGTCGATTATTGTACTATTCGAAGATCAATAGTCATTTCCTAAGTACATTTATTTTTTCTTTTTGTAACAATCACAATAAGTGTGCGAGAGGGTATAAAATATATAATCGTTTAGAGTTAAAAAAAGAATGGAATATTCTTAATAACTTGAAGTTGTGTTATGTAATAGAATATTTAGTTAATTTAATTGAAATAAGTAATCAACATCTAAAACAGAACAGAACAAAGAATTTGTGACGGGCTCATCACGATTTCTACTAAAACTCCTTTTGGGTTTCTTTGGGGCCAGAATCGCAATTCTTTCCAACCAACTCAAGAAGTGAAACGTAAACTATGCAAATTAGAGATCTTATAAATAGTAGAAGTTTAGCGTACGCAGGGTGGCTATGGGAAGTGAATATACGTGGTCTATGATTACAAGTGTTAAAACTTAAGTGAGAAGATTCCCTCATCCAGGATTTAATCTATCCGTGCCAGTGAGTTCAAGTTAAAGGTGGATACCATTCCACACGAGTTAAGGCGACGTCAGTTAGGATTCAAGTGAATTACTGCTTACCCAAGATAGAGCGGTAAGAACATCTAATTAAACTACTAAGAACTGTGTACTTACTGAGATTAGGATTAGTCGGTTAAGTTAAACATTGTGGTCAGTTACGCGATTATTTGGTAATACGTATTGTGTGTCTCTTCACCTCATATTCACTTGGCTATATATTAATACTATAATTGTATATTGTTTAAGTTAAGGTCTTAATAAAGAGATATTAAGATTATGGCAACGTCTGGTTCTTCATTCACTCCCACCTCTCTCTAGGTCGCGAGGATAATATAGAAGTAGGGCAAACCCTTCGGGCAATACATGTTTACAAATTTTCTCATCACAGTATTTCCTTTTTCTTGGTACAAAATTAAGAAAATATTTTAAATAATTTATGTTCCAGATTTTTTACTTAAATATGATAACCAGTTCCCCATATATTTAGGTAAAGTGGATATACGACTATTTATTAAAACGACTATTTATAAAACTAAATTATTTTTCACGAAGACTATTTATTAAAACACACTTCGTGAAAAATAATTTCCAAAATTTTCTCCATTTTTTTATTATACGTGGATAGATAACCACAACTTATAAGCTAGTATTTTTAGCTATTATTATCCCTCGTTTACTTTTATACTTTAATCAAAGAAAATTACGTACAAAAACTAAATTTAAAAACAAATGATTATAATGTAATAAAATTGAATAGATATCTCAACCTATCTAAGTGAGACTTACCCTAAAACACAAGAAAAATTTCTATTACCAATTCCGATATAGATCAGAGTGCGAACCGGTTGAAGCTAACCATAAATGAAAAAAACCCATCTACGTTTTTAATTGTAAAAGGCACAAAAAGACGGATATTCTTTAATAAATTTTATAAAACTTTAGATGTATGCAACATACTACATAAAATTGTATTTAATTATTTCGTACCAATTTTACGATTTTCGTGTTCAATTCTTCTATACGTTTAGTTTTTCGAGCGTAAGCGTTAAAAATTCCACATAATTCACATTTATTACAGTAAATTAAATTTTATACACTTTTAAAACTTAAAAAACAAACTGAGACACGCAAAAAAACTAGAACACAATCTTATAACTGTAAAATAAATTACTTCATATCTTCTTTGAGTAAAAAAAAAATTATCTCAAACGAGACTTTAATTTCAAGGTCACTCAAAAAGTGAAACATGAGTGATGTGTCAACCATCAAGTAATTTTGTTTAGCTGTGTTTTCTATTAGCCCTTTCAGTTAAGTTGAGCATCTATTAGAATACACTTGTTGTTATCTATGTATACAGGATGGAGACTAAACATGTCGCGACAACATGTAAACAATATGGTAAACGTGTACTGCAATTAAAGGGAAATTAAATTTTCAAAACATTTTAAACTGACTATTTAATATAAAGAGTGTTTTTTTCCAGGTATAGAAGTTTAAGTTGGCATTACTTTCCAAGATGGCGACCGATTTAACAGCTGTCAAGTGATTTATTCTCAGTTTGGTTTGGCAATTCATCAAAACGATTATCAAGCAAGGCGTAGATTCGTCGAATGGGCCCAAAACGAGATTGCCGTTGTTTCCGATTTTGTTTAGCGATGAAGCGCACTTCTGGTTGAATGGCTACGTCAACAAACAAAACTGCCGCATTTGGAGAGAAGCTAATCCACAAGTGTATGTCGAAACACCGTTACATCCAGAAAAACTGACTGTTTGGTGCACTTCATGGGCTGGTGGAATCATTGGTCCGTACTTCTTCAAAAACGATGAAGGCCACAACGTTACAGTCAATGGTGATCGGTATAGAGCCATGATTACTAACTTTTTCATTCCTGAATTGAACAATCATGATGTCCAGGAGCTGTGGTTCCAACAAGACGGCGCAACATGTCACACAGCTCGTGCCGCAATCGATTTATTGAAAGACACATTTGGCGACTGCCTAATTTCACGTTATGGACCTGTGAATTGGCCTCCAAGATCTTGTGATTTAACACCGCTAGACTATTTTCTGTGGGGCTATGTAAAGTCATTGGTCTATGCGGATAAGCCACAAACGCTTGACCATTTGGAAGACAACATTCGCCGTGTTATTGCCGATATACGGCCACAAATGTTGGAAAAAGTCATCGAAAGTTGGACGTCCAGATTGGACTACATCCGAGCCAGCCGTGGCAGTCCTATGCCAGAAATCATATTTAAAATGTAATGCCACAAGATTATCTTTCGAATAAAAAAATTCATGTCAATCGAATAATACATCGTTGTTTTATTGCAATTTAAAGTTCTGTACCTCTAAAAAAACACCCTTTAGTTCACGAGCTTTTATGAGTTAGATCAGGGGTGGGCAGCCTTTTCCAGGGTACGGGCTACTTCTAATATTTTCAAGGTGTTGCAGTCCACCAAATATCACTGACACACACAAAGGGGGCGTTCACAAGTCCGGACCCTCTTCCATAGCCCATGATTTTTTTTCCCAATCGATTATAATCCCATAAATATAGTACGTAAAATTTAATTAGGTATTTGTTATTAATAATTTTTTTTATTAATTAATGCTATTTATTTATTCAATAATCTATTTCTTACTGTTCTTTGCTCTCGACAATTTACAAAATGAAATAAAGATAGTTATGCTGCGTATTGGAATAGGATATGAGAATGGTCGACATTCGACCCTGAACCACTGCGCCGCGTCTCCTTTGAAAAATTCCCGAGTGCGTCCAGTGCCGTAGGTGTGCTGAGCAGTAGCACACACAGGAATTTTTAAAGTTGGGGATCCGGGGTCGAAAATTCACAGTTCTTGTATCATGCTCCTTTTGATGTTGTCGATTTTCGGGAACAAATCACAGTAAAAAACTAATTATTGAATAAAAAATTAGCAATAATTAATAAAATTAATCATTAATAACAAATGCTTAATTAAATTTTGCGTACTATATAAGAATTATAACCAATAGAAAAAAAATCAAGGGCTTTGGGGGGAAGGGTTCGGACCCCCAGGACCCCCCCTTATGTGCGCCACTGGTGGTGAGGTAAGGAAAAGATCAACAATATTTATTATAACTTAATAATAAATACTGAATATGTAGTTACCTACATAAAAAAAAAATAAGAAACTCATTTTTTTGAAACCGAGTTTAAAGCAAAAAAACGCAAAATATACTCGCAAACATAATAATAATAGTCACTAATATATAAAATGGTTATTTATTATCAAACCGTTCAAAATACATTAAACAATAAAACATTTTCATCTAAAGTAAGTTCTCGTAATTACAGTCAGTAGAAGACATAGTCTGCGTACTGTCAGCCACAATCTTGAATATTTCTGTACGTAATTACTAAATGCTACTAACTTCAAGCGGTCACCCCAAATTGTCTTGGCGGTCCACCGGTCGATCGAGATCGACGTAATGCCCACCCCGGAGTTAGATCGTAGGTTCTCAATGTGGGTGATAACGCCCCCTTGTGGGCGTTTGAGGCATTCAGGGGGGCAGTAAAAGACCCAGAGGAAGTTAGGGGTTTTTGAGATGATATGGAGGAGCATGGGCAGATTAACCAAATATAGTCTAAAAAAGACAAAACAAATTACGCTGATTATGTACTAACAAAAGTAAAGTTTAATACTGGTTACCATATGTGGGTTGTATGTATTTAAAATTGTATATTCGTAGCAATAGCTATTTTAGATTTGCAAGGAAAAAAAATAGGGACTATTTTATATATTCTATTAGTAATAGAATATTTTTTAAAATTTTAGTTTCCACCGTGTATTACGTGTGCTCTTATTTCTCTGGAGTGAGAGGGGGTGGTATCGAAATATATTCACTAGAAAAGGGGGCGCCAGTTCAAAAAAGGTTGGATTCCATGGGTTAGATGGTATCTAAATTTGATGACTTTTTCAGTAGCAGTTTTTAAATTTGATAGTTCCTGGATATATGCGATGACACCAATGGTAATGATTTATTAGAAGCAAAAACATGATGCTCCTTTTTTATAATTGTAATTTAGAGAAATACAATGATGCATAAGTTTTCAACACTTGGAGTTCCCTCTTAAATTATTCCCAAGTAATTAATTAATGTTTTGCTAGAAGAGATATTTGATGCTTAACAAAAAAAAGTCTAGTAGTCTTCTGAAAATTTTTTAAAAAATTAAAATTATAGTAGATGATTATAAAAATGATTTGAATTCCTTTTTTCCGATTAATATATAATTTAATAACTCCACTTTACTTTTATTACTTCATTATTCGAGTGTAATCGGAATTCGTCAATTTTCTCAACGATTCAATTTTACGAATTATTTTTCAGATTTTCTTTTAGGAAAGAAATAGCAATTTTTTTTTACAAGCATTTTTTTCATAAATGTTCAATTTCTGTTTATTATTACACTCTATTTTCTATCAATTTTAATAAATAGGAAATAAATATATATTTAAAGTATAATAAAATTTAATACATCTGTGAAATTTCCTTTTTTTTAAAAAAAATATTACGATTTATTTTTAAGGATTAATTTCTTTGTGTATTTAAAGGATGTTTCTAAATTTTACAGTGTACTATATGAATATTTCATAGAGCAGCTGGAATTAAGGTTAATTTTAGAGGTTTTTTTAAAAAATCAGAATAAATTCTCTGAAATTATGTACATTCAATAACATCAGGATAGATCATTCTTATTTAGTTCATATACTACTTAAGCATTTTTAACAATATAGCAAAACTTAATGAATATAATAATTAATTATATTTTTTCAATGATGTACAATACATTGTATAAAATAACGTGCATTGACTATCATTGCAATATCAGCATCTGCCTTTATTAAATAACATGAATTAAGTTTAGTCAATTTCTAAATTAACAGTAGAATATGTTTAATATTATCTTGAATACTCTAAAAAGAGCATTTACCTTGAAAAGAGCGTTAGTACATTTGAACTCTGAAAGCAGACTATGAACTTTGATTTTTTGCAAGGAAATGCTAACTTTTTAGGGAATCACTAAATCTAAATAAGGAAAAAAAGAAATTTCCATTTGGATAAGAAACCCAAGCTAGATTTCGTCATTTACATATCAAAATGGGAACTACGATAAAACCTTTTGGGTCATAAAGAAAGAAAAAATATTCTTTGGAATCAAGTTCAATGTGTATAATGAGGTCAAAAAAAAAAAAAACGAATGATTCACTCATCAAATCAATAAATGTTTTCTTTTGGAAAAAAAAGTATAAATATAAAATTACACAAACAGATAGCAATGAAATGTCACAAGATACTTAAAAGTTGTATAATATGCAGTTGTATAATATCTTATATCTATACAATATAAAAAAGTTAATAGCAGAAATAAGTTAGTAATTAAAGCTTAGTTAGCTTTAATTAGTAGAAAAAAATCTGTCTTTTTTGTAAAGATTGTTTTTTTCCAGGTATAGAAGTTTAAGTTGGCATTATTTTCCAAGATGGCGACCGATTTAACAGCTGTCAAGTGATTTATTCTCAGTTTGGTTGGGCAATTCATCCAAACGATCATCAAGCAAGGCGTAGATTCGTCGAATGGGCCCAAAACGAGATTGCCGTTGTTCCCGATTTTCATAAGCGAATTTTGTTTAGCGATGAAGCGCACTTCTGGTTGAATGGCTACGTCAACAAACAAAATTGCCGCATTTGGAGTGAAGCTAATCCACAAGTGTATGTCGAAACACCGTTACATCCAGAAAAACTGACTGTTTGGTGCGCTTTATGGGCTGGTGGAATCCTTCTTCAAAAACGAGGAAGGCCACAACGTTACAGTCAATGGTGATCGGTATAGAGCCATGATTACTAACTTTTTCATTCCTGAATTGAACAATCATGATGTCTAGGAGCAGTGGTTCCAACAAGACGGCGCAACATGTCACACAGCTCGTGCCACAATCGATTTATTGAAAGACACCTTTGGTGACCGCCTAATTTCACGTTTTGGTCCTGTGAATTGGCCTCCAAGATCTTGTGATTTAACACCGCTAGACTATTTTCTGTAAGACTATGTAAAGTCATTGGTCTTTGCGGATAAGCCACAAACGCTTGACCATTTGGAAGACAACATTCGCCGTGTTATTGCCGATATACGGCCACAAATGTTGGAAAAAGTCATCGAAAATTGGACGTCCAGATTGGACTACATCCGAGCCAGCCGTGGCAGTCCTATGCCAGAAATCATATTTAAAATGTAATGCCACAAGATTATCTTTCGAATAAAAAAAATTCATGTCAATCGAATAAAACATCGTTGTTTTATTGCAATTTAAAGTTCTATACCTCTAAAAAAACACCCTTTAGAAAACTGTTATGTTCAGAGATTTTACATAAAAATGATTTTTTATTTTAAAGATAGTATAACATCAAAAAGAAACATTTGTATTTTTTCTATGCAAAATAAAGTAGAGGAATGTGCAATGGATATGTTCTTTAAACCAATTATTTTCCTTTTCATATTAGCACAAAACGCATGTGGAAACTGACAAGTTTCTCTTTTAAAATATGATAATCCTTCAATATAATAGCTTTATTATAGGGATTGTAAAATAGTTTAAGTTTAAAAGTAATATTAGGTAGAATTTTTGAATAATTTGTTAATAGTAGGAAATTAATGTCAAAAGTATTCTAAATCTTCACCTCTATATAAAAATATTTTATAATTAGTGAAACACAGTGAAAATCGTTTAACACGAAACTGAGGAGACTGAAATATTTTTTCGCGTTAAAAGAATTTCGTGTTAAAGGATAATTCTAAAGAAAAACATACATTTAACAAAGTTAAGTTTCTTAGAGTATATTTTATTTACATAGATAAGTATATATGCATGTATTTAATACAAATCAATGAAACAAACACATTCACAAGAAATTAAACTTAATGCAATTTAATACGAAATTTTCAAGTTTTTTGAAAAACATAACATGTATTGAGTTATTGGGAAATAATCTGATATTTTTCTTTGCATTATCATCATTTTTAGAATAAATATTCAAAAATAAGGGTAAAAAAAACCGAGAACCAAACTTATTGATTTTCACTCATATCATGATGTACTCGTCACCGGCTTTCCAAAGCCATCCGATGAAAGATAAGATGTTTTTGTGTGGCGTTAGTAGGAGTGGATGTTGAAAGTATCTTAGATAAACAAAATTGGCTCGTGTCACAGGCTAATTCGAGGGAATTTCAAAGTGAAGTTAGTCTGCTTTCTATGAAACATGTGAAACCAACCCTTTCATTTCACTTCCCTCTTAAATCTTGCTTGTGCAGCTGGTGTTAAGCGTATTTTGTTCATTCCCAATAGAGAAATCTTTTCGTGTTAAGCGATTTTTGTTTCGTATTAAGAGAAAAAAATGCATTGTAGTTTGTTGGGAGCATTTTTTTTCTTATCTGATATTTCGTCTTAAGCGTTTTCACGTCAAACGTGTTTCTTTGTATATAATATTATAACCATTATTTTTTTAGTATATATAAACTCAATTTTGCTTTGAGTTATTCTTAAAATAATCAAAATAATATAGTTTTCAAAAAAAAAAAAAAAAGCTGAAAAGAATATTGATATAGATATGATATATGATAGTAGTATATATATATATATATATAAATTGAATGTACAATAGGATTTTTACTACACAAAAATATACAAGATCATAAATGCATGCGAAATACAGCACACACAAATCAAACATATATGTTTTGGGAAGAGAATCTCTCTCGATGTCGTACGTCCTTTGGTATGACATCTGCGGCGGAAGGTTGGAGTAGGTATCACGGGCAATGTCAAACTATTTTTAGTAGTATGAACCTGGAAGATTGATTGATGTATGTGAGCAGTGTTCTTTTTCCCCGACCATCTAGTGTCGTTCACCTTTATTAGATGATTGTCCCAATTACGTCAAAAACGCGCCATTGTGGAAGAACATTATGGGACCATATTTTTTCACTTCATTCCTAAATGATCTCACGTGTGCGGCTGGAGATCTAATGATTAATAGGTAGATATAGTGCTTCAATTTTTGTTCTACGATCTTTATCGATTGTCCAGATGTTATTATGTCAAGAGATGAATCAGATAGTTCTCTTTGAAAAGTGTTAGGCCGGATATTACATCGAAACTTTCGTAGAGATTTTCCACTAGACCACATAGTTTTCAAAAGTTTTAAAGAATGTTACATCATTTTAGATAGTACTTTCCCCCATTTTTTTCATGTTATGTGTTCTTTCTTTTTACGTTTCAATGTTTTTTTCGAAACTTTACTAAACTTGTCATGTAACGGGCCTTATGCACGTTAAATTAGCCAAGGCTCAAATCCTATGTATATAGTAGGTAAAATTTCATTTTCGATTTATTTATTTTTTCGATTGGTTATAATCCTATACATATAAAATAAAATTTAATTATGTATTTTTATTAATACTTAATTTTATTAATGAATGCTAATTATTTATTCAATAATTTATTTTGTACTGTTTTTTTGTGCCCGACAATCGAAAAAAATCAAAAGAATAAATTTGGGGGCGTATTAGGGTATAATACGAGAATGGTGGTTTTTCGACCCTGGATCTCTTAATATTATATATTGACATCTTCAATTTACAGGGTGTCCGGGCTTAAAGTATCCAAAAGTAATGGCTTATTATTACGGAACTACCCATCAGAATGTAATAAACCATAGGTTTCCAACTTTTTTGAACTGGCGTCCCCTTTTCTAGTGAATATTTTGGTACCGCTCCACTCTAGACAAATAAGAATGTACATAATACACGGGGAAAACAAGAATTAAATTAAAAAAATATTTTATTTCTAATAGAATATATACACTCAGGAACATTGAAAATAGCGACCCAAGAAGAAAGCATCGGATTGAAATGAAATGTAATACACATAATGACACAGATGAGAGATTCACTTGATCTCAAAAACAAGACAATTAAACGAATACAGGGTGCGCAACGACACAAATACTGGGCAACTTTAATAGCGCGTTGGACCACCTCCAGCTGCAATACATGCCGCCACACAGTCCGGCATTGAGTTGATTAGACACCTAATGTTGTCCTGAGGCAGATGGGCCCACAAATCATGAACAGGCGACTCTGAATCATGTACAGAGTGACACGATGGTATCAGCCGTTTTAGCTGATCACACACGTGCTCTATAGGGGACAAATCGGGGGAGCGGGCCAGCCATGGAAGAGTCTGAAAATGACGTAGAAAGTCTTGAGCAACTCTTGCGGTATGCGGACGAGCATTATCTTGCTGGAAAATTGCCCCTGGGAGACCATTTAGGAAAGGTCCTACATGGGGTCGAAGAATATCATCAACGTAACGTTGGCCCGTTAAGGTTCTACCCATCACAATTAAAGTGGACTGGCTATCATAGGCTATGGCCCCCCAGACCATTACACCAGATGTGCGGGCAGTGTGACGTAGAACAGTGTGGGGGGAATTGTACCACTCACCAGGGCGCCTCCGCACGTGTACACGGTTATCATCTGTCCCCAAAACAAACCGGGATTCATCACTAAACAAAAACTTTTGCCAATCTGTGACATTCCACATTGATCTGGCTTGGCACCACTGTAGATGCAGTTGCCGATGTTCCGGTGTTAAAGGGAGTGCACGAAAAGGGCGCTTGGATTTAAGATTTGCTTCTGAAAGGTGTCTGGAAATTGTTTGTGGAACAATTGCTACGCCTACGTCTGCTCGTATCACAGTGTCTGCTCGTATCACAGTGACTCGTTGAACGAGTCACTGTGGGGTCCACAAGTGCTTGCCACATGATCCTCTCTCCATGTGGTCTTCCTGGTCGCTCCAGACCCGGTTTTCCGCGCGTGGGTACCTTCTCACCTTCTCGTGTCCACTGCTCCCAACAATTTCTAACGGCACACTCCGAACGATCCACCTTGCCAGCAACACGGCGCGTCGACTAGCCTGCAGTTTTCATCCCGATGATCAGGCCTCTCTCAAACTCGCTTAACTGTGAGAAATGTCTTTTAGCACGTTTACCTGGCATGTTTCGCTTACCAAAGTCTTCCTACAATCGGCGGGTAATCGTCACGTTTATAAATCTTCGAATTTGCGCTGGCTTATATAGCACCCTCTTCCTGATTGTAGCGCCACCTCGGCGTGTATGAGAATGCGTATTGGCACAAAAATGGGATCATTTGCATATCACTTTACGCTGTACTTATTTGCAAAGTTTCGCGATTGTACTTAGCTTCCTTCTTGGGTCGCTATTTTCAATGTTCCTGAGTGTATTTTTTAATTTTTTTTCTAGAGCCCCCAATTTTTTTTTACTTGCGAATTTGAAATAGCTATTGCCACAAATATATTTAAATGTGTAATAATATACATTTTAGTTTTAGATAGGATATTGTTGATGAAATGCTATTGAATTTCTTCTTTATTTAAAAGAGTGGAATTAAAGTTTTAGCTTATACCTATTACAAAGACGCTTTTGAAAAAATGATATGAAATGAAGGAATGATGAGAGAGATATATATGATATGAAGTGATATGTTTTGATGATATGAAGTAATTCACAATAAATTATTGCTTTCAAATTAAAAAAAAATTGACGGTTTCAGTCTTTAATGAATCACACGTTAATTCCTGGTTAACGAATTTTTAATTACATTTCTTGGATAATATACGTAATGAAATGCAGAGGATGAAACATTTTTCCTACTGCTCACAGACAAAGACAACACGTACACACTACAGAAATTAAAATTTTGCTATATTATTCAATTTAATGTAGGTCGGAATGTAATGTAATATCTAAGTTTTTTATCCACTTTCCGAACTATCGACATATGTGAATTTTCGTACATGTGATAGAAATGATTTAAATACACGCAATCAACATAAGGTTTCCAGTATCAAAGTTTACTTTTGTCAGTACATAATCAGCGTGTTTTTTTAGTCTTTTTAGACTGTACTTGGTTAATCTGCCGAAGCCCCTCTGTGCCATTTCAACGCCCCCTTATTTTCTCTGGGTCCTTTACTGCCCCTCCCCTGAAATTCTCAAACGTCCATGTTGAGAACCTATGGAATGTCGTTACTGGCCTGCCTAATAGACTTATCAGGACTCCTACAAAATGAATCACGCACACGATCAACAGTGTTTTCTATTACGAAAACTGAAGGATACTTGCCAGTTTGGAATACCAAAGTTTTCATCTCCTTTAAATTCTGTCCCATTGGTGCATAGATTTTGGTGTCAGAAGGTCGACATTCCATTTTGTTCGAACACGTCGCTGTACACTCGTGACTTATTTAAATTCTGTTAACCAAAGTACGCACTGCGTCTTTTACTGTGGCGTCCACATCTGTACTAAGGAACTCAGTGTAAAATTTGTCTGCGATTGCCGAATAATGCGCGCACGTGCGGCCGATCGGACTAGACCCAAAAACTCTCGGAGAGTTTTCCAATCAATGGTTGAACAGTTTATTACATTTTGATGGGGAGTTCCGTAATAATAAGCGATCACTTTTGGATACTTTAAGCCCAGGAACCCTGTATATTTTTCTCGATTGGTCTCATTACTTGTTATATAATATGTATGTCAAATAAAAATTAACGTTTTGAGAAAAATAAAGCATTTTTCTAATTGGGGCGATAGAATAAATTAAATTAATACAAAATAAAATGCTGACCTATAGGTGAAGATAGCAGCTTATCTTATCCACTATATCTAGAGATGGTAGTTAAAAAATCGTGTATAAGGATATATTAGCAATTTATTGAAATATTTAAATTTATGTTATATTTATGATATTTATGCAGACGTCTAAGAAAAACCGCAACTATGGATAGGTAATCGATACTATTATAGGAAATATGAAAGCTATATGTCAAAAAAGACAAGAGTATCAATATTTAACAACATTAGTTTTAACACCACAGATAAAAGAGAAAAATTATAACCTTCCAAGAAAGCATTTTCATGTCCATAAAAGGTTTATTAATATTAAATTTAGTTTGTAAATTTAACGGTATATCTATTGGCCTTTACCATATGTCCTTTTCTCACGCTTATTAGTGCAGCACGCGTGGTCAAGGCCTTGAACTTTATGAAACTCTGATTTTACTGAAACCTTTGACTGAATAATTAAAATAGTTCAATAGTAAATGTGAAAGTTAGAGAGGATTAAGGTATCACCTCAAAAGTATATACAGTTAAACCCCGATTTAACACATTTCGCAATTTAACGATTTTTTCCCGATTAAAATGGAGGCAAAGCCCCCTATTCAATGAATAATAAACCCCAAATTAACGTATTTCAACAGTTGAATTTTTTTTTGTTTGTATTAGAAAAAATGGGATATTTTTCGAGCAATATTCTTTGTCTGGAACAGAAAAAAAGCTTTTTCTGTGCAAAAAGCAAATTTCGATGGGAAAGGGTGCAGACCATTTTTGACTTTAAACATGAATCATGAGTGCAACCTATCGTGTGAGTTTTGAATAAGACAGAAAACTCCTTTCTTACTCATTCCACTCCACAATGCAAGGAATATTTTAAGATTTTAACGACTATGTTACATTTGATGAGGGACTGCCTACCAAAATATAAGTGCAAAAATTTTTGCTTGGAGCCCGATATAACGAATAACTCCGATTAGCAAACAAAATGTTTGGTCCTAATGAATTCGTTAAATTGAGGTCCGACTAGAAATATCGTCAGTGGAGTAATAGAGAATATTAGAATACCCCTGCAAAATTAGGTTTTGGGCCCCAAAGGGTACGTACTTGGAGTCAGACTGCGGACTCCCTAGAATTCTGGGGCCACTTGGATGCAAGGGTTGCGGGGGTGTACATTACGCCACTGTATATCGTTTTCTTCTCATTACTTTAATTTAGACTAAAGACCCGTCCACTGAATCCCAGAAACAAAAAGAATGAACGATTCAGTTTCATTTCATTTCACATATCAAGGCTATTATGTTTCAAGCTTGTAAATGTGTAGTATAAACATTTAAAACTTTTAAAAAATAAGTGCCGATGGCCATTAATAGATGGCGCTTACGCACACAGGTATTCAGTAATAGAATGCAGAGAAATTGTTTTTCTCCGATTGTTCATTGAGTTCTAACATAAATATTACAGCTCAACCAAGCAGGAAAACGTGAAAATTACATTCTTCAGAAGCTAAAAGAGGCATTGGATGATAATATTTTACCATACTTATTCGATCAATGCATGTTTTTAATGTCTACCACTGGCGTAGCTAGTCCTGAGTGGGCCCCGTATCAAAATTCCTTGGAGGCCCTTTTTTTTGGTGGGCCTCAATATTTTACGATTTATTCTTGCACGTTTTGGGGGCTATGAAGCTTGGAGGCCCCGTATTATTGATACGGCTGATACGGTGGTAGCTACGCCTCTGATGTTTACATACAGTGGCGTAACGGAGTATATTAGAGCCTCCCTGCAAACTCAGGTTTTAGGCCCCCTAGAGTCCCTGTTACGACACTGTTTACCTATAGCGAATGTTCCCTGAGGGCGTACAATATATGCATGCATTCTATTCAAAAGGATTTTCAGAGACTGATATGGAATAGTAATTAACCAGGTTGAATTAGTACTAATCTATCTGTTGATGGTGTTGAGGTTGGCGTGGTGTGTAAGTATGGAGGGTGTGCCAGCTCACAGGTGTGGTCCTCGTTATTTGACAGAGGTCCATCGCCAATAGCAGTCGTGCGGATTCAGAGTGCGAAGTAAATCCCTCAATCCATTATTGTTGCATATGTTAGTTGTTAGTACGTACTTAACTTGGGAAATTTTGCAAAGTAAAGTCACATTTTTCATCATCAGTCTTTTTCCCCCCTCAACTACTTTCCTTCGAAATCCAAAATCCATTTGTAAAAAAATTCTTTTCTTTTAAAAAACCCGATTATTCTTCATCGCACCATCAGTTTTTTACTACAAGCTCTAACATAAATTACCGTGGTTTCTGAAATAATTGTTTTATAATGCGTTTTGAATGTTAAAATGTAACTAAGAAAAGGAAAAGATTATGTGGGGTTCTTTTTGTTACCCTTTTTCAACTACAGACATTCCGTATTAAAAATATTTTTTAAAAAGTAATTTTTTCCTTTATTACTACTTCAAAATGTATTTAGTAACATTTTTCCGTACTAGATTTTATAGATTTCAAAAGACTATACCGAAACAGACTATTTCTGAACAAATACTCTATAGAAACCTTAGTTTTCATTCTTTGCTGCCAATAACATTTCAGAAGTGATTAAGAATAAAAACACGCAGGAGAATTTAAGCATAAGAAATAAAGCAGGAAATATATATGGGAAGGGATTATTTTAAAATCATAAATTTTTTAGCGTAATAAGTAGTTTAAGAAAAATTTATTTGTGTACAGTAGTTCTTATATATATATAAATATTTATGCGATAGAAATGGTTCGTAAAATATAGTCATTAAATGATACTTAACTATCGGGATGGTTGAATTATTATAAGCTCCAACTTAGTTCAGATTTACTTATGTGTTTTTCATGAGCATTAAGCAGTTTAAACTAGTGAACATAAATGATGTATTTCTAATAGTTAAAAGGTCATATAAAGTTTTTTGAAAAAAGTTTTAAGTTAATGGAAATATATATTAGAAATATTTACGATTTAATTTTAAATAAGTGTACTGTTATCGATGGAGTAGTTTGGGTATATAAAGTTTTTCGCATATTTAAGGGGTTGGAGTGCCCAGAATAGAGTAAACTAATCCTCGAACGATAAAAATTTCACCTTTGTCTTTGTCCACTGTAATGTTAATAAGGTAAAACAATTTTAGTACTATTTTAAGTTTAATACAAACTATTCCTAATTATGATATTATTTTATTGATATGAAATTGTCTAATGTTATTGATTTTGTATCCTTGAAAAAATTTATATTTTAGCATCCACACTCCTAAGGATCATCTTACTTTTCTCAAAAAAGAAAACTAGTCATGTATGTGGGATCTTTTTTCAGTTTTTTTCCCAGGGACACATTGGAAATATCTTGAAATCGAAAAGCAAAACATTGCGAAATTAAGAGTGAAACAAACTTCCAATACTCGCCATGTTTTGATAAATACAATTATAAGTTAGTACTAAAGAACACTGCCCACGCTCGTCGATCAAACATATACAGAGTGTTTTTTTCCAGGTATAGAAGTTTAAGTTGGCATTACTTTCCAAGATGGCGACCGATTTAACAGCTGTCAAGTGATTTATTCTCAGTTTGGTTGGGCAATTCATCATGAATAGACTCACGCGTGAACAAGATTCGTCGAATTTAAAACGAGATTGCCGTTGTTCCCGATTTTCATAAGCGAATTTTGTTTAGCGATGAAGCGCACTTCTGGTTGAATGGCTACGTCAACAAACAAAACTGCCGCATTTGGAGTGAAGCTAATCCACAAGTGTATGTCGAAACACCGTTACATCCAGAAAAACTGACTGTTTGGTGCGCTTTATGGGCTGGTGGAATCCTTCTTCAAAAACGAGGAAGGCCACAACGTTACAGTCAATGGTGATCGGTATAGAGCCATGATTACTAACTTTTTCATTCCTGAATTGAACAATCATGATGTCCAGGAGCTGTGGTTCCAACAAGATGGCGCAACATGTTACACAGCTCGTGCCACAATCGATTGATTGAAAGACACCTTTGGTGACCGCCTAATTTCACGTTTTGGACCTGTGAATTGGCCTCCAAGATCTTGTGATTTAACACCGCTAGACTATTTTCTGTGGGGCTATGTAAAGTCATTGGTCTATGCGGATAAGTCACAAACGCTTGACCATTTGGAAGACAACATTCGCCGTGTTATTGCCGATATACGGCCACAAATGTTGGAAAAAGTCATCGAAAATTGGACGTCCAGATTGGACTACATCCGAGCCAGCCGTGGCAGTCCTATGCCAGAAATCATATTTAAAATGTAATGCCACAAGATTATCTTTCGAATAAAAAAAATTCGTGTCAATCGAATAATACATCGTTGTTTTATTGCAATTTAAAGTTCTATACCTCTAAAAAAAACACCCTTTATAAAGGGTGATTCACAGAGGCATAACTATCCCCGTATCAGTCGTATGAATCATACGGGGCCCCTACAGGGGGCCTACAATGTACAGGGGCCCCAAGATGTGTAACTACAATTTAACTAAAAGGGCTCTCTTGTCTAAAAAAGGGCCACGAAGGAATTTTGATACAGGGCCTACTCAGAACTAGCTACGCCAGTGGAGATTCTTAAAGAGAAGTATACACTTTTCTGATGCTGTAAAACAGTAATAGTCAAAGACAGGCACCACCTTAAGTGAACCGTAAGGTAACTACACTTTTAAAGTTTGTGTCTAGTCCCTGACACAGAAGTGACGTATGCAATAGCGGGCGTGTCATGTGACTGGTCATTACGAATGACGTTTTCTGCAGTGGAGAAGGCCTTTTGTGTTCTTAAATTTAGCAAAATGAAATCCGCAACTGCTGTGCAATGGATCCATCACTAATCGGAAAAAAACCTCCTACTAGAAAATCTAACAATGGTAATAAAAATTTAAAAATACGGGGTTTTGCGCAAAAGTAAAAATCCTAAATGAAACCGAAACAGAGTATCATAGCCGCTTTAGACCGACTCGATACCCAAACACCAGCAGCGTAACGGAGAATATTAGGGCCCCCTGCAAAGTCAAGTTCTGGGCCCCAAGTCGGATTTTTCGCACTTGGCATCGTTCAGGTTGTGGGCCCTCTAGAGTCCTGCCCCACCCCCGTGGTGCGGGGATTTTGGGGTGTACGTTACGCCACTGCTGTGGTGTCTGAGACTGCTGTTGGCGAGAGAGTACGGAATGTTGGCGCGGCTTCGGTAGGGTAATGTGTTTTGGAAGAGGGTTTTTTGACCCCGGGGAGAAAGAACGTCGTTTTGATCGCAAGCGAGGCGGTCACGAGGGAGAGAATCCTTTGTTGTTGTTTAAAGTGAAGCGCCTAAACTGTGTCGGGTCGAAGCAATTGAGAATTTCGGCGAGACACCGATGCGCAGGTGTGGTCTGGTAAAAATAGAAGAATAGTCTCTTGGGATTGATTTGAGATTGTAGTTTGATTGTTATCTGATTGTGTTTAATCAATAGAACTGTATTTAATCAAGATGTTATATTTAATCAAGATAAATATGTTAATAAAGATTTAATATTTGTACTGATTGATGTGAGAAGGTATTGAGAAGTAAATAAAATTATGACAACTGCCTAACACGCGTTTGGGCTGAAATGGATTAATAGCTCGATAAGAGTCATGCGACTAAGGGCTCACACATAGAGCACCCACCTTTGATCGTCTCAAACAAAACTTAAAATAGTCCCATACAGTTTTGTTACGTGTGACATATAATACCTTACATTGTTCTTGATTTATAGTGCACAGAAACTGTATGAAAGATCTATCTCGTAGATGAAAAAGTGCCGAGTCGTAATCTTCAAGCTCAAAAATAAAATTCTCTTGATGTACAGGAGGGATTAAAACCCCCAAACCACATCTTTTTTTACGGTACCTGTTCAAAAGAATTTAGTTGATTAGTTGCTAATTGACAAGGTATTTTTACAAAAATTTCATTATTCTGGTTTTTGTAAACGTAAAAGTTAGGGGCAAATTGACTGCATTTCTGACATCAAATTGGCTCCATAAAAAGAATCAATAACTAAATACCCTACGTGTATTAGATATTAGTTAAACATTTTGTATAATTTCTTCAGGTTGCTTTCATTTGGTTAAAATATAAAAATAAAGGTTTAAGTAAATGTAGTTGAGAAAAGAAAAATTAACAATGACGAATTTTTACGAGATGATCCTTTCCGAAAACACTGAATAGGCTATACTCACGTGAAGTAAGAATATTAAAAATATGTATTAATTAAATTTTTTTTCGATTGTGTGTTTTAAATTAAAACCATAAATTTTCATGACATGTGGCAATTACAAATAAATGTAAAAGTTTGCAGACATATGGTAAAGAATTTCACTTGGCGTAAGATATATGATATTTTTCGGTAATGATTCTTTTAATTTTTGTATTTTTAATATCCAATTGTTTCCATTCATTATCTCATCATCATCATCAAGTACTGATACAATTTTAGAGAGATAAAATTTGTTTCCAAAACACTCGTTTAAGATTACGAGAAAGTAAATAAAAATATTTGTCCTTTCTACTGATTTTCTTGTTTTTTAGAGTCTATTCGTACAGAAGGGGAAAAGTAGTTTCTAAATACAATTATGGAGACATTTTACTTGATTTTGCCACCCAGTAACACAATTTGAAGCTTTCAAAATGCACATTTGTTCCCTTATCTCTCTCCATAATATCATTTTAGGTTAAAACTTGTCTTGATAAAAATCATATCATGGAAAAAAGTTTTGTAAACAAAGCAAATATTTTAAACTTAAGGACAATTTTTAGAAGTAAATTTAGAAGTAAACTTCCTTTTCGTGTTATAATCTATGCATTTTAGCTTTGCTGAAAAATACAAAATGAGATAGAACACGAATATCATCCTAATTTTAAATCATTTTAAAATATAAAGAGAATTACTTTCAATATCGAAAACTGATTTTAAAACTTTCAACATTTGTGCTAACGAAAGCACATTAAGGTATCCGACTACGTTCGGAACCGTGATTTTCAAAAGCGCATGAATGGATAATTTTCATGATATTTAGTGTTACTTAGATTAGAATACATGTATAAAATTGTTTTAAGGACATTTTGAAAATTTTTTTTATTTAAATACAATATTTTGGCAAAAAATTAACTTAGAATAATATTTTTTCCAAATGTTCAACTTTTGTGAAAAATGCTATTAGAATAATATTTTGCCTGTATATAGCTCAGACATCTGTTCAGAGGCTCAACTAGAATTTTTGAAATATATAATTTAGAGAGAGAAGTGGGTTTATATCTCCATGTTTTACGACAACAGAGGGGAGAAATTTTAAGAAAAAAACGCCGATAATTATTTCAATTGGTTATAACTCTGAAAATAAAGTTAATTTTTCAAAAATTCTTGTTGAGTCTCTGTAGAGAGGTCTGAGCTATATACAGGCAAAATATTATTATAATCGAATCATTTTTCACAAAAGAAGAACATTTGAATAAAAGTTTATTCTAAGTTAATTTTTTGCCACAATATTATATTTAAATAATTTTTTTTGTCAAAATGTCCTTAAAACAATTTTATGCATGTATTCTAATCTGCGTGACACTAAATAACATGAAAATTATCCATTTATGCGCTTTTTTAAAATCACGGTTCCGAACGTAGTCGGATACCTTAAGTGTATTCTTAATGTAATATCTATGATCATATACAGTAAAATACCACAGACAATAAATTGTCTATTGTTTGCGAGTTTTTTACTATGCAATTTTATTCAATCAATCGGTGAAATCTTTAAAATGATGTAGAGTAATTTTTTTCAATCAAGTCCTAGAGATAACTGAGATAAATTGAAAAATAAGATATTTTATAATTTTTTTTTATGATTTTAGATGTACAGTAGAATTCTGAAAACTCGGCATAATGGGCTGAGTCATACTCGGCATACAGAAAGGCAGCCGAATTTGTGAAAATGCAGGGTTGTCGAGATTGGGGTTAAAAAAGAATAAACACGAGATTTTTCCTCAGAACATATTGTACTGTACTTGTGTATGTATTGTTTGCTTGCCAATACAACAGAAAATAAGCTGCCTAAATACTCTAACAAAGAAAAAGTACGTGCTTTATGAAGGCATAGAGCACATTTAATACAAGAAAGTGAAAATAATGAATGCATAGTATAAAGTAATTTATCTGATCACATACACACATTAGTAAAGTACTTTACGAAGGAGGCATAAGGCTGTCTTTAATGAAAATTAAGTAGCCAACTTTGCAAAAATTGGCTAAGTTTTTTTTTAAGAAATGGATAATGTCCTGTGGTCCTCCGTATTGCACTCTGTGTTTTAATGCATCTTTACGAAGACGGTGACGCACCTTGCTAAAATACTGAAAGGTGGTTTAGAGAGCCTTTATTCCCCTACTATGTGATATTTTAGTGGTTTTTACGATATCCTCAACGTTAACGTTTTTATCATTTTTTGGAATATTTTTCATTAACCGTGACAACAGCAATAATTTTTTGCATCAGACATGATGTCTTGTACGGCATCGTTCTGGAATTACTGTTCAACGTCATTTTCATCCGCTTCTGCACATCGAAAAACTTATTTCAAAAAGTTGAATAAGCTTACATCTTAAAAGGATCCGCACATGGGGTTTTTACCTATAAGGGTATAGTCGAATTATTCGTATTGACGGCAAGTGCCGAGTTTTGGGGATTACTGTATTAAAATCATGCCTTTTAAAATTACCTTTCATTTATAAGGAAATACGTATACGTATACTCATACACATATTTAGTTCTTACACATTTTTATATAAAAATTTAATTGATTTGTGTATTTACAACTGATATCCATGCTGTTTATACTTCTGTTACTGTTGCACGCCCCCATTGGCCAGCAGTGCTAGACCAGTACATGACTCCGTACACCCCAAAAAATCTAACACCAACAAGGGATCGACAGCTAAATTCTGCTTGGTGAGCCCTAGGCATTCGAGGATGTGAGTAGTCGAGGCTGGTTCAGAAGAACAGTTGGTACACATTTCAAAGCTCCTGGATCCTTCGGAAAATTTCATGATTTAAGGTGACCACTTCGAAAGCGGGTTAGAATAGTTCGTTCCTGTCTATTAAAATCGTGAGCCAGAGAGCCTCCAGGACGAGAACACTGATACCAATGGTGCTCTAGGGGGACAATTCAAGCGGTCTTATTCTGGTGTTTAATTTTTGAGAAAATATCCAAAAAGGCGAGGGGTGCTGACAGTTCTAGGGCCTCTCAATCGCAAGCCTTGGCCAAAGTGTCTGCAATCTTATTTCCCTCTAGATCTACGTGGGAGAGAATCCACTGCAGATGAATCTCATGCGATGTGGAAAGTCGTTTTAACCTGCTGAGTATTGACACCCCAATGTTATCTCTCACACTTCGCTAATTGGACAAGTGCTGTATTGCAGCGATCCGCAGCCCCCGGTCCGTGGATCAAATGGTGCCGGGCCATCTGAAGAATATTAAACTCTTGCCATTGTATAAAAGTGGTTCGTTTCTCTCGGATTTGAGCAACTTTCCACGGAAATCACTCTATATTCCCCGTTAAATCACTTTAATTCATTTTTGGTGTAACTATATTTTATTTTGAAGGCATATTTAAATGTAACTAAGTTAAAATTGTTAAATCAAAACAATCTAAAATATAAACAATCAACGTGTCCCACCCTCAGCGGGTCGCGGTAAAATTATCAAACGTTGACCGGTCCGCAGCGATAAAAAGGTTGCGGAGCACTTCTGTATTGCACTTCTACTATCAGACTGTATCCAAATTTATTTTCCATTTGGAAGAAATGCAAGAGAACCAAGGGTCTCATCAATGGCTATTAGCTCACTGCAAAAAACTGAGTCTCCTCTGGATTTTTAAGCAATGTTCTTGCGATTTGATGTAAATAATTATGCTTCTCATATACAGTGGTGACCAAAATTATGGATATTTTTGAAAATTGTTATGTTTTTAAGTTCATATGCTTATAGAAAATGTTACGTTGTACAAAATGCAAAGTCTTTTACATTATTTTAACGCGAATTTAATCCTAAATTCAATACAAAAAATAAAATTCAAATATTTGCAAGGAAAAAAAGTTATGATGTAATAACTATCGATGCACATTTGGTACTGATGACAGCAGTGAAATATCATTACTGAGGGGCGTAGTCTTTATTCTTTATTAAAGCTTCATATCGATGTCTCATTGAGCTGAAAATAGCTTTAAGGTGTTCCTTTCGTTATGACATGATAACAGGAAATAATTAAAGCCTCTATAAATTGTCTTTTATTTCATGAGTACCACATTCGGGCAATTGTTTTCAAACGGCGCTACAAGGTTTAGACTAGCATGAGATCTGGACTGTTTTCTGATCCAGACAATTCTGATATTTAGTCAAGAAGCAATGTCATCAAATAAAAGTGGAGATTGGACACCTATAAAGAGATGTATGACGAGAAAAAAATTGTAAGACAGGTGAGTAGTTCAGTGACTACATCTGGAGACTGAAATATTGTTTAAGATGTCAGGAGACAAATTTAACGAAAAAAAATCAGAAAAAGGCCGAAAAAGGTGCACCACATCTGTTGATGACAGAAGAACAAAAGTACTATGTATTCAAGATAAAAGAATGTCAACAACGGCCATTAGAAGTTATCTGAATGATGCTTGTGTTTCTGTCATTTAAAAAATAATCAGGAGAAGATTAGCAGATGTTAGACTAAGAGGTAGAACTCCCCGAAAAAAGCCTTATCTCAATTTACAGCAGCGCTACAAAAACTACAGTGGTCAAAGAAACTCATTAATTGGACAAATGATTAGTGGTCACAAGTTATATGGAGGGATGAAACAAAGATATCGTTATTCGATAGTAATGGCCAAAAATATATAAGTCGTATAATAGGAGAAATACTACATTCTAACTGCATTCAGGCAACTGTGAAGTACCTACATAGTTTTATGATTTGGTTATGCATATAAGAAGATAGTATCTGTCGTCTTTATATCATCGATGGGATAATGAATGCCAGAAAATGTATTAACACCATTTTACAACCCAAAACTTCTTCCTTCCATTTTACGGATCTATTTACCAACAATACTTCATTTTTTTCCCGGCAAGATTCTGTTTCTTGCCACACAGTAAAGTAATAGAAAGACTGGTATCGTTATAAGATAATTGAATTGTTGTCCTGGTCAGGAAACAGTCCTGGACCTCAATCCTATCGAAAACTTGTGGCACCATTTGAAAACTCTTTTCCGAATGAGGTATAAAAGAGACCTAATTGGGGCTGTAATTGTTTCCAGGCATCATTTAATAACGAAGGAAGAGCTTAAAACTATTTTCAGCTCAATGAAATATCGATGTGAAGCTGTAATAAAAAATAAAGGCTACCCTACTAAGTACCGATAACCCACTGTTATCAGTATGGATAGTTATTGCAGCATAACTTTTTTCCGTTGCAAATATTTGAAGTTTGTTTTTTGTATTGAATTCAGAATTAAATTCTCTTTAAAATGATACAAATAACTTATTATTTTGTGCAATGCAACATAACGCAACTTCTACACGGCGCGTCTTCAGATGTGTAGGTTTAATTCATGACACTTCGACCACGAGTTAGTGATCATAGCCACTAGGCTACCACAGCCTCGCATTACTGTGCAAAATTTGTTCTATAAACTTATTAAGGTATCCGACAACGTTTGAAACCGTGATTTTGCAAAAGCGTATAAATGAATAATATTCATGATATTTAGTGTCACTTAGACTAGAAAATGTATGTAAAATTGTTTTAAGAATAGTATAACGATAAAAAATTATTTAAGTACAATATTTTGACAAAAAACGAACATAGAATGACCCATTTTCAAAATAGTCTTCTTTTGTGAAAAATGCTTCTATTACAATAATATTTTGTTTGTATATAGCTCAGACCACTGTACAGAGGCTCAACTAGAATTTGTGAAATATATAACTTAGAACTGGGTTTATCCATGTTTTACGACAACAGAGGGGAGAAATTTTAAGAAAAAAACGCCGATAATTATTTCAATTGGTTATAACTCTGAAAATAAAGTTTATTTTTCAAAAATCATAGTTGAGCCTCTGTACAAAAGTCTGAGCTATATACAGGCAAAATATTATTATAATAGAAGCATTTTTCACAAAAGTTGAACATTTGGAAAAAATATTATTCTAAGTTAATTTTTTGCCAAAATATTGTATTTAAATAAATTTTTTTTCAAAATGTCCTTAAAACAATTTTATACATGTATTCTAATCTAAGTGACACTAAATATCATGAAAATTATCCATTTATGCGGTTTTTTAAAATCACGGTTCCGAACGTGGTCGGATACCTTAAAGGAAGCATATTAAAATAATGCTGCCTTAAAAATATAATTGTTACTCCACTTTTCATAAAGGATGTGTATTTCACTATACTTATATTAATTAAAATGCAAACTTCCTTCAATTCTTAAGCATTAAATAACTTAATACATTAGTTTCGGAACAACTATTAACTTAACCATAAATGACTAACATAAGCCAACTACTGAGATGGATTATCTCCAGACGATGAACAATACATTCACCTACATTCTCTTCTCGCTATATTTAATGACTAATTCCACAGGATTAAATTGAAGACTTGTGGTGTTAGTAGCTAATTGGTAGGTCTCAATATATCAAATTTATATATATGTATTAAAGGGAAGAATTTTAGAATCCCCTGTCTTGTGTAGAAACAGTTTAGAAGGTTCTGTTGCAGAGTATATATATTTAAGACGATTTCATTGTAGAAAATATGTTGGCTTATCTCTCAGTAAATCCATCAATCTAATCTAGATTTTTACAACAGTATGATAAAGAAAGGGAATTTTTGTTGTAGTGTTTTACTGAATGTCATAGAAATAATTAAAATTCGCCGTCAGTGTTATTCGTCTTTTTCATAACATAATTTGTAGAGTAAAATTAAAGAAACATTGTTTTTAGTTATGCGAATGAGTCTTGATATAGGTATTAAGTTTCAGCCTTTAAATTATTATTAGACCTCTTCTGGGGAGCTTTAAAATTTTATTTTAGAGTAGTTGATTCAAAATCTTCATTGTACGCATTTTAAAACAAGGGGTTTTATGTGAGAAATAGAATTTTTCAAATTTATATTTTTATTTAAAAATCTTCTTATTGTTGGTTTTTTTACTTTGATAATATTGTTAAGAATTTTTGTGTAAGGAAAACTTAAAATAGTGTAAATAATTTATATCTGGACGTTTATTTTATTGTATTTATTATAATATTCGCAAGCAATGCCGTTCCTTACATTATAATGGACATTTGGTGAAATCTTGGCGATAGAGCCAAGTTTACTTCATTTTTATCGACCATTTTGGTGACATGACGATCATTTTTGGTGACCAAAGGGATTCTTTTGGAAATTACAGGAGAAATCTACTAATGTCACGATCTATGATGCAAGCGGATTTTTCTCGAAAGATCCTTGTGGCTTATAAATAGGGAGTCACTCTCCGAAACTTAATTAGTCTTGTTTTGATTTAACCGTGAAGAGTCGATCAGCGATTAGTTATTAATGCGGCTATTGTGTTGTACGAGCGAGTACTTGTGAATAATCCTTAAACATACTTGTATTTTAGACCCTGGCAGTTGTGTTTGAGCGCCGTAGTAGGTATGAAGGCCTTCTCAGATTTATTCTGCGAATTTCAGTGCGGTAACCTACATTCCCAAGAATTATTTTTCGACAATGAATTTCCATCACCCCCGAAGAGTTCTCTTACTTTTTGCTATTGGTTTGCATAAAATCCTCTAGCCCCGATCAAAGTAACTATATATGTGAATATTTAGTTGTTAAATGTCAACTTAAACAAAAGCAAATATGGAAAATTATAACATTTTTTATCAATGTTTCACAGTGAAACTACACTGGGGTTGGTAGTGTCTCACTTCGTTCTTTAGAACCATGACCTAGTGACGAATACGATATCTGACCTGGCACGCCACTATCTAAATTACCACACCACGTCAACGGGAATGCTATCTGCCTCTGAACATTTACCATGCATCTGATATTCTACAACAGGGGTATCTCACACGTGGTCCGCCAGCACTTATGTTGGGGCCCACCAACTCTTTTGAAAAAACATTTAAACATCAGGTTTTCAAAGTTTTTTCATTTTGAAATTTATTTGAGGTGAAATTTATATATGTATTTAAATCTACAATGTATTTGTCTGTTACCTATTCTTGTTTTAAAATAAATCTTTTTGATAATAGAAATGTCTTTTAGATTAAAATAGATTTATATTTTATGAAACAGTTACATTTGATTTTACCATAATAAATTACTTTTTTAATAAATTCCGAATTGCATTAAGTATATCCTTAACTATGGATGGAACTTGATTCTCAGTGTGTGCGACTTTCATTTATCCTCCTCCTTTTCTATTTGGAATGTCCAAAATGCAAGAGGCCGTTAGAGATGTTTTTTAAAGTTAAAAAAAATATTCAGGACGGTTAAGATAAAAGGTAATGTATGCTTAATCGTTTGCGAATGACAGCACAATCATATTTCAACAATAAGTAACAAAAGATCAATTCAAAAGGAACACCGTAATTTTCAAGAAAATGGCAACTGTAATATTTTAAATATTATTTGATCATTGCATTATTATATTATATAAGTATTATATTATCTATGTCTGTATACATTAAGAATAGTGAAAACAATAATAATAATTCATTCTGCTTTAAAGTTTTACTGCAATAAATGTTTTTTTGTGTTTCCAAACCTGATATAAAGGTACATATTTTTATGTGCGGCCCAAGAGATTATAATGTTTTCCCGCAGTGGCCCACAAAGTCATTTGGGTCGGATACCCCTGTTATACAAGACGGACTTTAGTGGCATCAGGACCCCTTGACAGAAGCAGCGTCAGCAACAAGCTTGTGACCATGACCAGTGCCGGTTTATCCATTGGGCGCTTGGGGTGGGCGCCTAGGTGCCCGGCAGGTCCGGATAAGCTGGACTTAGACAGATTTTTTGGTTATAAATTTCGATCTTTCATGTAAATGGGACCTGTAGATCTTCTGCGTCCAGGGCCCGAAATGAGCTTAAATCGGCACTAACCATGACCACTCGGTTAACGCAAGAACGTTAAAAAGGAAGAGAAAAATATGCCAATTATTTTTTTATATAGATACAAATTTAAACTTTTTAAAAATCTTAAGAGTTCCGTATAAAAGATTTTGGAAAATAATCTCCTCATATAAGCATGGGAAATTATACTGGATTATTGCTTAGTTGCGAAATTATGTTGTTCTAAATTACATAATATTATAATATCAATCAATATAAACCATAAGCTCCTTAATCGACTGGTTTTTAATTGTTAATAAAACATTTTTCAAAATAATATTGCTGTATTTTATTTTTTTGTGATGTTTATTTTTTTTTCCGCGCACGTTTGTGGCAGAAATTTAATCAAAATTAAAACTAGTAAAATAAATTTTTTTTAATTCAATTCCTACTTAGATCAACAAAGAAAATTTTTAATTTAGATACTTTTTATTAATTACAATTAATATAAATATGCATATACATATGACAGAATCACAACATTAATGATAATTAATAAAAATTAATTACCACTTAAAGTATCGTATTGTCAATGAAAACAATCGTATATATATAAAATTTCAGTTTAACTGAATGCTTTAAAACGTGAGAAAAAAACCTTTTCAAGTTTTGACACACACACAAGTCACCAAAAATGATACCTACGTGGTTGTATTTGTAAATCTTTAAATAATTAGTTTTAATCAATTAATTTTTAATTATTATAATTAAATTATTGTATTGTCATCCAAAATAATCATGTATATAAAATTTCAGCTAAATTGAGCGCTTTAAAATGTATTTTGTTAACGATTGAAAATTCCACGAAGATAAATAAATATATAGAGAGTGTAAGCTAATAGTAGGAATTGGAAAAAATACACCTCCTGAGCCTTTTAGAAATTGTAAACAGAGTGGGATGATGCAGTTGCATACGTGAGAATTGAGAGAGAGAGAGAGAAATTACAAGTTTTGATTAATTGTAAAAGAAAATTAATTGTAATGATTATATATATATATATATATATATATATATATATATATATATATATATATATATATATATATATGGAGAGTGTGAGCTAATAGAAGGAATTGAATAAATGACTCGAAAACTGGAAACGAACTTAGCGAAATGGCGTTATAAATTTAAAGTTTATTTAATATGGGTAATATGTAATTTTTTACAGCAAGTTTTACATGAAATATAAATTTAATATATAAATAAATATTTTAAAAAGTGCTTCCATCATACTTATATGAAAATATAATTAGTTCTTTTAAGTTACAATTACACGAAACATAATCACTTTATAATATGAATTTTAAAATAGAATAGAAAGGCAATAAAATTGTTTTTGTTATTAAGTAGGATTAACCCTTTATAAGAGAAAACTATGTGAATACCGAAACGTTCAAATACAAACGCATGGGATGTTATAATCAAAAATCCCTACAAACAAATCTTGAATCTAAAAAGCGTAACTGAAACCAAATTTCATATGTAGACTACTAACAAGATGTTTTGAAGGGGGGAAACATTTAAAAGTATCCATTAAGTAGCGCTTTGTATTAAAAAATCCTAATTTAAGAAAAATAATAATCTGCATGGAATAAATTAATAGTATAAACCACTCGGAACAAAATTTATAAGCATTAAAGTGTAAAAGCGAGAAAAGCATAAAAGGTCCGCCTAATCCGAAATTCGTTTAATTTTTATGAAGTTACATAATAATATTACACGGTTAAATAAGTCTTACAATTAATTTTTTACTTAAAATACTTCTTATTAATTTTTTAATAACATGTACAGAGGCAAAAAAAAGTTTAAAATGAAAAAAAAAAAAAAAAAAAAAAACTCATTTTGAAAGGCGTAAAAATAGTGTCTGATTTTAAATATAAGAGAAGGAAAATTATTATATTTGTTACCATAGTAGCAGATTAGTGTATTACATTGCATTGACATTATTACATTAACAGAATAATCACTGATTAGTCCTTTATTGTGTTGAAGTAGTTCAAAACAGTCAGTGGCTTTTCTCTAATTACTATCAGCGACAATGAGGATCGAGCTTTTCTGTAGATAGTAAAAGCTACCAACAATTAAACTGAAAGCCAATGAGAATGAACACTTTCTAAGTTTTTTGAGGAAAATATCAAAAAGCTAACCATTTTTTTCCCCTTGAAACTTTTTTAATATATTCATCTTTAAACAAAACACTCTTTAATACCTTATATTAAAATTTAATACAATGCATTTCAAAAACATATTGGCTTTCATGATAATAGATGTGTTTTTGTTATTTTCGAAGAATTTTTTTCAAATCAATGTATACAATTATTATTTTGAAATTCAAATCAGTTCATGAATTTTTTTAAGTAATGGTGTTATGAAAATTTATTTCGAAATATTCTGACTAATATAATTAATTACATTAAAGCTTTCTAATTGCAACTCATACTAAATAGACAGCATGCGAAGTAACATAAGAATTTAAACATGCAATTAAAAAATTCTTACAAATAAATGAATCGTTGTTATATATTTTGTAACGTAAACATACTTTACCTCAAATTATTAGATCAAATAATATAGCAAGTGCAATTATACTACTCCTCTTTACCCTTAACTAAACTAAGTGGCGTAACAGCCCATGAGGGCCAAGGCCTACTGTACCCATTTCAAAATTCGTGACCTTGGGTGCTGAGGTGCATGAGCAAATGTTCCGATCAGGTGGTCATCCCAGTGTTTAGTTCCCAAGCAAGCTTAATACTTATTTGTCGATCCACTGAAAAGATGAAAGGCTGTGTCAATCTTTCCCAGTGTGGGATTTGAACCTTCGGACCTGTGCCAGGAAGCGCAGTACACCACCACTCAGACACTGGGCTTCATCCTTACCCTTAAGGTATCCGACTACGTTCGGAACCGTGATTTTAAAAAAGCGCACAAATGGATAATTTTCATGATATTTAGTGTCACTTAGATTAGAATACATGTATAAAATTATTTTAAGGTCATTATGACAAAAATTATTTAATTAAAATATTTTGGCAAAAAATTAGCTTAGAATAACCTTTTTTTTCAAAACGTTCTCCTTTTATAAAAAATGCTACTATAATAATATTATTTTTCTTATATAAAGTAAAGATTTTTTCCAGAGAGTTTGAACTAGGATTTTTGAAAAATTCACATTTTCAGAGTAACCACCAATTAAAATAATTATCGGCGTTTTTTTCTTAAAATTTCTCCCCTTTGTTGTAGTAAAATATAGATAGATTCACTTTTAAGTTATATATTTCAAAAATTCTAGTTGAGCTGTACAGAGGTCTGAGCTGTATACAGGCAAAATATTATTATAATAGAAGCATTTTTCATAAAAGGAGGTTTCGATAATGGGTCATTCTATGTTCATTTTTTGTCAAAATATTGTACTTAAATAATTTTTTATTGTAATAATATTCCTAAAACAATTTTATATACGTTTTCTGATCTAAGTGACACCAAATATCATAAATATTATCCATTTATACGCTTTTGCAAAATCACGGTTCCGAACGTAGTCGGATACCTTAACGGCATAAAAAATACTAAATCAAAATTCTTGCAATAATAAATAAAATTTTCTGTACTAGGGGTCTTCAAACTATGACCCATGAGCCAAGAGCACGCCCCACAATTGTTCATTCCTCACGTCAAGTGTATTTTAATTTCATTGTAAAATTAAAATGTAAGTAAGTCATGCAAATCAATTAAGATACTCAATAAGGAAACTGTGCACTTTAACTTGCAGTCCCTCCTCCTCGTGTCTTTTGAGAAGATCTCGCTCTTTATTGAGATTCCCGAGGGATTCGAACGCAGCAGAGGTGGAGAAGACGTTAAATCAAACACGAAATATGATTACAAGTAGAAAATATCAGCAAATTATTCTTATTAATATAATATTAGAAACAGCTACACGATATGCAGACAAGACGATTTGCAGCTTATGAATTAATTTTGTACTAATCTGAACGAAATCTAACTCCTCGGCTTTGATAATGAAAAACCTCCGGAAATTTGGAGTATCAAAAAATACAATATGGCTTTGGCACTAATTATTGTGGACATATCATCTACAGGTTTCTACAATCTTTTCTATTCCACCTTATATTATCTATCCCGCTGACTATTTAAATATTATTCGTTACCGACATTCATTTTTATTGAGATGTTGTTCTAGCTCAAAGTGCCGATTTGGCTGGAAGGAAAAAAGCCCGAGTTTGAGAGGATAAACATCGCGGATAGCGTATTGGTTTTTTTTTGTAAATCATTATTCGAAAATAGAAATTTTAAAATCTTATCCCTGGGGAAAAAATGGGGAAAAACAGTATTACTCTCGAAAAAGCCTGTACAACGTCGGCTAAAAGTCGGGAAAATTCCTGTGTGAAGTGGAAGAAATTTCGGAAGAGGGAGTACTAATGGCATAAATACAGAGAAATCATTAACATCACACACACACACACACCTGCTGGCGTCGAGAGGTAAAGGGGAAACTTCCATGGAGATAAAGTCAACACTCGGAAAAAGCCCATGCAACGGTGAGCTAAGCGGAAGGGAAACAAATCCTTCCAAAGGGGCAAAAAAGTGGAAGATATTTCAAAAACGAGAAGTTAAATGATATTAATAAAGAAATCACACACCGAGGAGAAGGGAAAATTTCCACACGGGAAAAATGTAATACAACTCGAAATAACCCGTGTAACACCGGGCCATCCAGCTAGTTATAATTAATGAGATTTATGTAGCTGTAAATTTCACCTGCAAATGTTTGCAGTTGAGGATCAAGTTAACTAATGGAAAACAATTACAGCGGCTTCAAATGCTCAATAGTTAACTTGGATCAGAGAATAATTCTGTATATTTAATTTTGGGGAATTTTTTTTAAACATAGGTCAATAATTCCTAAAGAGGTAAAAAAGAAACCAGAAATTTTATGCAACTGATCAAATTTATTTAGTGGAAAATTTAAAAATTCCACCACACAATGATGAGTTTAAATATTTTTCTTTAAAAATATCGCAACATTTTAAATCAAGCATCTCTATTTGTGTGTGAGCAAGAGATTTTTAAAAATCTTGATGTTATTTGCAATTGCATCAAAATCTTTAAAAACGAGGCTTAAAATTGAATTTAAAGCACCCAAAGATTCAGTTACAAAATCTCCTGTAAAAAGATTCACTTCACTTGCCACTTTAAAAACGAAACTTTATGCATATTCAAAACTGTTGTGTATGGGTATGATCAGCAATCTAGGTCTTAGACCTTGGAATTTAGTGGAAGAGTCAGTGTGGCTCTTAGGCTAAAAGGTTTAAAGACCCCTGTCCTGTCCCAATAAACACATTATTCTGCTATTTACAAATTCATAGTACACTATCGAACATAGCTTTTAGATACAATTTTAAAATAAAAACAATAATGAGTTAAAAGTGAAAACGTAATAAATACCTGCACTTTGAAATTCTAAGCTTAGAATCAATCAAATTATTTATTTTTTCGCAGCTGAGATAATTAATTTTTTGCTATAGGTAGTAAATCAGAAAATCTGTTATCCAAGGGCATTTCTCTACATCTACCGTTGACAGCTGACTAAGATTGCACAAATCGCGTGTTTTAAATACCGATGACATTAAGCTGCTTTTTTTTTATCGGGAATATGTATTCACACGATTAGAATATCGAGTACATACACAAATATAATCGATTCATAAAGAAATACATTCTCAACTGAATTTGGATTTTAGAATGTTTTACAATTTTTTTCCATAAAATTGTATTTTTAAGATGAATTTATCATACAGCGTTGAAAAATGCTAAATTCAATTTGTGATATGAAATAGTTTATTTAATGCTCATAAAATCTTTCTTAAATAAACGTCTTTAAAAAGATGCAAGGATGTGTATTCATGAAAATAAAGTAATGATTTTGGTTCAAGCATGAGAATTGACAAGTAATTTATATATAAAGAATATAAAGTCAATCCCACTTAGGTCAACAAAGAAATATTTTTTATTTTAGTAACTTTTTATCAAATAATTACAATTAATGTAAATGGGCATATACATATGACAGAATCACAATATTAAGTGTCAATTAATTTTTATTAATTATCATTAAAGTATCGTATTGTCATCTAAAAAAATCATGTATATAAAATTTCAGTTCAAATGAATGCTTTAAAACAGTGATACTCAATCTGCGGCCCGGTGGCTTTTCCTGAGAAGCTCGGCTATGGTCTATTGCACTAAAAAATTCAATATATTTAAGAACAATGTGCTGAAAATTTAGCGGGAAATTCTATCAATGAAGCAATCAAATGTATCAATTTTTCTATCAATTTGGTTTTTTGATAGTAGAATGTAAACACACAAGAGAAAGGCTTGGCCATGAACAAAAGGAAATCGAAACCACCTCATAACTGAGAAAAAATACATAAAAGTACATAATTTTTGTATGTGTTTGCTAGATGGGTTTATAAAACATTAAAATAAAATCCGAAAATCAGAGTTTTAATATTTTGATTAATTTTGTTTCTGCTTTGCTGCTTTGACCTTATTGTATTTTTTCCTCATTCTCCTCATGTTGCTGCCCGCGTGAAATGCCTGTCTTATGTATGTGGTCCGGTGAGAAAAAAGGGTTATGCTTTAAAACGTGAGAAAAAAAAAATCTTTTTGTCCCGAGTCGCTAAAAATGAAGCCAACGTGACTCTCTCTGTATCTGAAATTCTCTAAATAATTAGTTTCGGTCATTTAATTTTAATTAAATTACCGTATTGTCATAAAAAATAATCGTGTATATAAAATTTCAGCTCAATAGAGCGCTTTAAAAAGTATTTTGTTAACGATTGAAAATCTGAACAAGATATACGAAGATTGTAAACTAATAGCAGGAATTGAAAAACGGAATGGAATGATGCAAGCAAAATGATGATAACTAGTTCTAAGTAACGTTGCAGAATAATTTATGATGGATCTCGTAATTTTGAACAATGTTCAAACAAAGGGGACAATTTTGGAGCTAGAACCTCCCTCTAATATCGTAGTACACAGAGGTTCTTAAACCTTCCGTCGCCGCCGCCCCCTTTATATATCGGCCTGACATCGCGGACACCCAAAATTTTGAACACCATTCTCTGACTCTCAACACATCGCTAAATTATTTAAAGGTTCATTGAGGGCAATTTAGTGATCTTGTCTAAGATGTTAGATATTTCAATTTTCCCTCGAGGCCTTTCAGAAACTGTAAAAAAGGGAAATCTCTTAACATTAAATAAAAGACATTCGCAGACCCTTAGAAAGACGCTGGGGACTTCCAGGGGTCCGCGCACCACAGTTTAAAGTTCAATAACTGCTGTCGTAGAACATCAAGGGTGTCAAACTCTCGGTCCGCGGGCCACATACGGTCCGGTCAAAATATTTGCTTACATTAATATATAATAAAACATCAAAATTTCTCCCGAAATAGGAAATATTGTAACAGAGAAGCGATTTCAAGTGCCAGGTCGTACATGTTATGTTTTTCTTGTTCTTTTATATATGTTTATTATAACGTATTCGAAGAAAACCCTATGCTTCTATGGATTTTGATTTTCTTTGCAGTCAACCTTAAGTTGATCCTTGTTTATTTGGCCCAAGTCAGCTTTGGAATTTGACACCTTTGTACCATGTCCTTGCACATCATATGATGACTCTGATTCAATATTCTAATTTAATATGAAAAGTTCCAAGTTCTTCCCTCCTTCCCTATTCCATACGATAGGATTTTTTGTGTGGATTGATTGATATAACGTCTCACTGTGAAGCAATACGAGGGCAATATGTAACGGACTTCGTACTTTTGAATCCCGGTCAAGTGACAAGGACGACAGCTGAGCTAGTACCTCTCTCTCAAACATCCACGCAACAACGAGGGGGACTTTGAGCCTTAAAAGATTTAACATACATCAGCCCTGATCGGCGTAAATTGTGGCACAGGTTTTGAAGTCACGTTCAACGTCGACAACCGTGGCCACGTATCTTTAATGGGATCAAAACCCCTTGAATTCCACCCTGGACACCAAGATTGAATTGAGGCAAAAAATTACCAGACGACATTTTTACAATAATAAGTTATATTTATTTACTTAAATCAATTATCAGCCATCTAATTACAAAGATTACTCAATATGTCTACGTCAATGGGATTGACTTTTATTATTAAATTAAATCACGAAATATGATACTAATCAACTATTAAACTCAATATCGAACGGGTTTACCGGAACAAGAGGACCGAGAGATATACGCAATTTGTGAATTACTAGCATTCATTAACTTAACACTAACTTTAATATATATTTACTTTTAGGATCCGATAATCTAAATTTAAATAACACCTGACTTTTAATTCGCTACTCTCAAGTTGGATCAATCCTTCCAATTGTAGATCGCTGCCTAATAATCAGCAAGACGCTAATCACACAATCAACTTGATCTTCTTAAAACTCCGTCAACCTATATCTTGGTTCAATAGCCTAAACTCTCTGCTAACTTGCAACACTCTCCTTAAATACTTTACCTAGTTTGCAAATCCCGGTTTCTTCTTTTTTAGAGCTGGTTGGAAATATACGCGAATTTATAATCCCCAAAGACGCCTAAGAGTATTAGTGATAAAAGTGCCATACAGATTCGCGTCACAACTAAAGAATGTTTTTTTCCAGGTATAGAAGTTTAAGTTGGCATTACTTTCCAAAATGGCGACCGATTTAACAGCTTTCAAGTGATTTATTCTCAGTTTGGTATGGCAATTCATCAAAACGATCATCAAGCAAGGCGTAGATTCGTCGAATGGGCCCAAAACGAGATTGCCGTTGTTCCCGATTTTCATAAGCGAATTTTGTTTAGCGATGAAGCGCACTTCTGGTTGAATGTCTACGTCAACAAACAAAACTGCCGCATTTGGAGTGAAGCTAATCCACAAGTGTATGTTGAAACACCGTTACATCCAGAAAAACTGACTGTTTGGTGTGCTTTATGGGCTGGTGGAATCATTGGTCCGTACTTCTTCAAAAACGATGAAGGCCACAATGTTACAGTCAATGGTGAACGGTATAGAGCCATGATTACTAACTTTTTCATTCCTGAATTGAACAATCATGATGTCCAGGAGCTGTGGTTCCAACAAGACGGCGCAACATGTCACACAGCTCGTGCCACAATCGATTTATTGAAAAAGACACGTTTGGTGACCGCCTAATTTCACGTTTTGGACCTGGGAATTGGCCTCAAGATCTTGTGATTTAACACCGCTAGACTATTTTCTGTAAGACTATGTAAAGTCATTGGTCTATGCGGATAAGCCACAAACGCTTGACCATTTGGAAGACAACATTCGCCGTGTTATTGCCGATATACGGCCACAAATGTTGGAAAAAGTCATCGAAAATTGGACGTCCAGATTGGACTACATCCGAGCCAGCCGTGGCAGTCCTATGCCAGAAATCATATTTAAAATGTAATGCCACAAGATTATCTTTCGAATAAAAAAAAAAAATTCATGTCAATCGAATTATACATCGTTGTTTTATTGCAATTTTAAGTTCTATACCTCTAAAAAAACACCCTTTATTAGGCAAAAAAAACCAAAAAAAAAAAAAAACAGTTACTAATGCTCTTGCAATACTTCTAAAAATTCCTAAAATATGTTGTTTAATAAAAATAAATCTAACTTAAGTGAATCATTCATACATTTTGTATTGTGCGGATACATTTTTATGAAAAATCTCAATATTAAATGCAGATAAAACTTTATTTTGATGCTGTATAGATCAGTGGTTCCTAAACTTTTTTCACCCATGGACACCTTTTTATAGTCAAAACATGCTCATGGATCCTTTTTATAATCAAAACTTGTCCACGAACCCCTTTTAAGGTCAAAACTTTCCCAAGGACCCTCAAGTGAAAAAGCTACATAAATGCATTGCATAAAAATTACTAATTAAAAAAAAGCATTTTGTTGAAGAACTATTTATTGAAATAATAACTTTTGTATATATATAAAAAATAATAATTTGGATGAACTTGATGAGATGTCCGTCTCAATGTTTGTGAGTAGCAACCGCGAATTCAAACAAGCACTAGTTTTTAGTCCTTTTTTTTGCGATGAGGTTTTTTACGGCACTGAATCCTCGTTCTACCAAACTGGAAGACAGGAAAATAATAAACAACTTCAGTACAATAACCCATAATAACGGGTATAGAATTGGGATCTGTTTTTGTAACTAGAATTTATGCTATCCTTGTTCAAACATTTTGGTTTAAGTCCCTCATTTGCGGATATTTCAATACAAGATGCTACTGTATTAAGTATGGATTTATCTGTGTTTGGGATCTAAGTTAATACTACGTGCAAAAGAGTTCAACACCCAGTAGGGAATATCCAAGAAAAGTGTTATTTATTTAAATATCCATAAAAATAAAAATGGGGATCAAAATTTTTAAAATTTTATATTAAAACTTGCATGGACCCCCTGACGTTGTTCAGGGACCCCTAAATAAATTTTAATTTTCCATGGATCCCCTGAATAATATCGGAGACCCGGTCCGTAGGGACCACTTTGGGAATCACTGCTGTATATAAATCAAATGAATGAATCGAAACATAAAAATCCGATCATCTAACAAAATGATTTAAGGTTTTATTTCTTATGTTAAATAAATTTAAAACCATAATCTTCGTATTCATGTTGGGGAAGTGGAAAGAAGGGGATCATGGAGAAGGATTTTATATTCTTTGAAGTAAAATACTTCGTGGGAAGTACTCATTAAGTACTTCAAAGGATGCTGTACTTATCAATACTTAAAAGCAGGTAGCGATACGTAATACCTTATGTTAGAGTAGGGGCTTTTTAACCTAGGAAACTTAAGTCCTATGAAAGTTTACAGAAAAATTTCAAAAGATTAAAAACATTTACACGACAAAAAAAAATTATTTTTTAAAATCATAAACATTTTTTTTCTTATGAAATAATAAATTACAGTACAGTTTTATTTTAGTAATATATTTCAGAAAAGTACCATATTCCATTTTAGTATTTTATGAAATTTAAATAACAGACAATCTGCATAGTTTCATGTATTTAAAAAAGAAAAGCTTTTCATGTACTGTAAAATCCGGCGTATGACACGGACTTTTAACTCAAAAAATAAGATCGAAACTTACAGGTGCGCATTATACGCCTTGTATATATAACTTTAAAAATAAAATTAAAAAAAAAGAATGAGCATAGAAAAAAATTAGAATTCTATATGTATCGAAATAATGTTAATTTTAAAGAACACACAGTTCTTACAGTTTCTACACAGTTCGAAATACTGTTTGTTTAAAACATATGGCATTCCTTATAAACTTAAAGGATCGTAGATCTATAAGTAAACTATTTTTTTTCTAAAGTTTGAAATAATGCCTCGAATAAATGATTTCAAAACTTAAGAGTATTGCATACAACATCTATTTCATGAATCTTCGTAAAAAACGAGGTGCGCATTATACAGCGAATATACCTAAAAATTAAAAATTGTAGCTTAAAAGTATAGATGCACGTTATACACCAGATTTTACGGTATGTATTTTTTAAAGTGCTATTACTTAGAAAATTTATCTTGCATTATCACCATAATTATTATTTACCTAGCATTATTTGTACATTATTTTATATTTTGAGAAAGAAGTTCGAATTTTTTTCAGTATAATATTTTCTATTGAGTTAATTGGTTTCATTACATAACTAATTGGTTTGTAATATTCCTAATTTAATTTACGAATGCATGTATCTTATGTACACACAAGTAATTTGCACATGAGAAAGTATTTATGCATGAGAACAGAATTATGTCTGGACAAAGTGGACAGTGACTTTTATCTTTCTGACAAAAAGGTTCACGAATCAAAGTATTTACGAACTCTGCATTAAAAAATATCGTTTAAGAAATAATTTATTTTTTAAAAGCATGATATTATTTATCCATGACAATGAATCAAAACTGGGAATTTTGAATGATGCTGTAACCTCAACTCACACGCATGCAACTGCATCATCTCAGTCTGTTTACAATTTCTAAAAGATTCAGGAGGTTTTTTTTCAGTTTATGAGATCAACAAGAAAACATTTGAATTGAAAATAAAATTTTTCAGAATTTTTTTTTAACCAATCCGGAAAAGATCTGACAAAAAAAAAGTCTGAGTTAGTGTAAAGTATTTCTCATGAGTAGGCACCCAGCTAAGGCATTAAGAGTTATCTAGCTTCACATACAATACCGGCTTGGATAGAAGCGGTGTTCTCCAGTCGAAAGATAGTTGATGGCATTTTCTCACCATTCGTCACTGATAAATGGAAAGCGGATGCTGAGAAGACAGAATAATGATGCTGTCATACTTTTCGAGAGCTATTGAAGGCCAGGGACTTCAGGGCATTGAGTTTCTGCTCCTCTCAGGACAAAGTTTGGACATTGACCTCTTATATGATAAATTATCGGAAGGATTTCAGTATTTTTAGATGAAGGGGGTTTGTTGAATTATGAAACATTTTTACTAGGACTTCAGATTTTGTATAAATAAAGTTTAGGCTTCAAAGACTGAGTATAATCAAAGTGATGTTTGAGTAATATTTTTGTAATTAATAATATTAATCTCTTACCTGCGGATTAAAAGTCAAAAAACTTGCTTTCCAGTGCCACAGTTTTTCACCTAGGTGAGTTTACGTGGTTGAGAAAAGGCATAAATAAGCAAATCTTCTCTGAAATAAATACATAATTCGCAAACATTGTCAAGGCAACTTAATTGCATTCAAAAGCCTTTGGAATAAATTACTTTATAGCAGCGCAAAGAAAAATCGTACTTCGGAAAGACGAATATATACGTCCAAGGTAGTTAACGTAAGGCTGAGCGAGACGTATATATACGTCAGTGGCATTTAAGGGGGGGGGTAAACACATAAAGATTTTAACGCTGATAAAAAAAAACTAAAATAAATTGAAATTTAACACAATTTGAAGGTAACTTATTTCCACATAACGAATTTTTAATTTTATCCAGTAATGAAAGTTCATAAGGTATGAAATTTCTTTAACATAAATAGTATTCAGATATATGTAGAAACCTATTTTTTTTATGTTCATTTTTCTTTTTAAATATATTTTTATATCCGGCGTATAACACGCTCTCGTAAATTTTGTTCGTATTTTTTGGAGGTTAAATGTATATATATATATATATACAAAATAAAGCTTATCTTCAGTATGCTGCGCATTTAATCAATTGACTAATATATATCCATTATAATTTTAGTTAAGAACTTTCAAGATGTACATTGTTTAAAACTACTTTCACACAACTATCTTCAGATCATCTAGAAGTTGACAACTCTTTATGTTGACTACTTCCAAAAGTTGTTTTGATTTTCATACTCTCATGTGTAAAGTTTTGAATTCTCAATGGAAAGTCATCAATCCTGAAACCGACCATAGTTATAAAGTTGTAGGCTAAACGATTAAGAACCAAGAAGAACAATACTAATGTTCTATTTTTAGCCACAATAACTAGGTTAGCTGAATATTTTTTTGCAAGTTTTATAGAAGTCATGAACTTTACACCTTGTATTTTTTTTACTGTAAATTCTTTTTCTTTCCGACGTTTTGGCCTCGCATTAGCCAAATGGTCATGGTTGTGAACATGTGATTGGTGTTGTCAAGTCACAGGTTCGAAACCTAATGCCACTGAAGACCCGATAGTAAGAGGGGCTGAAGCCTGTTAAATCTATAGCGGCTGAAAATTCTCCCGTCGGTGTGGTGTGGGAGTTAGGAGAGGGGAGATGTCAATATCAGGCATCATCCTTGTCGGTTGACCATAGTTTAAAATTACGAGGTCCATTGCTTCAGAGTACGGCGCAAATTAAAATCAATCAATCCAGTGTTTCGCAGTTCAGCCTCTTTAGGTCTAAAAGCATACGTTTAGAATAAGAGCTAGAGTTTTTTATAACTTAAAATTAGCATTGGATTAGGACTTAACGCAGCGCTTCTCAAACTGCGAGGCCCGCCCCCTAGGGGGCATGACAACCCTAGGAGGGGGCGGGAGCATATAGAAAAGTCGAAAAAATAAAAGATTATTTAAAAAAATGTTAATTAATTGAAAGTAAACTAAAGGCACATTCTGACATAATAAAAAAAATTGCACTGATATAATACACTTATAAGTGTATAAGTGCTGCACAATGTATTTTATAGTTAATTTAACAATACTAAGTTAAGAAGAAGTTTAATAATTACCAGTGACCCCACAGGCTTTTCATATATAAAATTATTTGTGAACATTAACGCTTATCTTGATAATTTGTACGGTTTCTAACTAATCCCTTAATTGCGGATTAAAAGGTTCCACGATTCGCTCCCCCAATGTCACCGTTTTGCACGTATACAAACATATGTGGTGTATTGGGGGTGGGGGAGGAGACAGGGAATAAATAAGAAAATCCTCTGAAATAAGTAGATCCTTCGCAAACACTGTCAAGTTTATTTTATTGCATTCCAAAGCCTTCAGAATAATTTTATGGATAGCAGTGAACAGAAAAGATCGTTTTTCGGAAAGACGCATATATACGTCCGGGGCAATTTACATAGTCTGAGTGAGACGTTTATGTACGCCGGAAGCGCTTAATATGTTAAAATTGTACAGTTGTTTTTGCGTAAAATATCGTGTTATCGAATTTAATACATTGTTATTGTATGGAGGGGGACTCGATGAAAATTATGATTGAATATTGAGTGGCAAGTATTGAAAGTTTGAGAAGCCCTGACTTATTAATACATAAAATGCATTTCTAAGCTGTACAAGCGAGATAAGAGACATGATAATATATATCACGACAAAAAATATCTATAACTTAAAATTCTAAACTTAGAACTACAGAGATCTGAAGGTCGTTTAAATGTTTAACCTAAATATACATGTTGAACTTTTTATAAAAGGAAGAAGATGAAAAAAAAGGTGCAATATGCATAGTTTCATTCAGATCAAACAAATACTCGAAGAAAAAGTCATATAATAATTTCTATATAGGACGCTAAACTTTGATAATTTATACTGCATTATTCTAATTGACATACTTGTACATACTTGCACTTTAAGCTTTGGGTACAGAAAATGGAAAGTTATTTTAATAAGTATAATCGTAGTTTTGAGAAGTCTTTATATCTTTTCAAATAATAATAACGAGAGAACTGAATTGTTTCGTTTTTTTTTCATTCAGAGCAAATAAGCCATAGGAAAATGTAAGTACATATTTTCAATTTGAATAACAGTCTACTTATAATTTTTCGTAGTTTGGTTGAACTTAATTTCTGTATTCTTTAAAGGTGTATAAGAAAGTAAAATGCACACATGGAACATTTTATATGTCAATTACCTCAGTATGTTGACCACAATTTGTTTCAATTAATTTAACAGCCAAATTACAAAAGTTCTGCTGTTTAATGCTTAAAAAAGGTTTAGTATTCTATATTTTATATTAATATTTTGAACTAATTCAAAATAAATTAATTAAAATAGGAAATATACCACTATGTTTTTCGAAATATTCATGTACTGCGTAAATATACGTAAAATAAAATTGGAAAACAGTTTTTAATCTCATACAAAATAATCATTAAATCAAATGATCATCAAAAATTTTCATTGCTTAAATTTTACTGATTCAAATCAAATTTCCACAATTTGGGATAACAGATTAAAAAAAAAATTAGACATCATTCTATGTTCGGACTTCTATGAATTGTTAAAATTATTTTAATGAAAAACAACTTACCTGAAGGTAATTATATGAGTTGCCCAGAAGAATGATTGAACCAATTAGTGAATCCTCCATGAATAACAGATTTTGGATAGTTTTGAAATTAATCCAAAAAGTATTAATTAAAATTCTTAAATTTTATTCGCAAAACTTCAAATTCGTCATTTTCGAACTGTAATTAATTTAGAAAAAATCACGAGTCTGTGTAATAACATTTTTTTTCTGAATGATAATCAATGCACAACACGATCTTATCGGAAAATTATCTTATCAGAAGTAATCAACGGTTAATATCTTTTTTTAGGATGACAAAGCTAGTAACGAATAACAATACTACAAGTGAAAGTTGAAGTAACACTTTTTCACTGTAAAAATACCAAGGTCAAAGTTCAGCCTACCTCAAACTTCAGTTTTCGGCGATATGTACTAAGCCTTCTGCATTTATTCGATTTTCTCAATTGAGCAACAGATCCAATAGTTGAAGCCCGCGATCTGAAATCATCATCATCCATGATTTTTCAACGTGTACCAAAGCACGTTTTACACACGCACATAAACACTTTTCACACAATTGCATCACAGATCGTTCTGAAGTTATCGAGTCATCCTTTCTATTTTTTTCACTTCCTTAGACGGTGATTAGAACACCTGTGGACCTTGCGGTAAGATAATCTAAGGTATCAGCGGTCACAACAAATGCAGGTTTTGATATGGGAGCACTTTGATACTTTCTCTAATCAATAAACACAACGTAAAGATTACTTCTATCTATAATTTTTTTATTGTGATTGTTTTTTTAATGTGTAGAGTGATGAATCATACTCCCGAAGTAAATTGTTTTTCTTAACAAAATTTCACACTCAACATTTGTTTACGAATTCAAATGTACTTGTATTACTGGGTGGAATACATGTCATGAAACTACTGTACATCATTTATTTCAAATTAATTAACTGTTTATATGTATGTACTAGACGTTGCCAGCCGACTTAGCTGAGTATTTACTTCATGATCTTGTAAGAAAAGGGGTGTTAAAACTTAAAGACTATTTTGGGACAAATAAACAAGGTTTAACTTAAAGTGGCCGCAAAAAAATCAATATTTATAGAAACGTAGATTTATTTCGAATAATACATTATAATAAACATATACATATACATATACACACACACACACACACACATATATATATATATATATATATATATATATATATATGGTCTCCTAGGACCTCACTTTGAGAATGAGAATAAATAGGAGTCATGTAAGAACCAGTAGCCATTTTTATAAACAACTTTCTTTATTTGGTTATCTTATCCAAATAGAATCAAAGACTTATTGACAAATTTATCTACTAATATTATGAGGTTTTAAAGGTAATATCCTTTTTAAATTAACTTAATTAATTAATGATCAATTAATTAATTTATTAAATAACGATCACGCAGAGATTACCACGATAAGAGATCCCAGAATTATATTTAATAAAATCTCATTGGACATTTAACTTTAATCTCATTCCTGAAACTTTAATGAGACTAATTATAAATCTATAATTACCAACGGAATCTCAACTCTTCTTGAGATTAATTTATCTCCAACAAGAAATCTTCAATTCAAATTCACTATAATTTTATGCTTCAATATCTATCTCCTACTGCTCTAACTTTACTATTTCGTTTGACTTAAATACTGTATCTAATCTGCATAACAAGGAATCCTGTCCGCTTTTTGGAGTTGATTGGAAATAGGTAGGGAATTAAATTTCCCTAAAAAGGTCGACTCAGAAGGTTAGTGATAAAGTTCCGTATAGATTTGTCACACACACACACACATATATATATATATAACAAGAAAAATTTAATGTTTGCGTCCTGACACTTGACATCTCTTCTGTGCTACTATTTTTCTAATTTGGGGAGAAATTTTTAAAAATTTTATTGTACAGAGTAAGTCAAAATAAATATAGTGAATACAAAAACGGCTATAAGTTTTTGATGGATAAGAATTTATCAATAAAACTTTCACAGAATGTTGTCGGAACTTCAAAATTTTGTATATATATACGTCATAGATTTTTTATGTGACTGCCCTTGGTTACGGGGACATCTAGGTCAGGGATGGCGCACCAGTGGCACGCGTGCCATTGATGGCACGCGGCACAATATTTTGGGCACGCCACCGATCCAAAAAGTTTGCATTTTAATTTAAAATAACAAAGTTCAATATGAAGAATTACGAACAAACGCGAGTGATCGGTCGCAGTTTTCAGCGAGATTTTGTTAGTTCAAAGAATTATCGGAAAAGCTCACGTTTTTATGTATCGTGATGTAACTTCATTTAGAAAATTGAATTTGTCCCAATTCGATTAGTTGTAAATTGAAAAAATATGAAATGCAACTGATTGATTTCCAGCCTAGTTCGATATGGATTCAAAAATTTGTTGTAAAAAGGAGAAAGTTAGAATTGATTAAAACAGAAAGATTAATAAGAATGTAAGTAAAAATGCTAGAAATGAAATTTTGAAAACATGGAATTCAATTCCAGATACATTTAAAAGTCAGAAAAAATTGGTTCATGCTATTTTAACCATATTTTCATCAACCTATATGTCTGCGAGTCATTATTTTCAGAGATGAATAACGTTAAAGACTCACTTAGAAACCGTTTGGCAGATGACTCCAATTCAGGTAGCATTCCGCTAAAAGTAACATCTTACAATCCTAATACAAGTTATTTGTCATCTAATCTCCCACAACAGAACTCACACTAATGTTACTTTAATTTTAATTACGCGTATAAATGAAACATTTACTACAGTGCAAAATGTATTTTTTTCGTTGTAAATAAAGAGTCTTGAGTTGTTAGTATTTATTTTCGTTATTTTCTTAATAATCCCAAGTCAAAATTTTTTGACGGCACGTCTATACCTCATTAAACACATCTGAAAGAAAAAATGGCACGTTGATCCAAAAAGGTTCACCATCCCTGATCTAGGTGGTACTCCATTTCACGGCATACATTCTGATGTATTTGTGCAGTCACCGACGCAAACGCATTACAAATGTATACTTTCAGTTTATTAATACTTTGAGGCATGGGAAGCACATACACCCCATGTCTTTCACATGTCATGCACAAAACAATCAAAGAACTGAAAGTACGCATTTGTAATGCGCTTGCGTTGATCACTGCACAAATGCTTCAGAATGTATACCGTGAAATGGAATACCGCCTAGAAGGCCAAGAAAAGTCACATAGAGCATCTAAGACGTATATATAAAAATATTTTGAAGTTCCATTCACATTCTGTGTAAATTTTATCGATAAATTCTTTACAATTAAATAGTTATAGCCGTTTGTAATTGCTATATTTATTTTGAGTTACTCTGTATGTTAGTATGTATCGATATATTGGGTGGGCCACAGAAATGTTCAATGAGGGTCACGAGTTAGGCACCCCTGTTGTACGACTATATACACTCAGGAACATTGAAAATAGCGACCCAAGAAGAAAGCATCGGATTGAAATGAAATTTAATACACATAATGACACAGATAAGAGATTCACTTGATCTAAACAACAAGACAATTAAACGAATACAGGGTGTGCAACGACACAAATACTGGGAAACTTCAATAGCGCGTTGGACCACCTCCAGCTGCAATACATGCCGCTACACGGTCCGTTATTGAGTGGATTAGACACCTTATGTTGTCCTGAGGCAGATGGGCCCACAAATCTTGAACAACCAACTCTAAATCATGTACGGAGTGACACGATGGCATCTGCCGTTTTAGCGGATGCCATACGTGCTCCACAGGGGACAAATCGGGGAGCGGGCTGGCCATGGAAGAGTCTGAAAATGACGTAGGAAGTCTTGAGCAACTCTTGCTGTATGCGGACGAGCATTATCTTGCAGGAAAATTGCACCTGTGAGACCATTTAGGAAACATCCTACATGGGGTCGAAGAATATCATCAACGTAACGTTGGCCCGTTAAGGTTCCATGCATCACAATTAAAGTGGACCGGCTATCATAGGCTACGGCCGCCCAGACCAATACACCAGCTGTGTGGGCAGTGTGACGTAGAACAGTGTGGGGGGAATTGTACCGCTCATCAGGGCGCCTCCATACCCGTACACGGTTATCTTCTATCCCCAAAACAAATCGGGATTCATCACTAAACACAACTTTTTGCCAATCTGTGACATTCCACATTGATCTGGCTTGGCACCACTGTAGACGCAGTTGCTGATGTTCCGGTGTTAAAGGGAGTGCACGGAAAGGGCGCTTGGATTTAAGATTTGCTTCTGCAAGGTGTCTGGAAATTGTTTGTCGAACAATTGCTACGCCTACGTCTGCTCGTATCTTTGAACGAGTCACTGTGGGGTCCACAAGTGCTTGCCGCACGATCCTTCGATCCTCTCTCCTCGTAGTCTTCCTGGTCGCTCCAGACCCGGTTTTCCGCGCGTGGGTACCTTCTCGTGTCCACTGCTCCCAACAATTTCTAACGGTACACTCCGAACGATCCACCTGGCCAGTAACACGGCGCGTCGACTAGCCTGCAGTTTTTATCCCGATAATCAGGCCTCTCTCAAACTCGCTTAACTGTGAGAAATGTCTTTTAGCACGTTTACCTGGCATGTTTCGCTTACCAAATTCTTCCTACAATCAGCGGGTAATCGTCACGTTTATAAATCTTCGAATTTGCGCTGGCTTACATAGCACCCTTTTCCTGATTGTAGCGCCACCTCGGCGTGTATGAGCATGCTTATTGGCACAAAACTTGGATCATTTGCATATCACATTACGCTGTACTTATTTGCAAAGTTTCACGATTGTACTTAGCTTCCTTCTTGGGTCGCTATTTTCAATGTTCCTGAGTGTATATTGTTTTTATGTTATTGTTCTCTGAGTCCCAGCATTAAGTTTTCGATACTTCAGGAAAACATTCCTATAGCCCTTCTTTCTTAATTTAAAAAGGACAAGATTTAAATTTCTAAAGCGAAAGTATGTTTATCTCTCGACACCTCTTGGAGTCGATTTCCGCCAATACCATTTTTAGCAGATCTCTACTCAACAAACGGAACTTGTCTGTGACATTTCAAGTCTGTAGGTCCAATAGTTCAAGAACGGGAATTCACCGGCAAAGCCCTTGGAATTTGATTTCCGCAAAACCCGTTCTTAGCGGATCTCGATTCGATTCAGCAAACGGAAAATGTTTGCCAAATTTCTAGTGTGTAATTCTAATAGTTAAAAAATGGGATTTTTTTATCTACAAAGTCCCTGTAATCCCCCTTGGGAGTAGATTGCCAAAAAACTAATTGTTAATGAATCTCTGTTCAGCAAATGGAACATCCCTTCCAAATTTCAAGTTTGTAGCTCTAATAGTTCATAATACCTACCTCCATTGTATGTTTTAAACGTATAATGGGAAAGTAATTTTTCAAGAACTTTTCAAGATAAGTTTTATTTTTCAATATTTACCAGAATGTTTAAATTGCAGATGGTTTTACAGCACAACAGTTATTTATTGAAAATTAAACCATTGTATCAAAACTGAATAAAAAAATCATTACTATTATGTAACCAAATTGAAATACTTCATAGTGCATTACAGGAGATTAAGGAAATTGTTCATTATATGAACAAAAACATGTATGATTATTAAAGAATTTTAGTGGATATTGTCTACACATTCTTACATTTAAAAAATTTCATTGTATTTAAATAAATATTGAAACTTCAAGCTTTTATGAACGTTAGAGTGAAAATGGTAATTATATTACAAAATATTTAAAAGTACTTGACCAAATATCTCATCACTTACATGAAAAGTTATAGAAATATTCTTAAAAATTCTTTAAAAGGAGTAAATTTATTTTGATTCATTTCTCAGTCTAGATCTCCCAATTTATTTTAGATTTGGGTTGTTCTTTTAGTTAAAAATCGATTAGAAATATTAAAGTAATAAAAAACTAGCGCTAAAATATTTCAGATGAATTGTTTCTTGTGTATTTAATATTTTTTTCTAAAATATTAATATTTGTTAGGACATTGATGGGTAACTAACATGGGCTGAAATAAATTCTTGATAAAAAAATTATAAATCAAGGTATATAAATTCCAATTTAAAAGTAAATTTTCAAAAACAAAATCTCTGAAACTAACATAAAAACATCCCAAAAAGCAATTTGCTTTAAATATAGCTATTTTATCGATGTATACAAAATCAGTCAATATAAAGAATTTTGCATTAACCAAATATTATCAGCAAGAAACAAGTGGTGGTCACTTTTGAGATAAAAACGAGAAAATAAAATTAGTTGGAATGAAATAAAAGCCTAAAAATATGTAAAAAAAATGTATGAGAGCATAAGTAATTTAAAATACTACAGTTTCTTCTCATTCTGGAAGAAATCATATTATTTTTGACAACTTACTTTTTAGGTAGAAAAATAAAAGAATTCTTACCTTTTAACTAACCAATTAAAACGCTGAAATTTTTTAAAAAAAACATAAAAAAAAAAATTACAGATGGTGAGAATGCGCATGGAAATAGTTCTAATGATATATCATTTTCAATAAAGTCGTATAGAATCAAGAATTTAAAAATGCAAAATCTAGGTTTAAAGTCATTATTTGCAACAAAATCCACTCAATTTAAACGCATTCCTCCTCTTAAGAATTTCAAAGATAGCTCGTAGAAAATATTTAAATTATATTAAATAACGCAGTTTAATATATTCCTTAGATAATAGAAAGCTTGAAGAAATGTTATCATGTACCCCATATGATTACGAGAAACTGGATAAAATCGTAGAATTGAGTATATGCATACCGTTCCTTAGATTACAGATAAAATAGTTTAAATTAAAATTTTCTGTACCTAGTATTATAAAATAAGATCCAAACTTGGATTTCGATAAAGGGATTCAATATTTATATCATTTGATTTCACTACGGGGAGAGAATATTTTAGAAGGCTCGCGGATAATTTATGTTTAAATTAGAGTAATTTTCTTTGTTACAATTCTACAGATTCCATGCTTTATACCTTGATAATTTTGGATTAAATAAATGTTTGTTTCTAACAAAGTTGTACCAAAAACAAATATGAGGAAATTAGTGAAGGACTTCATTATTTAGAACTTTAGTCAATTAAAACAAGAACGACACTGAAATTAAGGAACGATGGCCTTGTCAGCCTTAGCAGATTTTTAGTAATTTAAAACTAAACCCTTTACTCAGTGGCTCAACCACCCATGAGGGTCAAGGCCTAATATGCTCATCTCAGTTTTCATGACCATGGACACCAATCAGGTGATCAGTTTGACGCGAAACCCCTGTGTTTTGTTTGGTTGGTTTGGGCAAGTTTGGTACTCATTTATCGATACACTGATTGATTTGATTTGATTTATCGATTAACGTCGCACTGTTTAAAGACGATGAACGGACCACGTAATTTTGAACCATGGTCAAGTGACGTGGACGACACCCGAGCTGGCACCCCTTCTCCTAACTACCACACCACACCAACGGGAGGACGTTTCAGCTCTCGACAGATTTTGCTTACACGGCGGGTCAGCCGGTCCGATACTTATACCACTCGGCTACCGCGGCCACTATCGATACACTGAAGAGATGACGGCTGAGTCAACTTTGCCCAGCCCAGAATTTGAATTCCGGGCCTATGGCGTGAAGGCGTGATACGCTACCACTGAGCCACTCACACTCATTAACGATATTTGGATTGATTTGTTTTACTTTGATTTTAATTTGCGTTACACTGTGAAGAAATACGATAACTATTGGCGACGGGCTTCGTAATTTTGAACCATGATCACTTGATTTGACACCCTTCTCTCCGAACTACAACACCATGCCAATGGGAAAAGTTTGAGCCACGAAAGTTTTAACTTGAGGTGGGTCTTCAGTTGCACTAGAGCTCGAATCCGAGACTCAACAACGTCGAACAATATTTGAAAGCACTAGACTCGAACCCACTATTTGTCTATTATCTGTAGCTATAGGTATAACTGTCTGTTTATTTAATTATAGTTTGAGCTTCAAGTGTTCGTTATCATGAAAGGGTATATACATGTCTTGGAACCGCGAGAACTTAAACAACCTGACGAGAAGTATTAATTTTTATTATGCAATTATCTCATTTTTTGTTTTAAAAACTTCCTTCAAGTAAGATTTACCGTAAAATCCGGTGTATAACGCGCACCTATACTTTCAAGCTGCATTTTTGAATTTTTAGGTATCTCCACGTGATAACGCGCACCTCCTTTTTTACGAAGAAACCTGAAATGTACGTGCGCAATGCTCGTATGTTTTGAAGTCATTTATTCAAAGTAAAGAGTGTTTTTTTGAGAGGTATAGAACTTTAAATTGCAAGAAAACAACGATGTATTATTCGATTGACATGAATTTTTTTTTATTCGAAAGATAATCTTGTGGCATTACATTTTAAATATGATTTCTGGGATAGGACTGCCACGGCGGGCTCGGATGTAGTCCAATCTGGACGTCCAATTTTCGATGACTTTTTCCAACATTTGTGGCCGTACATCGGTAATAACACGGCGAATGTCGTCTTCCCAATGATCAAGCGTTTGTGGCTTATCCGCATAAACCAATGACTTTACATAGCCCCACAGAAAATAGTCTAGCGGTGTTAAATCACAAGATCTTGGAGGCCAATTCACAGGTCCAAAACGTGAAATTAGGCGGTCAACAAACGTGTCTTTGAATAAATCGATTGTGGCACGAGCTGTGTGGCATGTTGAGCCGTCTTGTTGGAACCACAGCTCCTGGACATCGTGATTGTTCAATTCAGGAATAAAAAAGTTAGTCATCATGGCTCTATACCGATCACCATTGACTGTAACGTTGTGGCCTTCATCGTTTTTGAAGAAGGATTCCACCAGCCCATGAAGTGCGAACCAAACAGTCAGTTTTTCTGGATGTAACGGTGTTTCGACATACACTTGTGGATTAGCTTCACTCCAAATGCGGCAGTTTTGTTTGTTGACGTAGACATTCAACCAGAAGTGCGCTTCATCGCTAAACAAAATTCGCTTATGAAAATACGGAACAACGGCAATCTCGTTTTGGGCCCATTCGACGAATCTACGCCTTGCTTGATGATCGTTTTGATGAATTGCCAAACCAAACTGAGAATAAATCACTTGACAGCTGTTAAATCGGTCGCCATCTTGGAAAGTAATGCCAACTTAAAATTCTATACCTGGAAAAAAACACTCTTTATTATCCCAGGCTTTTGAAAAAGTGTTATATTTCCAGAAGTACAACTCTTAATGAAATGTCATATGTTTTAAATAAACAGTATTTCGAACTGTGTAGAAGTCTTAATTTTTTTCTGTGCGTGTGCTCATCTTTTTTTCATTTTTCAAGCTCTCATTTTTATACCCGGCGTATAACGCGCACCTGTAAAAATTTTGATCTTATTTTTTGTGATAAAAATGTACGTTATACGTCGGATTTTATGGTATTTTCTCCTAAAATTTTAAATCTGGGGTCTCATAAACTTCATTATTTCCTTAGAAAAGGTTTGCTTCATGTATTGCACAAACAAAATATTTCTCATTTCCTTTTAGTAAGAATTTCATTACTAAATTAATGCTTGAATGAATACTTTGTTACTAATAGTGAGGTACATTACATGATGTACTACTCATGCTTAGCATAATTTATATTATTTCTGAACACTCTAAAACTATTTTTTTGTGTGTTTCCAATGGGGCTACGGTTTGGTATATTACCATTGTAGACCAAGTATATTTTCCGAGAGCTGGTACCTCTTTTTAGTGCGGCACCATATAGGTAAATACCAATCGCCACAATGTAATTTTGACGCCCAGTTTCCTTCCCAGAGGGAGGCGCTTGAGCTCTAACAGGGCGAAATGCTGCTAGGAATTTAATTTTGCCGAGGGCACCTAAGCCAAACAGGCACTCCAGGGATCTTTAACATGCTACATAATCCTACGACAGGGACGCAGTCGATTTTCTGCATCATGAAAATTCACCGACTTGGGCCGGAGTCAAACCCGCAAACATGAGTGTACAAGGCCAGCGACAAACCAACTACGCCACCCAGTTGGCACTCTAAAATAATCAAACATGCCAGTTTTCAAAAATATTATCCTAGACAACTCCTTTTTAAACACATACTATAATCAGTACTCTATTTGTACTGTGACGGAAAAATTGAAATATATTTTCAGAAATTATAATTTTTTATTATAAATTAGTTTTTTTATAAAATATTTTATTTGTTGCTGAATTTTTAATATTACATTAATAATAGTGAGATTCTCTGAAGCTTGCTCAGAAAAAAACAAAGTAAAAATAAAAAATTAATTAATTTAAAACTACTTAAAACCAAACACGATAATTTGAAATACTTGAAAATTGCATCAATAGGTGATAGTACTTATTTCAAATGTCGAATTATCTGAATTTATGAATGAAATCATGGAAGTTTTCTTGTATTTTTCTTAAAGCTACTATCGTGATGTTTACTATCTTTTAACTCCAAAACCTTCATTTCATATTTTGATATAGAGTTATCACAATTCATATAATCTATATTTTTTTTGAAGCGATGTTAGTTTCGCTTTTTATATTATTTGTATTACTCTGAGCTTGAATTTTATTTATTTATTTTTATAAAATTTTTACTTATAGTTTCTTCATAGTTTTCTAGATTTTTTTTATATAATAGTTCCATTCAACTTCGCTTTCTTATTGGTATACACGCTCAACAAGTTTATAATATATATTGGTTATAATTTGTTGCAGAATTAAAAACAAACAAAATAAGATAAATAAAATAAAGGAAAAATAACAAAACAAGTGAAAAAACAAAAAAAATTTACAAAGATAAACAAGTACATTACGAAATTAAACAATTAAATAAAAATAAAAACAATGGAGTCATAAAATTACATCAAAGAAAAATTACAAAATCAAATCAATGAAGTTACAGAATAATGTGAATGAATTTCAAACAAGCTGAAAAAATTTATTAGGTCAGTTAATTTTAAAAGCATGTAACTTAACCTTCATGCATTTTCTTTCGTTCGTAAATTTTGAACAAAAATGATAATATGTTCAACACTTTGCTCATCACCAGCATTACAGTCACAAAGTTAAGAAGAGCACAGGTTAAATTTGTTGAGGTACATTTTAATACCTTGATCAGTAAAAAGTTAAGTGATTTTAAAATTTGTAGAAAAATGATCACAAGACAATATCTTTGCGGAATGGTCGGATAAAATAGTTTTCTCAGAGAATGGTGATTCCAAAATTCCAGTATGGCTACCCGTGTAAGGCAGCGATGCAGGTTAAATCTATCGAGTGCTGAAACGTCCTCCCGTTGGTGTGGTAGTTAGGAGAGGGGGGTGCCAGCTCAGGTGTCGTCCACGTCACTTGATCATGGTTCAAAATTACGTGGTCCATCTCCATAAGCTCTCGTGTAGCTGAACAGTACGACGTTAATATTGAATCACTCACAATCACTCCAGTATGTCTACGAACAAAAGCAAAAGACACCAGAATATTTGGTTCCTTAAGAATTTTATTTTTAAAATTTCCACAAGAACATTATTGCAATACATAATATTTTATGGTTCTAAGAAAGAAAGGGATTTCGAACAAATAAATAACTTAGAAGCACCTTTGTGCTGCATAATCCATTTTATACGAGGAAAAGTCAAAAAGTAAAGGGATTTTTGAAATTTCTCTTTCCAAGATTGGGCAACAGCGCTAGTATCTAGCGCTGATTGAGGGTTAGTCGGCGACACTTCTGTACAACGTGTCACCCGTCGGAGTTTAGGCGACCGCTCAACATGGCAACTCCATTGTCGATCTGCACCAAGGAGGTCAGTGATTCGCTTTTTGTTTGCGGAAGGTGTGATACCTTCGCTGGATACTAGTCATTCCTTCCATCAGTATACCCTCAGTGATTGACGTCGAGGGATTGCCTGATCTATCATCGTCACATGAAGAAGTCCTTCCCTGTTTGAAGCGCTCTATCCATTCGTAGGTCTTATTCACGATAAACAGCTGTCACTATACTGCGCTTGTATGCGACGAATAATTTTCGCAGATTTCACACCATCCGCAAACAAAAAGCGAATCACTGACCTCCTTTCGTCCTTGGTTGAGATCGGCAATGGAGCTGCCATGTTGACCGGTTTGATGTACCAAAACGACTTCGAGGGAAGATCAGTGACATGTTGTATAGAAAAGGAGTTGCCAACCCAAATGACCTCGCGGGCCACTTCGGAAGAACTTAACACGCAATCCTGCGGGCCGCATATAAAAATGTATGTTCTTATATTTCATTCTTGGATCCATTATAAACATTTGTTAGAGGGAAAATTTAAAACAGACCGATATATTGTTGTTATTTTCACTGTTTTTTATGTACACAAACATAGATAATATAATAATAATAATGCAATGATCAAATAATGTTTAATATGTTTAATTAGTCAGATATGTTTCTCAACTGTTTCACTTAGTTTTTGCAAGTCGATGTCAATGCATGTGTATTTGCGTATCGTAACTTGTGTTGCAGATTTTCCTGCGTTAAGTTTGTGCACGATTTATGTTTGATGAATTTCAATTTAGAAAAAAAAAAGAGATTCGCAATATCAAAAGCAAAGTGATAAAATAATAACAGTTATAGGATTTATTTTTTACAAAAAAAAACCAAAAAACAAAATTCTTTAAACAAAAATATTGTACAAAATAGTCCGAATTTTGTAAAGTTGTAAAGAATCTCGCAGGCCGCGGATTGGACACCCCTGGTATGGAAAAAAGGGGCGTAGCTACCGCCGTATCAACCGTATCAATGATATGGGGCCCCCAAGCTACAGGGTCCCCAACATGTGTAACTACAGTACTACTATAACAGAGCTTTCTTTTTTAAAAAAGGGCCCCCAAAGGAGTTTTGATAAGGGACCCACTCAGAACTAACTTTGCCAGTGCTTTGAAGTGTGTCGCCGACTACCCCTCATTCAGTGCTGTTGCCAAACCTTGGAATAATAAATTGCAAAAGTCCCTTTTCTTTTGACTTTCCCTCGTAATATGGTCTGTACATAAAAGTTAGGCAATAAAAATAATGCATTGATCATGAATCTGGAATTGGTGATGTGTTCAATCTCAATACTATTACGTTAAAAATAAAAAAAAAAATTCTAAAGTAGGATTTAAATGAGTTATTTTTAAGTAGGAATAACTTCAACAGTGTGTGTGTGATTCTCTCTGCAAATAATAAAGACTAAGATAAATATAACCGTACTTCATATTTTCTCTTTTTATACTTCACGGAAAGAGCTTTTATTGAGTGTCTTGAAGTGTTCATAAGTTTCTTACTTAAAGATTTCTCTTAAGTACATATTTACTTGGTTGAAAAGAAGCCGTAGAAATTCTCACAAAACTTACGTATATATTCTTTTGTATTTCATATTTTTATATCTGCATCTACATCGTTAGTTTTAAACTTACAGAAAATTGTATGGTTTTATTTAATATGCGTAAGATAAAAAAAGAATACATTTTGTCAAAAACTGTTGCTTTTATACAGTTTTAACATTTCAAAAATCTACTAACTAAACTATATTCTAATTTTTCCTTGAAGTTTGTAACAAAATGCTTGAAATTGTGTTGTCGACATTTAAGTAGTCTATTTTTATAACTTCATCATCGTATAAAAGATATTCTTTTTCATACAAATTTTTCTTTGAATTAAAAAAGATTGTGAATGTTTTTGAATGAATGTTTATGATGTTCCTTACCAAATTTAATTTATTCTCATAGTTTTGATTTTTATCTTGGAAACTACTTATTTTTGCAATGAATTTAAAATAAAAATTTTCTTACATATTTATATAAATAGTTCTTGTTTTTAAAATTTGATCATGATCATACATAACAGATACTATTGGAACAGGAAATCAACATTTATTTAATGTAAATTTACAAGGAATCAATATAGAAAAGTACAGAGATTCAAATAAAAGAAAACTGAAATTTAAGATAAATTAATTTACATCCATCGTTTATTCCCTTGGATTACTCTCTTTCAGTATTAAATTTATACTCATTTTGATGATAGTTTAAAATGTAAATTTATGGAATCATATCTCTAATTTTTAAATACACAGTCTGATAAAAATATAAGTTTTTGCTATATAAATGGTTTTTCTAAGTGAAAATCAGAATACTCTTCTCACTGAAAAAGTATTTGAATTCAGTTTAGTAATTCCACGTTTTAAGGAAAGTGTAGCTTAAATGAATGTAAATAACACAATCATTAAATATCTGCAGCCAAATGGCGAAGTTATGCGTATTATTTTGTAAATATTGAGAAATGTTATAATTTTATCTTTATATAAACCATTTTTTCAACTTTATTTCAACAAAAACTTGACAAAAGATATGTACTTTTATTATTGATATATAATTATTTTACTGTCCAATAGACAGTAAAACGTTTTTCGTGTAATAGGAGAGATAGATGCCTGTTAATTCTTCAACCTTATGAAGGAAACGGAGTTCAATATCATGACATAATTCTCATTCTGGTGTGAGAAATTATGAATCAAGGATAAATATGACGGTTGGAATATGTCCCACGTATCAAATCAACAAGGCTTCTATTCGTCAAGTAAAGGGTGTTTTTTTTTGAGAGGTATAGAATTTTAAATTGCAATAAAACAACGATGTATTATTCGATTGACATGAATTTTTTTTATTCGAAAGATAATCTTGTGGCATTACATTTTAAATATCATTTCTGGCAAAGGACTGCCACGGCTGGCTCGCATGTAGTCCAATCTGGACGTCCAATTTTCGATGACTTTTCCCAACATTTGTGGCCGTATATCGGCAATAACACGGCGAATGTTGTCTTCCAAATGGTCAAGCGTTTGTGGCTTATCCGCATAGACCAATGACTTTACATAGCCCCACAAAAAATAGTCTACCGGTGTTAAATCACAAGATCTTGGAGGCCAATTCACAGGTCCAAAACGTGAAATTAGGCGGTCACCAAACGTGTCTTTCAATAAATCGATTTTGGCACGAGCTGTGTGACATGTTGCGCCGTCTTGTTGGAACCACAGCTCCTGGACATCATGATTGTTCAATTCAGGAATGAAAAAGTTAGTAATCATGGCTCTATACCGATCACCATTGACTGTAACGTTGTGGCCTTCATCGTTTTTGAAGAAGTACGGACCAATGATTCCACCAGCCCATAAAGCGCACCAAACAGTCAGTTTTTCAGGATGTAACGGTGTTTCGACACACACTTGTGGATTAGCTTCACTCCAAATGCGGCAGTTTTGTTTGTTGACGTAGCCATTCAACCAGAAGTGCGCTTCATCGCTAAACAAAATTCGCTTATGAAAATCGCGCGACCATTATTTTCGAAATAAAATTGCATAATTTGAAAGCGTTGTTCAGGCGTGAGTCTATTCATGATGAATTGCCAAACCAAACTGAGAATAAATCACTTGACAGCTGTTAAATCGGTCGCCATCTTGGAAAGTAATGCCAACTTAAACTTCTATACGTGGAAAAAAAACACTCTGTACTAGAATTAAATTAGAAAAATGGTCTAGAAAGTTTCAAACAAATTAATTCGAAATGTAAAAAAAAATATACATAAATTTATATTGATTTAATTGAGTGTTAAAAAACGAAGATTTAATTAACGTAATTACGTAATTAACGTAATTAAATAATAACTGACGAATATTTAAATAATAAAACTTAGCTTTACATTTGAAAGTGCATATAGGAGATACGCAATTCATGAGAAACGCAAATAAGGAATAAAGTAGCAGATTCTTATGCGCATTTCCTTTAAATAATATGTGTGATTATCTTAAGACTTTGTTTGATATGAGAATCACGTCTCTTTAAAGAATTGTGATTTTGGCAAATAAGTATTGCTATATAAGAACTGTAGTGAATAGGTGAGAGGAAGTTAAGAGTTAAGGTTATTTAACGAACAAACGAGGCGGTTCAGAAGTCGATGAAGAATAGCTCAATAAATGATTCCTGAGGGAATTTAACTGAAGAGATCCAGAAAGTGGATTCGCGAATCAAGCTATTTGAAGACTACTTCAGCTTAGAGATCGTAAACTAAAAAAATTGTTTAATAATTTCTTAATTGTTTGATTATATAGGTAAACTATTCTACACGTATAATTTATTTTGATATTAAGAACTCAAGTTTGAGTATAAAGAGAACATATTTTATTTATTACCATCTCTGTGGTTAATTCTGATTCGGTGATGTCACAATGTTCGAAGACATTAATCTGTTTTAGAAATTTAGAATAATAAACCTGTAATTGTACATTAGCTCAATGTCACATATTGACAGATCAATTTCGTAACTATGAAGTACGTTTTCATAGAAAATATCGCATATTCCATGAGAAACAAACATTTGTACCGCAATGGACATGAATAATGGATAAAATAACAGTACATGGTTTTATAATGCTTCCTAGTTAATTTTATTAGATAAATGACAAGCAGCCAATATAATTCGTGAATATTCAAAACTTTGTTGCTAAGCAACTATTCGCGAAATGTACATGCTATTATGCTGTTATGCATTCTAGTTTAAATAAACTTGTTATTCGCGAATATAATACTTCAAACTCCTACAATAATTATATGTTATTTGGTTCTAAAAATCTAGTTTCTACACTGTAAACTTCAATTTTGTTATAAAAATTTTACAAATATTACTTGAATATTTTTTTTGTGAATTTTAATTATTTCCCATTACATGGTAAATAATTATTTAAGAAAACATTTACACAGCAAAATTGTACAGATTGAAAAAAAATGTAACGTGGAGAAGTATTAAAAAAAATTCCGCTTAGCGCCAGAATTTATATGCAATCAAGAAAATTATTTCCATTTCTCGTAAGATTTACTACCTTTAATAATTAATTTTTGCGAGCAGCTAAAATTCTTAGCTATATTGAGCTCTGCCATAATAGTAAAAAATTCCTCGTGAAATCAATTGGTGAGCTTAGTAATTAATGCTTGCATTATATATTATTTCAGAAACTTTATTGAATCGCTTTTTGTTAGTTTTTGAAATCAAAAGCGAGAAATGGAGAATTATTAATACAGCCAAAGATTTGCTTTTACATGAAAGGTATTATGCTCTTTTATTTAAAAACGTAATGATTTATGACTTTCTTAACAAATTGCAGAATCATATTTTTTCATTAAATTTTCGAATATTTGCTTATAACGTCACACTACGAAACGACACGAGGGCCAGAGCCGGTTTATCCATTGGGCATCCAGGGTCCCGGAAGGATCCGGATAAGCTGGTCTTAACCAGATTTTCTGTTTATAAATTTCGATCCGGCAGTGCCAAGGGCGCCTGTATATCTTCTGCGCCCAAGGACTAAAATGAGCTTAAATTGGCACTGACGAGGGCTTTTGTTGACGGACTAAAATTTTACACACTACCACCGAAAAATCTTTGAGTCTCGACAGATTTTACATGCATCTGTCTCTCTACACGGTGGGTCTTTATTTGCACTAGGACTGGAACCCACGACATCACGATCATAACCACTTGGATATCACGATTCCTTTAATTAATGAAAAAATTAAAAACATCCCAATTAATTGCAATTAAATATCTATCTATATAATTTATGAACAAAATAAATGGTACAAAAGAAAATCCTACTCAGGTTGGATAATAATAGAATTTACAGGAATGTGAGGTATTGAGCTAGTAAAATTGTAAAGGCTGAAAGAGTGACTGGACTAAAATGGAGAACTATTATGATTTCTAAAGATGTCACTGATTTAGGACAGTGAAATAGGGTTAAGCATTGCTTTATGGATCCAACCTTCCCATTTCAGCAGAAAATTTCGACATAATAGTAAAACAGAACCATATTAAAAACTAGGCTTATATCTATATACACGTGGGAGAGATACATACAGAGTTTTCCGAATTGAGCCGACAAAATCAGAGGAGTGATAGGCAAGATGGGAACGATAAATCACCAAAGAACATGAAATCACAAACCACGTTTAGTAGGAATAATTAACACAAACAGGTATGAAAGGTGTGATATCGAATGGAATGAAAAGGGAAACAAGAGGTAAGATATACATTTATTAGACGTAAAGAAGTATGTTTACAGTACGAACAATGCATTACAGAAATGCAACAAGTGTTTGTCACTGGAATTGTTCAAAGTTGCGGCCGCCTAGGACTTAGCACAGCCGACATCGACAGACGAAGGATTGTTGGACATGTTCAAGCAAATCCGGTGTGCTGGCAATCAAGTGAAGCGACGACGACCCGTGCTGTGAGATACTCGATTGCAGCCACCGACGTCTCATACACAAGCGGAATCAGGCGTCCCTCCCCCTAAAAAAATAAGCTAAGGAGGTTCGGGAAGCGTGGAGGCCAAGCAACAGGTCCTCCGCCTAGCCGCCTCTACCTCCTAGCATGCAGGTGGTTATGCACCGCAATCGAAAAATGTGCTGGTTCACCATCATGCATGAACCATACATTCTGGTGCGCAATCTCGCGTAAAAAACGAGTCCCGGGTCCCAAACGCGAACGTTTCGGGCCAGAGAGGGTGCTTCGACTCGGAAATCGAATCTCCGATGCAGTGCCAGTACTCCTTGCAGCAATTCTGGGAGAAGTGGGAAACTTGCATACGTGCAGGTTGTTTCAACCCTACCTCAACGCTCCAACCCCCCGTATTTGTTTGGCCACTCCTCGTCTGGCTCATCGTCCTCTCAACGGCTACCATTTTACCGTTTTTCACTGACTAAACATGGATTGTGACCACATGTTCTACGTTGATTTGTCATCCCTCCTGTCCTGTTACCAACCCTCTGAATTAGTCGGTCGAATTCAGCAACATTCTGTACATATGTGTTTATGTGTAAAAATTTGCACTCGGATTAAGACATTTTGAGAGATGGAATAAGTTTACTTGTTGTAGTTGTTGAATGCATTGATGAGGAGATATGTTGCTACATTAAAATACATTCCATATTAGGAGAAGTCTTGGAGGTCTTAAGACCGTAATGGATTGAAATATCTCGAGAGAAAATTTAAGCGAATTATTATATAAGTATCTGTAGTAAAAAGAGACATTTCAAGAACACAGGACAAATATTTTTCCATTTACTTGAAAATGTGGCATTTTTACTCAAAGCACGATATCGAAAACATCCCTCTTCTCGAAAGAGTGTACATAACATATAATTAATTGTATGGGATACAGGGCATTTAAAAGAAATATTTTAGATTTCAAAATAAACAAATTCATTAAAATTAATGAATTATTAAAAAAAATAACTGAAATATTTCAGTCACATGTGTAGGAAAGAAAAATGACGATTTCTAATTCCACGGGCAAATTGTGTAACTCATCCACGTGTAAATTGCCACTCTGAATTGTATTACTCATCCAGGATCAAATATAGCGTAGACGTTGAAACTAAATGTAAAAAGATAACTATATTGGCCCACCTTCATCTATAAGGCCTCTCAGGACTCTTAAATTGCAAATTTTTCAGTTTTTTGAAAAAAAAATATATGTTAAGGCCTCAATATATTTCTGAACATTTTGGTACCAAAATTGTGTTGATACTGTAAAAACTTCCGAAGTTATTGAGAAATAAGTAGGTAAACTTAAACGAAAACCCCATCTCTTTCTTATTTTTAGCTTCATTTTTCGCAAAACAAAGAATTTAAGCTTGCGCGCAGGATTTCTCAGAAACTATTTATGATATCCAGTTGAAATTTTATACATGTATTCAAAATAAGGCTCTTCATAACTTATACATTAATTCTCAAAAAAAAAATTAATAGATTTTTTTATTTGAATTTTAATTCATTTTTTTTCTTAAAATTTTAAAATGTTCGTTATAATCGTATCTAAACAGTATTTTTTTTCTCTAAATTTCTTAAAAGTTAGTATAACTTCGAAAGTGAACATTTTTATATACCAAGTAAAACAATTTTGTAAATTTTGATCAATTTTGTTCTTTAGAATCCTGCGCGGTGTAAAATACTGATTTTCATATTTTTGAAAAATTGTCCAATTTTTATTAAACATTGGTTTGAAGAAGAATGTTTTTTTCGAGTGCACGGATATCTGTTAAGGTTCCTGAGAGGCCTTAATGCAACAACACGAGGTAAATTTGTAATATTTTGCAGTTGTATATATAAAGTCTGATTACTTTTGGGGGCACAAGAGCTCTCCTCCGATGCAAGACTGAAGCCGGCGGTGCATGCGCAGCATCTTCCACTTCACTTTCTTCATCTTCGACGGATGACAGTTTTTTGAAGACGTTGGTCGGGCCATCTTGGTCCTGCAAATAAGTATATAATGTGAGATTAAATAAATAAACACATCAAAAAGCGCAAACAGTCTGAATTTCTTTAAAATTTCCCTCTTTTTATCCGTTATTTCACCATATTTTATAACACTAAACAGATTTTTTGCAGAAGCAATAGCAATATAGAATAGCAATTATAGAAGCAAAACATTTGCTTCATCTGCGTTTTTAGAACAAATCCGAATTTTGGAAAAATTTCTATTGTTTTCATTAAAATATAGTTACTCACACGTATATGTTTTATAAAAAAGTTATAATTATTTATCAAAATATTTAAAAAATATAAAAAATTTTTTTTAGATATTTTACATAGCGATTAATCGTATCTTTTTTTATTACAAACAATTTTCCCATTTAATGGAAATTGCAAGAAATTATAACATTTTAATTTTATAAAAAGTAGAGATCTTTATTTAACAACTTCTTTTTTAAATGTACAATTATATATTTATCTTCTGCTATGATAATATATATTTCCAAATAAATGAAGATATTTCATAAGAAAACAAGACCCCAATATTCCATTTTGGAACTTGAAAGATGTTAAGTAAAACTAGGCTTAAAAAAATACTTGGCACATGCACTCAACTAATTGAAAATCGCTTCTAATACAAAATTCATTTACATACATGATTTGTGTAAGTTAAAAATTATAAAGAATGTTAAATAAAATTAAGTATTCACTAAAGAAAAGAAACGAGAAGCATAGAATACACAAAACGGAATTATTTAACTCAATTCCTCCCTCCCTCTTTACTTTTTAAAATATTTAATTCAACGTTTTAGGTAGAAAAATAAATTTTCTACAAGCGTTGCAAAATATTATACAGTATGTTTACATCTTTTAAAATTTAAATTATGCATGTATTCAGAACACGCTTGCTATATCTAAAAATACTCTCTTCCCATCTTCTATGAACAAATTTCTGGAAAATAAATGGTTTCTTCCCTTTTTTCCCCTCTTCCACTACGAAAAGAGTTTAAAATCTACAATATTTCCTTGAAAGCATGAAATGTTGATTGTAGAATTTTGCATGGGATTGCAAAGAAAAGTTTTCTTTTTCAATTTAAAACATTCTTAGCACAGCAAAATCATTTTATTTGAAGAAGGTTGAAAAATATTGTACTTCTCTTTATCTTATATCGGTGGATGTGCTACAAATGTTTCGTATGCTTGAATATAAACTACGCCTTACGAATAATGGATATTTCGAATTCAAAAATAAATAAATACAGAAAAGTATATTTCATTCTTACATTTCAATTTTCAAATTGCAGAAATACTTTTTTAAGGAAAGGTAGAATTATTAAGATTAAATACTTACGCACAAGATGGTGATGTTATACACAAATAGGCATTCATCTATTTGTGTATGAGATTAGTTGAATTTCTAGAGTATATGTTAATTTATTTTGTGTGTGTTTATATTCTAAAACATTTAATTCATATTCTTAATAAGAGTCGTAAATCTATAAGTTCATGTTTTTTAATATATTTTATTATTTTTTATAAGGTGCTATACGAATCTTCTATGAAATCTTCTCTGAAAAGTTTTGCAATTAAAATCATACAAACACATATTCAATGTACAGTGAAAATCGTTTAACACGAAGCAAAAGGGAACTGAAATATTTCCTGTTAAATGTTATTGCGAAAAAAACAACAACATATATTCAGCAAAATTAAGTTTTTTAGAGAACATTTTATTGTAACACAGATATGTATATAAGCATGTATTTTATAAAAATCAAAAACATTCATGAGAACTTAATAAAATTTAATACAAAATTTTCAAGTTTTTGAAAAACAAAACACTTATTAATTTTTTGGAAAATAATCTATTTTTTTCTTTGCATTGTCTTTTTTAGTATTAAACAGTCAACACATAGTTCGATGTCACCCATTTTGTTATTAATTTGACCCATGGAATGTGCGTCCAAACAACTGCGCGTATATTTTTTTCAGTGAAAAAAATTTACGCGCTTAAGGTCCGACTACGTTCGGAACCGTGATTTTGCAAAAGCGCATAAATGGATAATTTTCATGACATTTAGTGTCACTTAGATTAGAATATATGCATAAAATTGTTTTAAGGACGTTTTGAGAAAAAAAATTTATTTAAATATATTTTGGCAAAAAATTAACTTAGAATAATCTTTTTTCCAAATGTTCTCCTTTTGTGAAAAATGGTTCTATTATAATAATATTTTGCATGTATATAGCTCAGACCTCTCTACAGAGGCTCAACTAGAATCTTTGAAAAATTCACGTTATTTTCAGAGTTACCACCCATTGAAATAATTATTGGCGTTTTTTTCTAAAAATTGCTCCCCTCTGTTATCGTAAAATATGAATAAACCCACTTCTAAGTTATATATTTCAGAAATTTTAGTTCAGCCTCTGTAGAGAGGTCTGAGCTATATACAGGCAAAATAATATTATAATAGAATCATTTTTCACAAGAGGAGTACATTTGGAAAAAAGATTATTCTAAGTTAATTTTTTGCCAAAGTATTATATTTAAATAAATTTTTTTGTCAAAATGTCCTTAAAACAATTTTATGCATGTATCCTAATCTAAGTGACAATAAATATCATGGAAATTATCCATTTATGCGCGTTGCAAAATCACGGTTCCGAACGTAGTCGGATACCTTAATAAGGGAAATTAGCTTTAATCAGTGCTTCTCAAACTTTCTAATTTCCGACCCAACATTCAATCATAACTTTCTTCACGTCCTATCCATTCAATAACAATGTTTTTAATTCAGTAACACCATATTTTAACACTAAAGCTACAATATGATTTTATCCTCTTAAGCGCCACCGGCGTATATAAACGTTTGGCTCAACCAATGCTTTTATTTTCCCGGACGTATATATACGTCTTTCCGAAGTTCGATCTTTTCTGTGCACTGCATTCATAAAATTATTCCGAAGGCTTTGGAATGCAATAATAGGACCTTGACAGTGTTTGCGAAGGATTTGCTTATATGTATTCCTTTTCTTACCTCCCCCCCCAATACATCACATACGCGTGCCTACGTGGTACTGTAGCATTGGGAAGAGAATCACGTAACTTTTAATCGACAGTTAAGGGATTAATTATAAGCCGTACAAATTATCAAGATAAGTGTTAATGTTTATATGTAATTTTAAATATGACAAGCCCATGGGGTTACTGGTAATTATTAAACTCGTTCTTAAGTTAGTATTGTTAAATAAATTATAAACTACATTGTGCAATACTGATACATTTATAAGTGCATCCGTGTCAGTGTCATCATCACATATCAGTGTAAATATGTATTTTATTTTTTATTATGTCAACATGTATTCTGTTTGTTTGTTTTCAGTAAATTAATAACTTTTTAAAGATAATCTTTAGTTTTCGTCTTTTCAATATGCTCGCACCCCCGCATGGATCTAGGGTGCCCCCTCCTATGGGTTTACCTTGGATTAAGTTTTGACCTTGAAGATTTTAAATCACTATGTACATTCATCTTCAAAATAATATCTTAGGCCATAATACACGTAAGTCAACACATGTATACAATCTCTTGAAACACTGCCGAAAGATAGCTTTTGCAATCATGCTTAAAGTCACCCGCGATGTTGCTTTTACCTCATTTGATGCAGATTTTTCTTTCCAAAAACATAAAAACAAGTAATATAAAAAATTTTAAGTCAATTCCTATTTTAGCTACTTTTTATTAAGGGGACTTGGCACCCTTTGGGCAAACTTCTTTATTTACGTATTTAAAAATTATATTTTAACATTTTATACAATGTTTCTATTCAAGAAAATGTTACCAGATGAAAATTTTCATATATTATTCACACAATTTTAAAAATTTAAATTTTTTGAAGAAAACTGGGAAAATTTTAAAATCCTACTCCTTTTGTAAAAAATTAATTTTTGACCTGAAATTTTTTATAATATTCTTATGGATGTTCTTAACAACTTTAGGGATCGATTTTAAAATAACTTCATTCGTTTTCGAGAAAAAAAAAATAAAATGTTGATATACAGGCTAAAAATCAACGAAAAAGCCAACATGTCTTACATTTTATTTTTTTAAAAAAGTATTCAGTTTATAGCAAAACGGATCCCTAATTTTATTACATGCTTTATTTTTAACACGCAGGAAAAAATTGAAGTGATTGGTAAATAATTGTGGAAGGAGTAGCATTTTGAGTGCACTAAGGTTTCGAAAAACACAAACTGAGAAAACCAGTTTAAAGTTTATAATTCTGAAAAATAATTATTATAAGCTTAATTAAACTTAAAATACCACTTTAAGATATTACTTATACGTTGTTCTTTAAAATAATTGCATTTTCATATGTTTTCAACCCACACAATTTTATAAATGATCAACTTTTAGAGAGTACTAATTGCACAAGAAAACTCAAGAAAAACTTAAAAAAAATTTTTTCTGTCACGACAGAAATTTTAGCTGTTTTTCTTCTTATAATATTAAAGTATTACATTTGTATGAAAAATATATCAGGAATAAGAACTGAAATTATAAAATTATTAATATAAAATGCCTTAATTTAAAAAATTTTACATGCACACATTTCACAAGGAAGAAAAATTACATTATTGTACTGCCTCGAAATATTCTGCTTTTAATACTACACATTCTTTTTTATAGTTATTATTTCTATTTATAAAATAGATTTTTTTTTATCATAACGCATTTTTTAGCTTTTTTCCTAAAAAGGGGGTGTGGCTGAATTGCCTAATTTGTTTTCAAATGAAGTTTTATTCAACTTCTAACTTTCCGACATGCACAAGTGATATATAAATCGAAAGATAATAATGCAAAGAATAAGATTAAATGAAAATAAAAAAACGATAGGTTTGTGATTTTTAGGGTACCAAGTTTTCTTAAATATTTACAATTAATATAAATATATATATACATATGACAGAATCACATCATTAAGTGGTAATTAATTTTTATTAATTATCATTAAAGTATCGTATTGTTATCCGAAACAATCATGTACATAAAATTTCAGTTCAACTGAATGCTTTAAAATGTGAGAAAAAAAAATCTTTTCAAGTTTTGACGCAAGTCGCGAAAAGGGTCGCTATGTCGCCAAAAATGATGCCAACGTGGCTGTATTTGTAATTCTTTAAATAATTAGTTTTAATCAATTAATTTTTATTGATAATAATTAAATTATTGTATTGTCATCCAAAATAATCATGTATAATAAATTTCAGCTTAATATAGCGATTTAAAATGTATTTTATTAACGATTGAAAATTCCACCAAGACAAATAAATAACTATATAGAGAGTGTGAGTTAATAGTAGGAATTGAAAAATATAATACAAAGCTAAGTTCGGTGAATAAGCGGGATGTGGAAGCACTTTACGAGGACTTGGTACCCCCAAAATCAGCGACCTACCGTTTTTTAAAATTTTTTTAAATTTTATTCTTTGCATTATTATCTTTCGATTGATATATCATTTATGCAAGTCGGAAAGTTAGAATTTGAATTAAAATTCATTTGAAAACAAATTAGGCAATTCGGCCACGCCCCCTTTTAGAAAAAAAAGCTAAAAAAAAGCGTTATGATTTTTAAAAAAAATCTATTTTATAAAGAGAAATAATAACTATAAAAAAAGAATGTGTAATATATAAAGCAGAATATTTTCGAGGCAATACAATAATGTAATTTTTCTTCTTTGTGAAATGTGTGCATGTAAAATTTTTGAGTTAAGGCATTTTATATTAATAATTTCATAATTTCAGTTCTTATTCCTGATATGTTTTTTATACAAAGGTAATACTTCAATATTATGTGAAGAAAAAAAAACTAACTCTTGTGCAATTAATACCTTCTTAAAATTGATCATTTATAAAAAAATATGGGTTGAAAAAATACGAAAATGCAATTAATTTCAAGAAAAATATATAACTAATATTTTAAAGTTGTATTTTAGGTTTATTTAAGCTTATTATAATTTTTTTCTGAATTATAAACTTTAAAGTGGTTTTTCTCAGTTAGTGTTTTTCGAAACATTAGTGCATTCAAAATGCTACTCCTTCCACAACTATTTACCAATCACTTCCATTTTTTGCTGTGTGTTGCATATAAAGCATATGACAAAATTAGGAATCTATTTTGCTGTAAACTGAATACGTTTTTTTATAAAAAATTAAAATGTAAGAGATATTGGCTTTTTCGTTGATTTTTAGCATGTATATCAACATTTTTTTCTAAAAAACGAATTAAGCTATTGTAAAATCGATCCCTAAAGTTGTTTTTAACATCCATGAGAATATTACAAAAAAATTCAGGTCAAAAAATTAATAATTACAGAGAAAAGCAGTAAGATTTTAAAATTTTCCAAATTTTCTTCGAAAAATTCAAATTTTTAAAATTGTGTGAATAAAATGAGAAAAATTTCATCTCGTATCATTTTCTGGAATAGAAACACCGTATAAATTGTTAAAATATAATTTTTAAATACATAAAGAAAGAAAGTAGCTCAAAGGGTACCAAGTCACCTTAATATCAATGTGGGCAAGGAACTCGGTGAACATTTGGAACCGATGTGTGGTGCATTGTCATGCAGAAGTTTGCACATTTTGCACACCTGAGACCTTTAGCGATAGACTCCCTCAAACGACGTCAAACATCCAGATCAGGGGTCGGCTACCTTTTAGCTTTGGCGTGCCAAACCAATCTACTAATATGATTCAGCATGCCACACAGTATGATATTTTTGAAACAATTCGGGTCCCACAATAATGCATGCAGTTAAAGAATAAAGATCGATAATATATATTTACTGGTTTGTTACATATTAATTTTGCAACATATTTAAAGATATTTATCATCATAAAAATAAACAGCATAAAATATAGCTATTTCTTGAACGTAAATAAAAAATTAAAACTGTACACATATTGTGTACATTTAAGCATTTGTTAAAATAAGAAATAGGCAACATAAAATATAAGCATATTCATCATCATTAAACTAAATGAAAAAATAAATAAAAATTTTAATGCGATCCTAGTGCTTGCACCGCTGTGCTATACTCGTATATCGCAAAATGAAGGGGATAATTTATGACTTTTAGCTTGCTACACGATTCTGAGCATTCAGTTGTTAACAACTTTTCAGACTCGAAGTATTTCTCCCATGGGAAAAGACTTGCTTACTTTGGTATGTAGAACCAAAAGTGAAAAGCAGAATACATGTAATTTTCTCTCTTCAAATAATTAAATCTCTCCAACAATGGCATTCAAATAATTTACAAAATAGCTGTAGATTTATTCACAAAGTTATCTTTCAGAATTCTTCTCAATTCCGTAAATGTCCATAATTCTCAAGATGTTTGTCAAATAAGGTCCATTACAAATTTATCAACTTCCATACACTCAAAAACTAACAAATTTGTAGGAAAGTGTAGAATGCCACTGAGAATTGTACCGCGTGCCATAGGTTGCCGATCACTGATCTACACTCATGTCCATAAATTAAGGATAATTCAAAATCACACAGAAATTGAACTCTAAAATAAAAATTTCACCTGTGTGTAAAATTATCACACACATCTTGAAGAAGAATATGTAAATTACAGGAAACCACCAGATGGCGCGGATAGTACGTCACAATGACGAAAGTGTAAGAGAGGTGTATATAAGAAATGGAGGAAAAGAAGTAAAATTGTTCACAAGCGCTTTAAAAGCCTTTCAGTGCAATAACCTCATAGTTATGGCACAAAGGAAACAATTGAATGATTTTTTACGTGGTAGAATTTTTGGGCGACTGAAATGTGGGCGTACCCAGCTGGAAGTATCCGAGGAACTTGAAATCCCCCAGAGTGTCATTTCCAGGATTTGGCAACGATTCCAAGATGCTGGCAATGTGAGTAGATGTTACAGCACAGGTCTCCCCCGAGATACAACACCGAATGAGGACCGGTATTTGGCAGTTACTGCTAAAAGAAACAGACGGAGCAAGCATCAGACCTGTCTCGTCAGCTCTCTTCAGCTACCGGTACGACAGTTTCAAGGCAGACCGTGTACAGATGCTTACGGCACATTGGTCTATATGCTCAGATGTGTTCCCCTTACCGCAACTCACTGTCGCCTGCGATTAACCTGGAGTAGAGAGCATGCATTGTGGACACCACAACAGTAGTCTTGTGTGATGTTTTCCGACGAGTCCAGGTTTAGTTTGCAGTCTAATTCTCGCCGGACTTTAATATGGAGAGCGCCAGGTACCCGTTACCACCAAGAGAACACCATTAAAAGACATCGTTACAGTGGTGCAGGATGGCTCGTTTGGGGAGGAATTATTCTTGGTTCTAGAACTGACCTGCATGTTCAGAGTGTAACGATGACAGGCCACATCTATCGGGATGTCATTCTGGAACAACATGTACGTTTGTTTCGGGGCGCCATGGGTGCTGAATTTCTATTTATGGATGACTACGCCCGTCCTCAATGTGTAAACATTGTAGACGAATGCCTTCAATCGGAGGATATCACCCGTATGGATTGGCCAGCATACTCATCGGACTTGAATCCAATAGCGCATGTGTGGGATATGCTTGGCCGACGAATTGCAGCTCGTCAACCCCCTCCCACCTGTCTACCGGAATTTCGGAGGGCATTGCTTGATGAGTGGTAGCATCTTTTATATAGCATCTTTTTTGCTCTTTACCTTTTGTTTAATAAATAGACTTTACAAATATGTCGAATTTGTTTTGCTTCTGTCTTTTTCTTTGCCTGAACTTCATTATTCTTAATTTATGGACATGAGTGTAGATAATGCTCCTTGTTCACTTTTCTGCCCTCATGAATAGATTCTGCACGAACAATTTCTACAGAATAAAAAAAATACCCCCCTCCCATCTTGAGCTACCCTTTATTGCGATACTCGACTGCCACACCTTCGGTCTGAATATCGTACACAGTCACTATACACTTTCCTGAACAATTTTAAAATCTCAGTAGGTGTTTGAATCAAATTGTGACAAAATTTAAGGTCACAGTGTAAAGCCATGTTTCATACGTCTCAGAACATATATGATTTTCTCAAAACAAAATTCTGTACGCGCAGTTTAATCACATGACATGGACGAACATATTATGTACACGGAGGAGAGGGATAACATAATGTACCGCAATACCCCCACTTTAACTTCATGCTTTGGTTGTCATGGGAGACAGTAGTGCCGGAATTTTCGGATCCAAGCAGTGTTTTTTACACATTAGAAATTGATTTTGTTAAGAGTTTAAGCCCACGCCAGTCTTAAAAATTGTGGCGGGGGTAAATGTAGCGATAATTAATTTATAACCTAAGCAAAATTCTATTTTCCATCGTACGTATTCGAGAATAAATTTCAACAGCTAATACTTTCTCAAAAAATATCCTCCAAACATAAGATTGTAATCTTAGACCTTATTATTTCACAACGCTTTACTTTCCAATCGAAACTTAAACTAAAAAAAAGTCATGATTTAAACCATTAAAATAACCAAATTTGAATTGAATAGTTTTCAATTTTTCAGTTAGCAATGATTTTTAATGCATTTATAATAAAAAATGCATTTTTTAAAAAAACTTCGGTGCTGTGACGTTTATGATTGCTTATTACTATTTTACAGATAACAGAGTAATATATCTAAAAATATTTATACTTAAGCCTTACAAACCTTGATATACAGACAACGCATTTTATTTTTCTAATTAATTTACAGTGGAAGTGGTGAGCAAACTCTCTACTAATGTTATTGAAGAAATTGAATAAAAATCACTAAAATTCTATACATATATATTTAGCCGATTGAATGGCCTATCTGAGAGAGAGAGAGAGATAATGACTGTTTGCCTAAATCAATGATCTTACAATCTTTCATTATGCAGGTATGAATCCACTAATCAAATTAGTTTGGTACTATTTGATTTAATTATTAACCATCTAAATTAAAGTTATATATGCAGAATACATTTTAATTAATTTACTTCACCGTAATACATGTAATCAATTTTACTATACTTCGAATTTTGAATAAATTTAACGTATATTTAGAACTATACATCAATTTTAAACAAAATAAGAATTAATAGTTATATATATTGTGACGACTCTATCCGGGTACCAAATAAGGTACCAAGCGAAAAAGTTGTATAACCTACAATGCCAATATATATATATGAAATGATTCTGCAATAATTCCGCTGAGTGGTAAATATATTGTAAGACGTGGCGAGTGATTGATTAAATAATGGAGAACCAAAGGTTGGGCGTGGCCGGTGGTGTGATTTTCTATGTTACGCGGAGCGTGGTCGAATATGGTATTATCGAAGAGGCCCTCTTGTGAATCATTATTCTTTTATTTCACATCTGGAAACTCATAAAGATCCAGTAGGGACAACATTACACATACAAGAAGCAAACATCATAACACAAACACAAACATAGATAAAACATGGAAAGCATTGCAGCAGGCTGATTACATGATGAAGGCAGGTAGACAAGACAGAAGAGAGCACGATTACACAAGATTTTGGCTTTTAATTCAACAGTGGTTATTACGTAATAATAGTTCTGATTGGCTAGAATGAGCGGGACAGGGATTTCGGACTAGCCGATTACGATTAAGATTAAAATGTTAATTTTAAATCAAAGAGTTAAAGTTATTTTAAATATTAGTACAAGGAGTTAATAAAAAGGATACTAGAGGGAATTATATATATATATATATATATATATATATATATATATATATATATATATATATATATATATATATATATATAATTTTTATAGAACAGCTTGAAAATGTAACAGCGGAAATTGTACTGTTAACAAGTTGACATGTTTTCTATAAGAAGATAAAAAATAAGGTATCTGCTTATTTTAGGTGATAAGCGGTTATATAATGTAACGGCGTGGCACATAGGAGGTTTGACACATAGCACACGATAGACTAGAAAGAGGGCGCTGCTGTGAACTGTTTTGGCTTTTGAGCGGGTAGGAGAAAAGAAGAAGAAGGTGGTCTCGAACGTAAAATGGAGGAAGCTGCCTGTAGTTCCCGATGCGATTTTTAATTGTAAATGAAATTGTTAATATAGTGATGTGTTTTGAAGGAAATAATAAAAACAGTAAATCCGGTTCATTAGAGGTGATTAATTCAACTACAAGACGATCTTACAATAAGACCTTGTTTGAAGTAACACAGTAATGAGCAGTGCGCGTAGCACATTTTATTACAATCTAAATGACTTTAAATAAGAGAAACAGTTTAACATGATTAGACTTTAAGATACAAAACAGCATTTTTGTTCTTATCGAATCATTGATAAAAATCTAAACGGTGGACTTTTTTCTGTTTTTATTTATACTAAATCTTTATATATAAAAATCTTCTGTGCGTGTGTGTGTTTGTCACTAAACTCCTCCTAAGCGACTGGACCGATTTCGATGAAATTTTTTGTGTGGGTTCAAGTAAACTCGAGAATGGTTTAGATTCACAATTCGGTGCGATATCGCAATTAGTTAGAAAGATATTAATTAAAAACATTCAAAAAGTACAACTCAACATTCACCTGCATTGTTGCAACAACGCTATTGTTATAAACAAATAATATAAAAAATTTTTTTAATCAAATCCTACTTAGATCAACCAAGAAAAATTTATTTTAGCTAATTTTTATTAAATAGTTGCAATTAATATAAATGTGGCATGCAGCCAAAGCCAAGCAGTCTTCGCGCGCAGGCGCAGCAAACCAAAACTAAAACTTTTGGACATTAGAGCAGAAAGAGCAGAGAGAGAAAGAGAACGCGAGAGGTGCGCGAGCAGGCGTTACCTTCTGAATATCATCGTCAAACTTATCTGTAAAAACTTATCTACCTTTTTAATTAATTTTTGTTTAATGTTAAAATAAAATAGAAGATAGACCAACGTCTTGGACCCCTTGTTGTCTCCCACAAATTATGGGGGCTCGGCCGGGATCGTTAAAATTTCGATTTTGAACCAAAGTCTGGACAATGAACAACAGCGTCCGTGAAGGAGACGCTCCGCCATTTTACGGAAACTTCGTTCAACCTGTGTAGAGGTTGAATTTTTCAACTTCATTCCGCCTGTGTAGAGGTCGGAACAAATGACAAAAATAACCTGTGTAGAGGTATTTTGCAACGAACCATCGACAAATATTCCGCCTGTGTAGAGGTTGGAAAACCCATCGACGAAAATCCCGCCTGTGTAGAGGTTGGAACTAATTCAGTGTGAATAATCCGCCTGTGTAGAGGCCGGAACCACAATTTCAATTATATTACCTGCGAAGAGGTGAAATCAGTGGAATCGAAATTTTTCTTCATTGGATACATCGTACGTGCGAGCAACAAGGGAGCCAGAAAAGAAAAAAAAAAAGGTAGGATCTTTCTAAATTTTTATAAAATGTATAAAAACGCTCTTAAAGAGGATTTCATAAGAGTTGTTTAAACGGTACTGTGGAGAATACTGACACTATAGTTAAACTAAAGACTAAAATTGAGAACAGTAGTACATTTGAAAGTGATCCAGATTTCGTTAAAACTTTAATTCAAAACTGTATAGATGAGAGGGTATCGCGAAACAAAAGAGAAGTAACTTCAGGAAAACAGAAAATTGAGCTCGCGAAACTACAGTTAGCACAGTTAGAAAAGAAGTCGAACTTCAAAGGGTTAAAAATAAAAGCATTAAGTTTAAATCCTGCAGCTAAATTCGAAGAGAAACAGTTCAAAACTTTAAATAAGGAAACCGCAACCCATATTGGCATTCGAGAAGCAGAAGATTGGTTTAGGCCTATTGATTTAGCTAAAGAGTGTGATATTTATATTTCATCTAGAAGCGGATCGCATAAAGAAATTCCTATTACTTATGGATATACCCAAGACCCCTTTAAAAATAAATCACAAAACTTTAAAACAAAGATTAAAGAGAACTATCCCCAATATCATGAAAAGAAAATAAAAATTGCTTTATATGCGGCGATTCATCTCATTGCGCAAGAGACTGTGAGAAGCGTTTTAAACCTAAAGAATCTAATGATCACATCCATAATAAAATAAACGTGAATACTTTGAAAATCGAGAGCGAAAAACAAAATAGCGGTGAATGCGCAAATCTTCAATACGTAAACATTTTTGTGGAAAATCAGCCCGTAACAGCATTGATTGATTCAGGTTGCCAGATCCCAGTTTTAAATTCCTCACTAATTAGAGTGCAAACACCTTCCGAAGAGATCATAACATTAAGTTCATGTTTTGGCGAACAGCGTATGGTAGAAGTTAAACCCATAAATATTTCTCTTAATCAACACTCTCTAGCTTAAGTGTTGGAACGGCAATATCACCGACCTTGACCGAAGAATTTATTATACATTATATTCTGAAATAGAGAAACTAGGCCACGCAAAGAGCGATGTTTCATTGAGTGAAAGTGGATCCTCTTTGAGTGCAGATTGTGGTGTTTCTTTTCCAAATGTTTCTGTTTCAAATGTGATAGAAAACTCTAGTTATGATTTGCCATATGTTAAGAACTTTAATACTAGAAATGATTCGAGTTCTCTAATTAAGGATTATAAATGTAATAAAAATTAAGAGTACTAAGTTAAAATTGAGTATTGTAAGAGAAAAATGTTCTGATATAGTATTGTGTAAGAAAGCCAATGGTGCCATGAAAACGAGTTCCGTGGAATTTATCTCCCGCTCACCTAACCCTTTACCTATGAAGAGTAAACATCATCGGTTTGTGTTGCTCCGAAGGATCTTCCAGCCCTGGCAGTGGAAACGAAGGAAAAAGAGAAATCGTTTTGAACAGACGTCCAGAACTCTACAGAAGAAAATATAGATGCGTTCAACCAAAGATCAACTTGTTGAAAAAGATGTTCTTATGCCGGTGAAACACAATGTTTTCCTGTGGAAATGTCGAAGAGATGCCTTCACATGATGGAGAAACTGTCTAGTTCAGAAAATTATGATATGTTTAATCTCTATATATTTGTCGTAAGTCCTTGTCTGTTCCGTTTTTTTTTTTGTATGTTTCAGATTCTCCTCTGGTCTCCATGGAAATACCGCTGCGGACAGCGTACGGTCAGAATGGCCGTTGTGGCATGCAGCCAAAGCCAAGCAGTCTTCGCGCGCAGGCGCAGCAAACCAAAACTAAAACTTTTGGACATTAGAGCAGAAAGAGCAGAGAGAGAGAAGAGAGAACGCGAGAGGTGCGCGAGCAGGCGTTACCTTCTGAATATCATCGTCAAACTTATCTGTAAAAACTTATCTACCTTTTTAATTAATTTTTGTTTAATGTTAAAATAAAATAGAAGATAGACCAACGTCTTGGACCCCTTGTTGTCTCCCACATAAATATGTATATACATATGACAGAATCACAACATTAAGTGGTAATTAATTTTTACTAATTATCATTAAAGTATCGTACTGTCATCCAAAACAATCGTGTACATAAAATTTCCTTTCAACTGAATGCTTTAACACGTGAGAAAAAAAATCTTTTTCAAATTTTGACGTAAGTCACCAAAAGGGTCGCTAAGTCGCCAACGTGGCTGTATTTGTAATTTTTTAAATAATTAGTTTTAATCAAATAATTTTTACTAATTATAATTAAATTATTGTATTGTCATCCAAAATAATCATGTACATTACATTTCAGCTCAATTGAGCGCTTTAAAATGTATTTTATTAACGATTGAAAATTCCACCAAGATAAAAAATAAATAAACAAACAAAATATGTATAGATGAAAAAGACGTAAGTTGGCGTCGAAAATTGATTTTCAGCCAAACTGGCCATACCCGGTCTTTATTGTTACGAAAATGCAGACGCGATTCACGCTTTTTAGCGTTTTTAATTAATATCTTTTCAAATAATCTTTATATATGTAATTCTTCTGTGCGTGTGTATGTAACTGAACTCCTCCTAAAGGGCTGGACCGATTTTGATGAAAGTTTTTGTCTGTTCCAGTGGACTCGAGAATGGTTTAGATTTATAATTCGGTTTAGAAATGTTTATTTAATTAATTTTTTATTTATAAATCGTTGATCTTGGAATATTTTACATTGGATCCGGCTGATTGCGCTCCGATCGCAGTATCGAATATTCAAAAATCTTTTATTATAATTCAAGTTGGTCCCAACAGTGGGTGCTGTAATCATTTCAGGAAAATATTTTGTCACTTCGTGTTATTATTTTGTTGAAATAAATCATGTGTTAATTAAATTATTACATTCAGATGTAATTAGTGTTTGAAATTTTACTCAAAACAATCCAGATTGTTAAAGCTTATTCATAAAAATTTGGAATTTTTGAATTTAAGATGTGTGTACAGGAAAACGTCTGTCGGGTCCTCTAGTATGTTTATATTATTCTTATATTTAAATTATTTTCACTTGGATTTATGTATTCCGTCACCGGATTTGGACCAGCGTTAGATAATCTTCATCACGACATTTACCCTATACTAAGAATGAGAAATTGGCTTGCTTTTGTAGTGTTATGTACAGTTTTATGAATAAACTGAAACATTTGGGACAAAAATTCTTTAATTTGATGTAGGATATTTTTTTTTTTTGTAAATTTTTTATTTGTTAGCGAAGTGTAACACATCTTCATAATCGATTACGATTAAAGATGTGTTAAATTTGATTGATTTTTTGATACGGTTAGAGGGAAACACCTGTTTTAACATTTGTGATCATTGTACGCTCCCGTTCGAAAATAGAGTATTTTAATTTCTGTAATTAATTTATATTTATGTAAAGATAATAGGATTTTGAAACTAACTCGTATCCTAATTCGGTTTTCAAAGCAACAAACATATAATTAGAACACAAATAAATTAGAGCTGCCTTACAAAACTGAATGAAATTAACATCATGTACACGGTGCAACTAAATGAATGTCAATTTGTTACATACCACTCACATATGCACATTCCCTCCAAAAATATATAAAGTTTGCCTGTCGTAAGATGGTCTCTGATTTGGGTTAATTTACATTTTATGCGTTAAACAACTGTTAATGTAAGAATTCTTTGATTTTGGTTTTTGATTAGTCCTGCATATTAAAGTATGTAATTAAATAGAAACTAAAAATAAGATATCAAGAAACTTGTAAAGTATTTTTTACTAAAAATGCATAATGAAATTCTCTAAAATAAACTTAAAATTGTTGCAAGGCTTGCTTCCTCTTCTATCAAAGAGCATGAAAACGAAACTCGGAACACATCGGAACACATTTTCTGATGAAAAGATATCCCAATTTAATTATAAAATCAAACATAGATATCCCAATTTAATTATAAAATCAAACATATATCAGTTCATTACATCACGTATTTAAAACAACGAGAACACACTTAATAAATTTGCAGTTGTTTCAACATGTAATGTAAAAAAACTCGTATATCATTATATAAGGGTTGTCCAAATGAAAGTGCGCGCATGCAATTGTGTCAAAATGATTACAGCTATAACAGCGCTACAAAACATGGATATACAAAGAGGTAGGAGGTGTACACAGTATACGACGTGCAATGAAAAAAACCCTGTTCGTGGTAAAAGAAATAGATCAAAAGCAAAGTCGTGCTATTCATGGACGCGTCCATATCGGAGCAATGTGCAGTAGTATGGTTTTTGATTGGGGAAGGTGAGCTAAATGCGGACAATTATCAATGATTGGGGTCAGTCTATGGCGAGAACTGCTTAGTTCGAACAATTGGTGCAAAAGTTTCGTAAAGGGTAGCAAACGATACCAGATCTCAATGACAATTCCAGCCCAAATGTCTCTCATGAAGCCCAGATAACCTTAAAAAATTTCTTTTAAAAGAGTTTGAGCATCCAACCGTACAGTCCAGATTTGTTTCCCTGAAACCTTCCACACTTTTTTCCACAAGAGAGCATGTCGTTTCCATTCAGATGATGAGTAGAAGGAAGGTATGCAGGACTTTCTCCTGAATCAACCACAATCTATCTTTCTACAGCGATGGCATAGACCTACTGTCGAAACAATGAGACCTGTGTTACAACGCTCAAATCGATTTATTTTAAATTCCAAGAAAGGTATTCTTTTTATTCAAATGTCCACTTTTCATTTGAGTAACCTTTATAGTATAAAAATTTTGAATATATTGTACACAAGAAAAATCAATTATTCTAATAAAAATGACACATATAGTAAAGTTTGCTCTACCCACTCTCTTATTGAAATCAGAATATAACGTTAAGGTTGGAGGAATTTTGAATCTTAAATATATGTTCAGAGTTTGTGAGTTTTATTCTTTTAACAATTCACGAAAACAGCCCAAGACAAATCTACAACCTAGATTTTAAATACTTAGATAGTTACCTACGTCTATTTACTACGTCATTTACGCTTTCAATTATCTACGTTTATTAAAGTAAGTACAGAATGTGAAACTAAGACTATTCTTAAACATTAACGGTTATAGTTCTAGCTTTGGTAGATTAAAGGCGAAATATTTTTAAGCGTATTATTTTGAAGAGTTCAATAATAAAGAAAAAAAATACATTGTAAAATATAATTTTGTTTCGAGTTTCAACAGCATTTTGATTAATTCTTCAGATTTGTTTATAACTTCAATTGTTTCCATCTCACACAATCAAAGTAATCCCTTCCCAAATAAAAGAACAGGGTTTTAAGACGTGTTAATCCTAACTATATAATAATAATGATTTTATTTTTCAATAATCCGTATTTAAATTAAATATTTCATGCAGTCAGGGGATTTATAAATACTATTAGAACAATAAAATTCTTTCGGTTACTTGAAATTGGAATTCAATGAAAACAATTTGCTAGAACACTGAAAATACTGAGCCTAACGATTGAAAGAGGAATTATCAAAACAGTTTCAAGGGCTGTAATCTCTAGTGTTTTATGATTCCGAGATAAGAGATTAACACAAAAGTAAGATAATTAACGAAAAGATAACTCTACTTATCTAAATGAACGTATGTACCATTTAATTGAATCGTCTACAAATAACTTCTAATCTGTATAACTCTGATTAAATTTCAATAATAAATTTTCTGTTTTGTCAAAGATTCATTTACTTTCCTTTTCTGGTATAATTATATCGATAATTATTTTATCTCGATTGTGATTTTATTTCTTTCAATACCTCAGCAAAGGATATTTTAGTTAGGTATAATTAGTTACAATATTTTACGGCAAAATTTTGATACCGCGTTTAGATATTTGATTTTCTTCAATGTTGATCGTTTTAGTTTTCTTTCAAGATCCAGTCAATTTTAATGCGGATTTTAAATTGTAACAATCAGAAATATAGGAAATAATTGTTGAACTATTTAAAAGTTAAATCCAATAGAATCATATTTGTATTTATTATAAAACTGCACAGAATGGCTAAATTTACATTCACCTGGTACAAGGATGGCGAACCAGTGACACGCGTGCCATTGATGGCACGCTTCACAATATTTTGGGCACGCCACCGATCCAAAAGGTTTGCATTTTAGTTTAAAATAACAAAGTTCAATATGAAGAATTACGAACAAACGCGAGTGATTGGTCGCAGTTTTCAGCGAGATTTTGTTAGTTCAAAGAATTATCGGAAAAGCTCACGTTTTTTATGTATCGTGATGTAACTTCATTTAGAAAATTGAATTTGTCCCAATTCGATTAGTTGTAAATTGAAAAATATGAAATGCAACTGATTGATTTCCAGCATGGTTCGATATGGATTCAAAAATTTGTTGTAAAAAGGAGAAAGTTAGAATTGATTAAAACAGAAAGATTAATAAGCAATGTAAGTAAAAATGCTAGAAATGAAATTTTGAAAACATGGAATTCAATTCCAGATACATTTAAAAGTCAGAAAAATTAACTCATGCTATTTTAACCATAGTTTCATCAACCTATATGCCTGCGAGTCATTATTTTCAGAGATGAATAACGTTAAAGACTCATTTAGAAACCGTTTGGCAGATGACTCCAATTCAGCTAGCATTCCGCTAAAAGTCACATCTTACAATCCTAATACAAGTTATTTGTCATCTAATCTCCCACAACAAAACTCACAGTAATGTTACTTTAATTAGAATTACGCGTATAAATTAAACATTTACTACATTACAAAATGTATTTTTTTCGTTGTAAATAAAGAGTCTTGAGTTGTTAGTATTTATTTTCGTTATTTTCTCAATAATCCCAAGTCAAAATTTTTTGACGGCACGTCTATACCTCATTAAACACATCTTAAAGAAAAAGTGGCACGTTGATCCAAAAAGGTTCGACATCCCTGACGTAGTATTTCATGAAAATATTCAATAAAGATTCTCTAAATTATGGGTCGTTGTGAATCCTATTTATTTTCTCAGTTCATGATATTTTAAAATAATTTATTTTTAAGGACTTAGATAAATATTGTTTCCTAGGTTAAAGTTACGAATTTTTCCCATTCTCCCACTAAACAGTGATAGTCTCCTTTATAGATATATCGCTGCGGTAGCCTATTGGGGTCATGGTCGTCGTTGTTGAGTCACAGATTCGATAGACGGCATTGTAGATGGGCTGATGTAAACATACTGGCCAAATGACTTGTCACCTCATCTAATATAATGATGTTTCCGCCTTTTGCTTTGCATATATATAGTAATAATTCATCGTGGTACTGATATAATAAGCTTCTGAGATGTCTTTACAATGAGATTTCAGACCATGCCTTATGAAGTGATACTTCTAAATAGAAGGTTTTTGTTGAAAAGTAATTCAACTCTCTTAAATACCCCTTACCAGTTCATCCCCCAGATTTTAGATTACATTAATATATAAACTTTTTGATGGTCATTTAAGATGATAAAATACACCATGGCTACGATTAAACCAGGTCTGAACAGTTTTGGCACGATAGGGAGTAGCATTGTCGTCCTGATATAATCTATCACCATCTGGAAATCAATGTTCCATTAATGGTTTAACAATGCTTTCTAGATGAGATAAGTACTCATTTCCAGTTCTGTAACCCTTTATAGTGAGGACCGATTCCATTCTAACCAAATACTCCCCAGATCATTTAATCTTTACCTCCAGTCTTCAGGACTGTTTGTCTGCAATCTGGATGAAATACTTCATGTTGTTCCCGACGAAATTTTGGTTTGCCATCATTTGTAAAAAGTGTAAAATTGCTCTCATTGGTCTATAGAACTTTTTTCTACATTTCTACTGCCCAGATCTTTTATTTTTTAGCCCAAGCATAATGATGTTTTCGATTTACAGCTGATAAATAGGGTTTTCGTGTTGGTCATCGACTTTCAAGCCCAAAAAATTTAAGTTCTCTTCATATTGTTGAGTGAGAGATCTTTGTTTCCAAGTTTAAATTGAACTCCTTCGTTATTTGTAGAGTTGTCCATCGTCTGTGCTTTCCGTATTTTCTCTCTCTCTCTTCCCTTGCTTCAATTTCCTCTCATCACACTTTATCATTTTCTTGGGTTTATGTCCCCTGTCTTTAGATAAATATGATTTATATATCCATTTTTTACGCAACTGTTTGATATTCTAAAATGTTTTGAAATTTCAGATAATTTCACGCCATTCCGTCGCATAGAAACAATCTGCCGTCTTTTTAACTCAATAATAGCTTTTGTTGATGGCATCATAAAACAAAAACACTTAGTTTTATAAAATTAAAACACAATCTTAACTTTAAATAATAAAGGCAAAAACTTTGACAAGCACTTTTTCTAATATATTAATGAATATTTTCTATAGTATCAAATTTAAGGAAATATAAAATAAGTATTAAGTTACAAGTCAATTGGCCACTATGTTTACGTTAATTCTGTACAGGCTTAAAGTCTTCCCTTTGGCTTGTTTTGGAAATTTGGAGAAGGGGTACCACTTTAGTGTCGCTTTCATTACTTGACCATGGCTCAAAATAATGAAGTCTGTTTCCAATATCCTTCATGTTTCTTCAGAGTGTGATGAACATTAAAATCAAGCTATCTGCATATAAAAGCAGAGATTAACTTTTAATAATTTATGCGATTCTATTGTAAAAATTAAGCTACTCCATTCTGTTCAGCTCTTGAAATTGGTTAATGAGGAATAATTACAGGAAATTAATTCTACTCAATTTATATAAAAAAAATAATATTCTCGAAAAGCCATCTTCATTGAATTATTTTAATTTAAAAGTAGCAAACCTATAAAGTATTTTCGTTGTTAAATCATTAAAGATTGCTTAATAAATTCGCGCGTTTTTATTTCTCTCTAGTATTTACATAATTTAAAAGGTATAAAAACTTACAACAAGCCAAAAAAATCTTCCAAATAGCAGCATTAAGCATCAAAAGCACAACTCACCCAGGATTTAATTCATGCGTAATTCCATAATTAAATAAACTTTCAGAATGTGCATCTCAGAATTAAAAGTATTCTAACATCAGAAGCCCTAAAGGCAAAGCAGAATAAAAGACCTTGAAAATAAACCGTCCAAATCACGTCTGTTAAACGCACAACACTCTGTATCGTGAGTTCCTCTTTCAAAAAATAAAATATTTCGAACCTGTACCGTACCTAGAATAATGAAGAATCTTGCACGCTTCATTATTTTCTTTAAATAGAAAAGGGCATTTTTTTTTACTTCATTTCATTTTATTTTTGTACGCGAACTTGAAATTAAACCTACTGAACTCAGTCACGCAATTTGAGAGAGAGAGAGAGCGATCTCCCCACCCCCCTTTTATTTCGTTTTTTCCCTATTTCATCTTGAGTGCATTTGGCAGAATTTCCAACTTGCGAGGTGCTGAAAACCGCTCCAAGGATGCTTATGCCGGAGAAATCCTAATTAGTTTCGACCAGATCGGTTCGACGAGATTTAATTACTACATTACGTCCCCTTCTCAATCCCTCCCACTAAATTATTCCCCGATTAAATTTCATTCCTGTGCTCTACAGACTTCCCACTGACAAGGCTGATGTTTGATGAGTGAGAGCGAGAGCGAGCGAATTATAAAAGAGGAGGGAAGAAGTTATGATCGAGAAAGGGAAATTATCAACCAATGAGAAAATGCGCGCTTCCTTAGATTTGGGGATATTACCACCAATGCGAAGGAGCTATAGGGAGAATCATCGATATCTGAAACTCGTTATGATTAATTAATCACTAATGAATGCATAGGAAGGGGCTGAGTATTTTCTAGAGTGGATGGTGAATTTAGATGTTTCTACCATAAGTTTAATTAATTTGCTATGTAGTAATGCTTTCCATGAAAAATAAGTGAGTAGGAAAATTACTTACTCGGTAGTTTAAATTTTAAGCAGAAAACTTTCAAATTTATTCGATAATACTTAATTAAGGTAGTTTACTTAAACAGAAAACAGAAATGCATGATTAGAATAAGTATATCAGCACTAAAATTCAAATATATAAAAGAGTCTACATGCCAAATTAATTAAATTAAATACCGTGGAACCTCTAATAATTGACCACCAATAACTGGAACAAATTAGTCAACATATACCGTCGCCCAATTCCACCAAACGAATAGACATCACCAATTCAAATAACGTCTCCACATTTTATTATTATGATTATTACTGTGTTTGAACGAGTGTGGGAACAGTTTCCACTATTGGCCGTATATCAAAGGCATTTGGTTGCATATTTTAATTTGATGAAGTTTGTCGACGGTATAATTCTTCAGTACTTTATTTTCTCGTATAATTGATAAAAATATTTAAAAAAATCATATCCAAAGTATGCCATGTAATAATAATCAAAATTAATACATTCTGTATTATTTCCTACTCAAGTTCCTAGAAATGAAGATTAAAACAGTTTAGGTATGTTTCTTTTAGATATAATAATGGAAAATGATGAAAAATTCTGTTCAAAGTTTAGAAGTACTGCTCAAACTTATCAAACTTTTCTTACAATAAAGGTTTTTAGCTGTATTTTAAGTTATACGAGTATAATATTTTAAGGTATCCGACTACGTTCGGAACCGTGATTTTGCAAAGCGCATAAATGGATAATTTTCATGATATTTAGTGTCACTTGGATTAGAATATATGCATAAAATTGTTTTAAGGACATTTTGACAAAAAAAATTATTTAAATATAATATTTTGGCAAAAAATTAACTTGGAATAATCTTTTTTCAAAATCTCCTTTTGTGAAAAATGCTTCTATTAGAATAATATTTTGCTTTGCCTGTATAGAACTCAGACCTCTGTGCAGAGGCTCAACTAGACTTTTTGAAATATATAACTCAGAAGTGGATTTATTCATATTTTACGAAATATATAACTTAGAAGTGGGTTTATCCATGTTTTACGACAACAGAGGGGAGCAATTTTAAGAAAAAAAAAACGCCAATAATTATTTCAATGGGTGGTAACTCTGAAAATAATGTGAATTTTTCAAAAATTCTAGTTGAGCCTCTGTAGAGAGGTCTGAACTATATAGAGGAAAATATTATTATAATAGAACCATTTTTCACAAAAGGAGAACATTTGGAAAAAAGGTTATTCTAATTTAATTTTTTGCCAAAATATTAAATTTAAATAAATTTTTTTGTCAAAATCTCCTTAAAACAATTTTATGCATGTATTCTAATCTGAGTGGAACTAAATATCATGAAAATTATCCATTTATGCGCTTTTTTAAAATCACGGTTCCGAACGTAGTCGGATATTTTAATCGAAATTGGAATTTTAGTAAGAAAACGAAAGTAATCCTACACAATTCACTTTTTCTTTCTGAATTACACATGTTTTCAGCAATACAGAAGGTCATACTAACAGTTTAGAAAAATATTTCCTATTTCTGAAAAATTCTTTAAAGTTTGAAGAAAACCATTATTTGTGCTAAGCTAAGGAGATGTGTATGTAAATCAAAATTGCTGAAACATTTTTAATAGAAGAGCTTAAATATCAAGGGAGAAAATCTGTATCCTTTACCTTTTGGTTTAGAATAAATTGTACTAATCAACTAAGTTGTCAGTGAATTGATATTGTATATAGTGATCAATATAAGCTTATGTAGATGATCAAAATAGAAAAGTTAGTTTTGCATAGCTCAGACCTCTGTACAGAGGCCCACCTAGAATTTTTGAAATATATAACTCAGAAGTGGGTTTATCCATGTTTTACAACAACAGAGGGGAGAAATGTTAAGAAAAAAAACGCCGATAATTATTTCAATTGATTGTAACCCTGAAAATAATGTGAATTTTTCAAAAAAATAGTTCAGACTCTCTGGAAAAGTCTTTACTATATATAACCAAAATATTTTTAATTTAGAAGCATTTTTTTATAAAAGGAGAGCATTTTGAAAAAAGGTTATTCTAAGTTAATTTTTTGCCAAGATATTGTATTTAAATAATTTTTTTTGTCAAAATGTCCTTAAAACAAATTTTTACATGTATTCTAATCTAAGTGACGCTAAATATCATGAAAATTATCCATTTATGCGCTTTTTTAAAATCAAATCATGGTTCCGAACGTAGTCGGATACCTTAAAACTATTTAAAAAAATGCGTGCATGGAACTTAATAGTAGATATGATTCCACATATTAGCGCCATCTCATATATACTACTGATTACATGCTGAATTTTAACATATTTCCTTCCCGCCCTAGAATAGTTTACTTATTATTTCATGTGCATACTCATTTTTAGTTAACAGCTTGCCTATCCCCAGTTCATTTGGTAATAATTTGATCATAGATTCACATCTCGATTTCACATATTTTGATAAAACTACTTAGATATCTTGATAAGAGATATCTAGATAAAACTTTTTTTTCAGCAGGAATGATGTCTTTATTATCTGATTAAGAACCCATATTTAAGACATTCATCATCAATATTCTAGAGAGTTGATTTTAATTTATAATACACATTTCCTCTCAACATACAGCAAAAAGCTCCAAATTTGTAATATTGCTTGGTTTCATAATTTTTGCGGTTGTATTTTTTTTTTTGAAATTTCAAGGTTAATAGCAGATTACTAAGGAAGACATGAGAATATATCCACCAACTTCTTAAAAAGTCATTAATGACCTGGAAAAATGGAGAAAAAAAAAGAATGAAGAAAAGGAAGGAAAAAAAGAGTTATCGACGTCAGAGCAAACTTTGGATTTCTCTGCTGATGTTGAATATTACATGGCCACTAATTACTGCATATTGATTGCGAGTAAAATGGAGAACCTAGAGGTGGATTTTAGATATCTAGAGCCTTCATAATGCAATAAAAACATTCACAAATAGGATCAGAAATAAGTTTTGGGGAGTATTATAATAAATGCAAAGAACTTTTTAGAATACAAAACATTTCTTTAGGCTTAGTTCATCTTTTCCTTGTTAAAGGATTTCTGTTTTGAAAAATTGTTTTTATAATTAATTACCAATACACAAAGCCACACGTCTTTTGTCTTTGACACTCTATTATGAGAAGGAAAAGTATATCGAATAAAAGATTACAAGAAAGAAAACTAAGGCGAGAGACTGTGGAGAGAGAGAGAGAGAGAGAAGTATAGTATATTTCCGAACATATGCCATTGATTGAAAAAATTATCCAAAATTCAAAACCCGTATATAAGATTAGTTAAAAATAAATAAATAAATTTATAATTTTCAAACATGTTGCCAAAAGCGTGAAAATATTTCCAAATGGGTAAAACGGGAGGAATATTTTCCAATCAAATTACTGTAAAGTAAAACGCCAGACGAGAAAGACAATATAGCTTTATTACACGTAACCCTAACTTAAATTCACACATTTGCTATTTTGCACACTATCTGTGTTAGTTTTACTTTCTATGTTTGTTTGAAAAGTAAGTGGGAAGAGAATTTCGTATACGGCTAATTTTAAACTATAGAATTAAACATCCCAATGAGAAATGTGAATTTTACGAACTATTCAGAAACTCGAATTCTGACACAGGTTTCGAAGAGAGAGACAAAGAATTTATGTTACTTTTTCTTCTTTTTTTTGAATAAAAGTTTCTTCGAAATACCTAAAATGTTAAATGATTAAAATGGTTTGAGTATGGTTACTGAAAATTTCAAAAATACACGTATTTTCTAAGTTTTCTGAGACTAGCGAATCCATTATAAACCGATCCCCTTACTTCAACTATAAAAAAGATTCCAAAATTTCTAAATATACTGAAGTATATGGTTTACCAAAATCTATCATTCTCATAAGTAAAATAGATCAAATAACTACTTCTGATAATAGATGGAAATGCTTGAAAAATGGGTGTGATTCAGGGCAAAAGTAAGATAATACTTTTAAGTGTTATACTAAGTGTTACTTTAAAGTATTTGACAAATGAAATGTTTCTCAATTTCTCGTTTCATAGGTTACCCTCGCTAATCTTATCTTTTATGAGCTTCCCTTTATTACTAGTTTATTTCAATTAAAATGTGATTCTCGTGAGCCAAATATTTAATTTTATAATATTTTAAACGCTACACACAGAAGATTCAGAACATACATATCTTGATAAAACTGTGAATCAAGTCTTTATGAGTACTTTAATTTGAAAATTTACTTATTGATAATGTAAATTTACTGCTACGAGATTAACATACAATTCCCTCCTCCCAACATACGCTATTAAAAGTTTATTGAATTATGTTGCGCATATTTTCTAATTTTCGCCATTACGATGGACAATTTCTGACATAATTGATTTTGTTGCATCACACACACTCACGTAGAGTCACTTTTTTGGCATAACAAGAAAATAAATAAACATTATTTGTTTAACATTTAAAAAAATTGATGAGAATAACATTAAGATACATCCGACCACTTGCGACAACTTTTTTTTTTAAAAAAAATGGAGACATGAGGATTATATTTTGCGGTTTTTAGATTTATTTATTACTTTTAAGAAAAATATGCTAAAATTAAGAAGAGAAAAAAATTATTACAACTAAAAAGAAAAAAAATTGGTAAAAAACTACATAAACGGGGCCCATTCTGTACAAAAAGTTTATGAACAAAATTTCAATTTTGATGTATTTCTTTGCTATTCATTTTTTTGAAATGACCTTCAGGATAAGAGATATTTTAATTTTTACAAAAACTAGAGAACTTTACCTTAGTTATTATATGGAATTGCTTTAAAAAAAAACAGCGGTTATATTCACACAATGGACTGTAAGTTTTGTAATAAAACAGTGATTGATAAAGTTGGAAGTTTAAAACACTTCTATTATACATAACATACACAAATAATTAAGTTAATTATTTTAAAAACTTTTTGAGCAATCGTTGTCCCCGTTTGAGCATTTTCAAGAAAGCAAATATAGAGTAAAACGTATTTTAAAGTATGACATATTGTTTAAAGTCGTGGCATCTGCTTTTACTAAAATTTGTAGTTTTTGTTCTAGTGAATGGAAAATAATAAACTTGGTATTTTTATAAAGCTAATAAGATGACCTGTAAAATATAACCATAAAAAAATTTGTCAATATTTGAGTAGTCGGATACCTTAATTCAGTTTTATTTCACATTTAAGTATGAAATGATGTACTAAACTTAAGGTATCCGAATATGTTCGGAACCGTGATTTTGAAAAAGCGTATAAATGAATAATATTTATGATATTTAGTCTTACTTAGATTAAAAAATGTATATAAAAGTGTTTTAAGAATAGTATTACAATAGAAAATTATTTAAGTACAATATTTTGACAAAAATGAACATAGAACGACCTATTTTCAAAATATTCTCCTTTTGTGAAAAATGCCTCTATAATAATAATATTTTGCCTGTATACAGCTCAGATCTCTGTACAGAGGCCCAAATAGAATTTTTGAAATACATAACTTAGAAGTGGGTTTCCCCATGTTTTACGATAACAGAGAGGAGAAATTTTAAGAAAAAAACGCCGATAATTATTTTAATTGGCCGTAACTCTGAAAACAATGTGAATTTTTCAAAAATCATAGTTGAGCCTCTGTAGAGAGGTCTGAGCTATATACAGGCAAACTATTATTATAACAGAAGCATCTTTCATCAAAGGAGAGCATTTTGAAAAAACATTTATTCTAAGTTAAATTTTTGCCGAAATATTGTATTTAAATAATTTTTTTAATCAAAATGTCCTTAAAACAATTTTATACACGTATTCTAATCTAAGTGACATTAAATATCATGAAAATTATCCATTTATGCGCTTTTTTTAAAATCACGGTTCCGAACATAGTCGTATACTTTAAGTGTTTTGAATCCTCTTTTTTAATTTCGTTTTTACATCTGGATAAGTTTTCTAGAGCTGAGTATAATATCATTGAAATAAATTTGTTCTGCAATAAAAGCTTGGTGAATGAAACTACTAAAAGCTCCATACTTGGCTCACATGAAAAGTATGCAATGTGTTATTAAAAAACTCATTCAAAATAGAATTAAAAAACTGTACATTAAAAGGCACGAGGAATGAACATAAAAATTTATATTATATCGAGTATTAATAAATACAAAACAAAGTCGCGAAGAAAGAATTTGTTACAAGGGTTTTAATATTGTGGTTGCTAAAGTTATCAGTAAAAAAATCAATGAAACTGATTTACAGTTCGCGAAACTTAGGGAAAATATGGGAGTTGCTTTTATCAAACGTAAAAATATTAAAAAACTAAAATGCAGAGGTATTATTGTTATTTTCAGAAATGTAATCCATCACATGCTTAATATCGACAATGATGTATGATGACAGATATTATTTCGAATACTGTATTTTAGTTATCATTTCAGAAATGTAAAAGCATTTCTTGCAACTTGATGTTAAATGATTGATAAACACAAGGAAATCTTTTTTGGAGGTTTGATACAAAGCCCAAATTTAATTCTTTTTTACTCGTAGTAAAGCAACACCCACATTTCCATCAGAGAGGAAAATCATATTCATTAGTTTCTAAACATTTTTCTACTGTTATGTCAAATAATCTGACAGAAATGATGTAAAAATTAATCAGATACATAAAATACCATAAAGAGTTAGATGTAAAAAAATCGTTAAAATGATTTCTAAATAAATATCGAGAATTTTAAAATGTCGTCAAATTGGTATTACTTGTGAGTATTTTGATAATTTAATAACAGTAGTTTTGCATTACATTCTATCAACTTGTTTCAACATTGAAAATATCGTGGTTCATGGGCGTGAACTCATTGTGCTGGCGTTATCTTTATCGAGTTATGGATTCCCGGAAAGGTGAAAGGACCCACCACATAGAGGGGCTGATGCGTGTTAAATCTGCCGAAGCTCAAATTCCTCGAGGAATGTGATGTGAAAGTTCCGAAAAATGGGGGCTGCGGTAGCCCAATGGTTGAGGTATCGGATCATGGCAGGCATGTCATGAGTTCAAGCCCAGTACCACTAAAGACCCGCCCTGTAGGGCAGCAATGCACGTTAAATCTGTCGAGAACTGAAACGTCCTCCCGTTGGTGTGGTGAGGTAGTTAGGAGAGGGGGTGCCAGCTCAGGTGTCGTCCACGTCAACATTGGTTCACAATTACGTGGTCCGTCGCCAAACGCCCTCGTGTAGTTGAACAGTGCTATGGTAATATTCACTCACTCACTCGGAAAAATGGGGCACCAGCTCAGGTGCAGCGATATAACATACACCCCGGGGCTTTGGTTTCTAGGGGGCCCAAATTCTGATTTAATGGTTTTGAAATCCTTTATAAAATCTGGCTTGGGGCCCAAAACCTGATATTGCAGGGATCCCCTAATATTCTCCGTTACGCCACAGCTCAGGGGTGTCGTTTTTATCATTTGACCTAAATTCAAATTTAGAGGTCTGTAGTCAACAGCCGTCGTGTAACTAACTACAAAGTGAGACGTTAATAAATAGTCAATTAACGAAAAAAATCGACATATTGTCTCAAGGATTCTGGAATCCGAAGTACTACCATGACGAAAACTTGGCTATTGTCATAAAAATTTAAAGTAACCGAGGTATTTTGGATATAAAAAAATAACAAATAATTTAAAACAGGGGTATGCAACCTTTTTTTTCTGCTGGGTCGCATGCATATATCAGCAATTGCACGCGGACCGCATACATATGTTAGCTGTTTCATGCGGGCCGCAACATATTAAACGAGGGGGGTGAGAAATGTCCCAAGACCAAGATAACATTTGAAATTTACAATGTGGAAAATTGATCCAAATATTTTGGCTTCTATTTTGCTTTTTTTTAATTATTACTTTTTTACTTTTTTTATTTTGTCACTAACACTAAATTAAAAGAATTTAAGAAAAGCTCCTTCACAACTTTTTCACCAGTATATATAAACAGTTTCATATTATTACCAATAACACAACAAACTTCATAAGGTGTCTTTGTTACTGCTGTGACATTACCACTAACAGAAAACGACGTTGCTGTTGCAAAGAATGTTCACATTAAAGCCTATTTACATCTCTTGAAAGAGATCTTGGAGGAAAAGTGCTGGTATTTTTAAATACAGCACTCTCAAACAAGTACTAATCTCTCTATGTTTGTTTTGCACGACAAAACAGTCAACCTCGAAATCATTAAAATATTTTTCGCTTTTAAGGTATGAAAGATTATAAAAAATTAGTTCCACCCAGAAAATGGTCACTACTTTACTGCTGTCTGTTTTCACTAACTGTAACCGTTACAAATAGAAAATAATATCAATTCGCAGCCGTACGACATCAACAGCAAAAAATCAAAATTGATATACATGATTTCTTGTCAAAGAAATTCCCACCAGATTTTTAATACATTGTTCTGAAATAAGTAAATTTCTCAGAGTAATGGGTCATGGCCGGGTCACTTAAAAAGGCTCGGTGGGAGGCATGCGGCCCACGGGCCACAGGTTGAGTATCATTGATTTAAAATAACAGGTTTTTTTTTGTTAAATAATTTTAAAAAAGCCCTAAAAACTGACTTAAAAATGACTTAATATACGAACATTTCCATTATCTCAGAATTATAATCAGAACATGTGCAAGTTAGCAGCTTTTGCGTTTCATTAATTTACAGTATTGCATCAAAATTAAGAGATTTGATTTTGTCACATAGGGATTTTCCTTGACATTTAGAGTCGGATATGACGTACTAGACATAGACCGGATATGAATCACATTTCCTGACCTTATAACACGAATAGTTTCTTTTCATGTGTATACTTAAGACACAAAACTTTTGTAAATATTGTTTAAATGTCACTCGAAGCTCATAACTATTAATTAAAAGAACTGAATATAAAAATATTTAAAACGGATTAATGAAAAATTTTATTCCTAATAATTCAATGTAAGTTAACAAAAAAATGGAGAACAATTATTTCCCAGTTTTTCCGGCAAAATTATAATATTCAATTCTGCATAACATAAACAGTCGAATTACTGTAAAAATCTATTTATCTTCTTGATGTGAGACATGGAAAAATGCATAATGCAAAGAGTTATAAATATTTCATACAAAGAAATACAAAATCATTTCATTACAAAGGACTTTCAATAACTGTTACACAAATATCATTTTAATAAGAATTACTCAGTAATATTTCTAAGAAATACAGCAATATTTTTATGCATATTTCGTCTAAAAAAAGTAATTTTATTTGACTCATATATTAAAAAAATGAATAGTTTAATTCTTAAAAATAACAAAAATTGTAAAGTTTTTTGACTTTTCAAACAGTTAGAAATCAAAATCATTTGATTCGTTTAAAATTCACATATATGTCTTTACTTTTAAAAAATTTTCATTACAAACAAAGATAAAACATTTTTTATAACTCACGATTCACACATTTTTGTATAGAATGGTTAATGATTGTTATCCTCATAAAATGGCAAGACTCAGGATTTTTTTAAAATACAGTCGGACCTCTATATAACAAAGTCGCTAAATCCCGGATAAAAGTTCGTTATATAGAGGTTCATCTTTTACTATTGTTTAAGAACCACATAAAACAAAATTTAAATTCATAAATACTATATCAAAAAAGTAATTATTCACATCTTTTTTAAATAATTAATATATGTTTATTTTATATATCTTACCAATAAAAAAAAGATAGACAGAAAACCTGCAAGGAAGACAAGAAAAAAGAATGTCGAAGGATGCACTGTACTTTCAATACTACGAAAATAATTTTATATTAAAATTAATGAATTTTAAGGAATTTTCTAATTTGAAGCATACAAGTAATATTCAACATGCATTATTTTATAACTAGAACACGGGGACACGAGGCTACTCCACTGAGTGTGAAAGGAGATATCGAAGATGTTTCTAGTGAACTGGACAATGGGGGTTAAAGTTTACACTTCTTGGATGAAACATACAGAACTCTATTGTTCTCGGCGAGTTAGGATCTATTAAAACCAGTTTAAGATTCATGACCACCATAAAATGTGTTAAAGAGAAGAATAACTTGAAATGTTCAGAAATTCTTTAAAAATAGGGAGAGAAAATAATTAATCACAAAAGAAAAAGTTCGTTATATAGAAAATGCACTTTGTTATACAGATGTTATTTTACGAAGAAAATCGTGAAATGTTCAAGGTTTAAGGAAAAAGTTCGCTATATAGAAAAATTCGCAGTATAGAGGTTCGACTGTATTTCAGGTGTGATTTCTAGCATTACTTATTAAAGAAACGTTATTTAGAACTAATCTTAGATGTACAAATTTCTCAATTTAGATGGCAAACATCCGATCTGAACCTTTTCTTCCGCCTACCAAAAATGATAACATAGGTTTCTAATTTTTAATTTCCGAATCTATTCGATTATTTGATCAGATAGTTGTATAATAAATATAGGGTGTTTTTTAGAGGTATAGAACTTTAAATTGCAATAAAACAACGATGTATTATTCGATTGACATGAATTTTTTTATTCGAAAGATTATCTTGTGGCATTACATTTTAAATATGATCAAGCAAGGCGTAGATTCGTCGAATGAGACCAAAACGAGATTGCCGTTGTTCCCGATTTTCATAAGCGAATTTTGTTTAGCGATGAAGCGCACTTCTGGTTGAATGGCTACGTCAACAAACAAAACTGCCGCATTTGGAGTGAAGCTAATCCACAAGTGTATGTCGAAACACCGTTACATCCAGAAAAACTGACTGTTTGGTGCGCTTTATGGGCTGGTGGAATCCTTCTTCAAAAACGATGAAGGCCACAACGTTACAGTCAATGGTGATCAGTATAGAGCCATGATTACTAACTTTTTCATTCCTGAATTGAACAATCATGATATCCAGGAGCTGTGGTTCCAACAACACGGCGCAACATGTCACACAGCTCGTGCCACAATCGATTTCTTGGAAGACACGTTGGGTGACCGCCTAATTTCACGTTTTGGACCTGTGAATTGGCCTCCAAGATCTTGTGATTTAACATCGCTAGACTATTTTTGTGGGGCTATGTAAAGCCATTGGTCTATGCGGATAAGCCACAAACGCTTGACCATTTGGAAGACAACATTCGCCGTGTTATTGCCGATATACGGCCACAAATATTGGAAAAAGTCATCGAAAATTGGACGTCCAGATTGGACTACATCCGAGCCAGCCGTGGCAGTCCTATGCCAGAAATCATATTTAAAATGTAATGCCACAAGATTATCTTTCGAATAAAAAAAATTCATGTCAATCGAATAATACATCGTTGTTTTATTGCAATTTAAAGTTCTATACCTCTAAAAAAACACCCTATATATAGGGAGAGATTGAACTAATAGTAGGAATTGAAAAAAAAATATTAATTACTTTTCATATAAGAAATATAATGTAAATAAAAATAACAATATTTTCTCCGTAAAAATTACTATGAAGATCAATACAAATACTTTCAGACAATATTTTATTTATTGTGACGATATTTCAATCGCTTAGTAATCTTATTCATTAAATAAGAATTATTAAAGAGCTAAAATATATAGCTGTATTTTTTCGTTATTGATATCATATTTAAAGCATATCGCATTGTATTTAAAACAGAATTAAAATATGAATAAAATGATACAGGTTACTGGAAAGAGAGACAAATAAACAGAGATAATTTGTACGAATAATTTGCATATATTAAATCAATGAAGAATGATGTAGAAATGTAATGAGGTTGAATTTTTTAAGTTCAATAGAAAAGTAATGACACATGAATTTATTAAGAAATATATTTCTGTCAATCGCAAAGCAATATCGTAACACAATTTTTATTACTAAATATATAACAAATATGTTAGTGAAGATGACTATCTAGGCAAAAATAACAAAGATAAAAGTGCTTTATAAGTATTTTTACACAGTTTAATTCACACGCACAGTAAATGTAGCAAACAAGATTCTTTTCTCAGTCGTTTTATTTATATACTGAAACAAAAATTACGGATTTGTGCAAAAAATATTTGCATGTATTACTGTATCTGGTTAACTGCATTTAGTTCAGTAATAGTTAGTTCAGTGTATGAGTTGCAGAATGAAAAGGAATTATAAACATAAAATTTCAAAAATGCAAGCAAAATTACACTTAAAAACAAAAATTTTTTACTTTGTTAGTAAATAATAATATTTAAAGATATTTTAAATTTATAATTTCAGTAAGGGTAAAAAAATAAAAACGAAGAGTAAAATAAAAATTAAAAGTATTACAAAGTTGTATTACTATGAAAATCTTATTACATATTTTATTTCCTTGACTGCTCATAATAAACTCAAAACTACCTCTGTAATCTTTTTACTTAGCAAATAATACTTAAATATAATGTAGTGCAAGTGATAAATGATTGATGTAATTGAATTGTTATTAATACAACCGGTATATATCATTGATGTAATTAATGAATATTTGTTAAACTGACAAATTATAGATTTGTCAGAAAATTTTTTTCACTAATAAATTCATTTGTAACTCCTTTAATAATTATTCAACAAAAGAATTAGCATATAATGTTTTGTGTTTAGAAAATGAGTAATCGTATTCAGTTTAATAAAGGAATGTTACTTAATTACCAGGCCAACAAAATTTGCACTTTAATTATAATGAGATGGCATAATAATTACTGAATGACAAAGTACAAAAGAACAATTTAGATAAAACAGATTAGATCAATTTAAAACAGTGTGTGTAATATACTTTTAATAACATAGTTTCAGAAAACTTTATTAATTAATTTCTTTAATTTATTTTGCTATTATTTCATTAAACCTTTTATATATTCTTACAATCATTTTTAATAACATATTATTTTTTTATTCTGTAAAACATATTTTTTTCCACAGCTAATTTTTTTAAATTTTTTATATTGATAATTTTTAAAATATTAAATCAACATCTAAAAAATATTCAGCGCAATACTTGTGTAAATAATTACTTTCTACAAATATTAATTATGATCAAAAAGGAAAAAAAATTATGGCAGTTTAAAATTCAATCTACAATTTAATGAAAGATTTCTAACAGTAACTAAATATAAATAATAATTATTCGAAATCTTATTTTAAAGATATGTTTAAATAATAAGATACATTATCAGAAAAAGAATCAGTAGCAAATACTAATAATATCTTTGGCTAAATTTTAAATCATAAATTTAACACACTGCAGCGTATAAAATAATCACCAAGCAGCAAATTAATTATATCTTTCTCAAAGAGTTTTTTTTAGAAAGAAAAACACTACATCGCTTAACTTTTTAAGGTGTGTTTATCTTAGACTTAAAAAGTACCATTTAAAGAAAATATATGATACGTAGAACTTTAGAATTGCTGGTTTTCAATGGTGTAAGTACATTCTTTTTTAGTTGTTGTAGAGTTACTTTAATAGTACTGTTGTCTGGCATTCTTATACGAGCTGGAAAATGATTTATCCTGGTAAAAAAATAAAAAAAGGAGTGAGGGGGGAACGAAACAGAATAGAAGCGAAGGAGTTTTAAGGGAGTTAAGTGAAAGAAAAAAAAGGCAAAATAAAACACAAAAAATATAAAGAATTTTAAAGTGGAAAGATTTAGAAACTTCTCTTGAATTTCTGTTGGATCGGGAGAAAAATTGTGTTGGGTATTGGGTACCCAGTGAGTGTAAAAACTGCCCTTATCTTCGAATTCCACACCGATCTCCTCAGATGTTCACAGTTTTTTTTAGTATTTTACAGAAGCGAGTGAGGAGTAAAATCTTTGTAGGCGCTCGAACAAACATTTTTTCGGTTATCTTGAGTTATTAAGGAACTACACAAATTAATTTTTAATCTTTAATTAAATGTTGATATAATGCATATAATTGCATGCAATGCTTTATATATATATATAAATATATATATGTAAAATATTGGCCGAGTGTAGTATTTTTTCGAGTGTTAGTAGGTTTTCATTAAACACATCTTCAGTGGACGTCCATCTTCTTTATTTTGAAGCACACATCAAAAGCTTAGGACAAAATTACTGTACATTTTCACGTTGACGAGACACACAAACTTGCGACGATATTAAAGCAAAGTGGACAGGAAACAAACAATAGCAACATCGTGGAGGGCACAACACAAATACACAAAAAGCAGCTATGTACATTTTTACATGATGGCGGCAAAAAGGAAGAGAGCGGGATTCTGCGGGAATTTAGTCGGGCACCTGGGTTCGAAGAACCCTTAATCCCGTATCTGGCAAAAGTCTCTTTAATGACATGGCTGATCGTTGAGTTTTCATGTTTGGTAGTAGATCATTGCAACTGGACGAGCGGCGGAGCTTCGAGGCATGGATCTTGACATCTCAGAAAGTTGATCGTTGACAGACTTATTTGGAGCACCTAGCCTGTCGGCCCCTAATCTCCTATCAGGTAGTTTTTATATGCCTTTAATGAATTCTACCAATGCCCAGTTTTAGGAAAATGATCATTTTATAATAATATGAGTTCTGTAGATTATGAAAATAAAAGTTACTTGGATGTGAGGTTTCAGAAACTATTAAAAATTTAACTTTGAAAACATAGAAAAAACATTGAACTTAGAAAAATCAGAGTAACTTGTTGAAAAAAGTAGGCGGAGTTATCCTAGCCAATCCGAGTGCAGCAAAAACTGACGATCAGAGAGCGCGGGAAAAAGATGGGCCGTCGGGTCCGCATTGATATTATCGCCCCTGACACTCCAACTCATTTCAACGCCTGGCACACTAACAACATTCTTGACATCGGCTTTGCAGCTAACTTGGCTCACACTGATGTTTTCACTATAAATGCCCTTAGCAGTGATCACAATCCAGTGATTTTTGATTTCATAACAAATAACATCTTACCACCGATTCTTAGAACTCTTAAATCTACAAACTGGATTAAGTTTCAAGAGATTCTTTATCACAACGTTCCGGGAAATCCCCAAATAGACAATTTGGATACGGCCGTTCAAAATTTCACCGACGTAATTACGAATGCGATCTCTGCTTCCACGTCCACTAGGGTAATTAACACACCTCACCTCCGCCTTCCTGAAAACATACGAGAGCTTATCAGAGCAAAAAATAGATTCAGAAAACTCTGGAACAACACCAGATATCAACCATACAAACGCGAAGTTAACGCTCTCATTAGACAGATCAGGAAAGAAATCGAAGCACATAAAAACAGGACCTGGAAAGATCTTCTTTTAACTTTAAACCCTCAGGATAATTCCTTGTACAATTTACATAGGAAAATCACTAAAAGAGCAACGGTCATTCCCCCTCTCCATGGTCCAGGAGGAATGGCTTATTCTGATTTCGAAAAAGCGGAGGCTTTCAAAGACACACTTGAAGTCACTTTTCAGGAAAATGTTGAACCCTACTGTGACGACAAGATCGAAGAAGTCGAAAATGTAGTTTGTAACTACTTCGACAACTTCACAACACTCACACCTCCCCTCACTTCCCCTATTGAAGTCCGAGGCATTATTAAAAGATTGCAGAACCGCAAAGCTGCGGGTCCCGACCATATTCCAAATATTGCACTTAAATACTTAACTTTAAATGCTATTACACACTTAACAAAAATCTACAATCAATGCCTCATTAAAAATCACTTTCCGACACAGTGGAAGCAAGCAAACGTAGTTATGTTGCCAAAGCCAAATCAGGACCATAAATTTAGTCAAAATTATAGGCCGATCTCTTTATTAAGTACCACTGCTAAGGTTTTCGAAAGAATAATCTTAAAAAGAATTCAAACACACTGCAAAGCCATAGATTGCATTCCCCCGGAACAATGCGGGTTCCGGGAGGGCCATTCAACGCTACACCAACTTATACGAGTTACGAATATTATAAACGAAGGGTTCGCTAACAAATTCTACACTGTCGGTGTTTTCTTAGATGTTAAGAGAGCATTCGACAAGATGTGGCATGATGGCCTCACATACAAACTCATCAAACTCAAATTCCCTGGATATTTAATTAAAATTATTCACAATTATTTACACAACAGGTCCTTTAGGGTCCGTGTAAATAACACACTTTCTACTAATGGACTTATTCAAAGTGGAACCCCCCAGGGTAGTTCCCTGTCCCCCAGTTTATACAACATTTACACACACGACTTCCCAGAACACCCCACCGTCAGTACTTGCCTGTTCGCGGATGATTCCGCCATGCTTACGCAAGGTACCCAGCTCAAATACACACTTAAAAACATGCAAAACTTCCTTGACAAGTTACAAGATTGGCTCACACAATGGAGAATTGCAATTAACGTTGACAAGTCTCAAGCAATTATATTCAGAAAATGGGGAGTTATTGATCCCCCTTTTCAGCTCACTCTTTTGAAGACAACATACAGTGGGTCTCGGTAGTTCGTTACTTGGGTCTACACATGGATAGCCGCTTAACTTACAAAAGCATATCGACTGTCTCTCAGAAAATTCTGGGGGGGAGAATTCATTTAGCTATCTCCCTTGTAGGGAGGAATTCTCCACTTTCCCTTGAAAACAAAGTCATTCTATACAAGCAAGTTCTGCGCCCAATTATAACATACGCTTCTCCTGTCTGGGAGCAGCGGCTGCCACCCACATGAAAAAATCCAAGTTATCCAAAACAAAATACTCCGACTCATCACTAACGCGCCTTGGTACGTTAGAAATGATGTTATTCACTACGACCTACACATGGAGCCGATTTCTAGTTACATTACTAAGTTAGCTAGGAATGTTTTCAGATCTATTGAAAATCACGACAATCCATTAATTCGAGCACAAACAATGTTCACTTATCCACATCCTAAATTGAAATACGCCTATGCCACAGCAAAATGGCAGCTACCGCTCAAACCGCCGTAACTCAACAAATACACATTAATTTCAAACATCTACAACATCAAATGCTCTACTGCAAATCGAAATAGGGTCAGTTCTGGCTGTCACCTCCCCTCCATGTACATCTTTTGACGATGGATTTTCTTCCTGGTCCTTCCTTCATTCATGCCACTACGTCACCAACCTGTTTCTGGGTGTTAACCCAGCTCGTTCGGTTGGCGTAGTAGGCATCTCGTTCATTCCCCCTCCTTTTGAGGGGTTGTTGATTTTTTATTATTTCATCATGGATTTCCTTTTCTTCTCATACTAGGTATAAACGCCTTCGGCGTTGGCACCTGAAAATTCTAATTTCCGTTCCGCGGGAAAAAGATCTTGGCAATGTAATTTAGACTTGTAGAAGAGAGAAAGCGATCTGGTTGGCCGAGCGAAAAGTTCGGCTAATGAAGTATAAGTACTTAGAAGAAGGGGGTAGCCAATCAGAGCGTACCTGTGGTTCAACAGAGTTGGACCGTAGGCCGGGAAGAGAAATTTAAAAGTTACGAAATAAAACATTTTAAAAATTTAGAATAAAAAGGAATTAATCAAAATCAGGATTGACCAAGATGTCTCTTGGCCGTTTAACAGAGAAGTGGGAAAAATATGGAGTAATGCTATTTATAGATGCATTGTCAGATTCATCTATATTCTTGAAAAATTAGTGGCTAATTTTCTGAAAGTTTTTCTTAGAGTAGGTACGTTACAAGCTATTCTTAAGTCTTTATTTCTCATGTACCAATGAGCATTACAAATTTGTCTGATTAAAACATTTTGCGAGGTTTCTAGTAAATTAATATTCGTTTTTGCTGCATGTCCCACACGGGGAGGCGTAGGTAAGTAAAGGTTTTAGAATCAGAGTGTAGATAAGCAGTTTGTTATGTCTACTTAATTTAGACTTTCTGCAAATTAGGGAGTATAATTTACGCGTTGTATTTTTAAATTTATCTCTAATATATGTGATGTGTTGTCTGAAAGTGAGGGTTTTATCAATAATGACACCAAGATACTTGGTGTGCTGAGACCATGGGATTCTTTGGTTTTGCAAGGTAATTTCAGGGGGTTGCCTTTGGAAAAGAAAACCGCTTCCGTTTTTGACGAATTAAGGGCTATCTTCCACACGGAGAACCAAATCTCCAGGTGAGCTAAGTGTTCATTTATGTTTTCAACAAGAGTGTTGAGATTTCTGTGTCTGCTGAGTATGGCTGTATCATCTGCATATAGACAAAGTTGAGTGTTAGTATTTTTAATAATATCATTTACGTAGAGATTGAAAAAGGGTGGGGGCGAGGATGGACCCTTGGGCCACTCCTGCGCGAATCTTTTAAGTTGAGAGTATGTTCGATTAATTTTGACACTAAAAGAACGATCAGAAATATAAGAATTTATTAGAAAAATAAGAGGGGGCGGAATTTTATAGGTAATTAGTTTGAAGAGTAGGCCAGTATGCCATACTCTGTCAAAAGCTTTTTGAATATCAAGGAAGACCGCGGCCGTGCATTCATCATTGTTGTTTCCTTCCTTAATAAATTCAACGACTCTGAGAAGTTGGTGGGAAGTGGAGAGACGAGGGCGGAACCCGTGCTGCTCCGGAATCAGGATTTTTTTCTCTTTCGAGGTAGTCGTTGAGTCTGGCTAGAATAATTTTTTCAGCCAGTTTACTAAGGACAGGAAGTAGACTGATAGGTCTGTATGATTCGGCCAAGGCCGAATTTTTGCCAGGTTTTAAAATCGGTACGACGACCGCAGTCTTCCATGATTTAGGGAAATATCTGAGAGTAAGCATGTTATTCACAATGTTAGTAATCTTGAAAATGGTTAGTTTAGGAAGCTTTTTGATCATTTTATTTGTTATCCCATCTCTCCCAGGACATTTTTTAATTTTAATCTTTTTAATGATCCGAATTATTTCAGATGGGAGAGTGGGGGGAATTAGATCGATATTGTTAGCATTAGAATCTAGGTATGCATCAACAACGCTGGTGATGACCTCGTCTTTGTGTGGGTTGTGTATGTCATTAAGTTGAAATTGACTCTCAAGTGATTGAGCAATTACTTCTGTTTTATTTGTATCACTGAGAGCAATACCGGTAGGGCCATTAAGGGCGGAGATTGGGGAGGCTTTCTTTCTGAACGCTTTTGCAATTCCCCACAGGGAGTTGTCTTCGGCATTCAGGGTAAGAAGGTTATCCTCCCATGCTTGTTGTCTGTAGTGATAGATTTTTCTTTTTATGATGTTTTGTAATCTGTTGAGTTCTGTTTTGTGTTGTGGGTGTCTTGTTTGTTGCCAGGTTTTCCTGGCTTTATTACGATCTTTGATTAGTCCTTTTAGCTCGCCCTGGACGTACGGTCGCTCCGTTTGGTAGAAGGGTCTAGAGGCACTTGCATGTGCATTTAGAATTTCAGTGGTGAGATTGCTCACTTGGTCATCAATCTCTTGGGTGGAGTTGGCAACTGGAAGATCGAAATTTTCGGGGTTTGTTAAAATTTTAGTAAAAATACTCCAAGTAGTATTTAATTGAGGCGGGGGAATTTCAAATTTAGGAGTCCTTGGAAAATAAAATCTAATGGGATTGTGGTCCGAACTGAGTTCCGCGAGGGAATCTGCAGTGCAGGGCCAGTTTAAATTCTTAATCAGGGCGTAGTCAATAATCTCAGAAAGTTTACAGTGAGGAATCTGAGTGGAAGAGCGAGTCTTCCTATTGGCTGTTGAAAAGCGAGGATAATGGCTCAGGAAAAATGGCTGCCCATGTGGGGGGTGAGTGGTGTAGTGACGGATGTCCAGTAGGGGCGAAAATTTATGAGGTAGAAAAGGAAACAGCCGGGTGAGTGCGAGGCGGTCACCCTCCCTTGCACTGACCGCTCCCGTTGTTGCTGCAGTTTTAACTTAAGTACGGTGAGCGCTTAATGCGCTCGGCCGTGAGAGAGAGAGCGGGACTACATAAGAAGTTTGCTTTTATACCAACAGTGCAAGCGCGTGATGATTACGTAATCATAATTCTGATTGGATAGAATGGGCGGGACAGGGATTTCTGATGCAATAATATTAATCGATTACGATTAAGATCAGGGTGTTAGTTTCGAACCAAACAATTAAAAGATTATTTCAATATTATTAAAAGAGTTAATTAAAAGGATGCTAGAGGGAATTATTACATATATATACACAGTAAAATACGTTTAACGCGAAATTCGCTTAAGATATCCGACTACGTTCGGAACCATGATTGTGCAAAATCGTATAAATGGATAATACTTAAGATATTTAGTGTCACTTAAATTAGAAAATGTATAAAAATTATTTTAAGAATATTATAACAATAAAAAATTATTTAAGTACAATATTTTGACAAAAAATGATCATAGAATGACCAATTTTCAAAACATTCTCCTTTTATGGAAAATACTTTTATTATAATAATATTTTGTGCCTGTATACAGCTCAGACCTCTGTATAGAGGCTGAACTAGAATTTTTGAAATATGTAACTTAGAAGTGGATTTATCCATATTTAACTACTTCAGAGGAAAGAAATTTTAAGAAAAAAAAATAAAAACTCCGATAATTATTTCAATTGGTGGTAACTCTGAAAATAATGTGAATTTTTTTCAAAAATCCTAGTTCAGACTCTCTGGAAAAGTCTTTACTTTATATAAGCAAAACATTATTATTTTAGAAGCATTTTGTATAAAAAAATTTTGAAAAAAAGGTTATTCTAAATTAATTTTTTGCCAAAATACTGTAGTATTTAAATAATTTTTTTGTCATAATGTCCTTAAAATAATTTTATGCATGTATTCTAATCTAAGTGATACTAAATACCATGAAAATTATCCATCTATGCGCTTTTATAAAATCAGGATTCCGAACGTATTTGGATACCTTAAGACAAAATATCGGTCGACACGAGATAATACAATAGTCCCGACAGACTACTATGCATTTTCAAGTATTTTTCTCTTAAAACGAACCAAAAATCGATTAACACGAAAAGATTTCCCTTCTGAAAAATTTGTTCGAGAAAGATTCTGTATTATTGGACAGTCCTACTTTTATCATCGGAAGAGTTCGCTGCAGTAGATGATGATAACGTGTGAATGATATTGTGTCCAATTATGGCAGACTAAGGTATTTTGGAGTTTGTTCAAAGCTCAAAAAATATCACTGAGGCAGATTTCAACAAAAATGATGCATCTCCTGTTCTCTGAAGGTGGAACATTATGAAAAGTACGCGCAGTTATTTAGACGCACATTCCAAAGGTGAAATGGAGAACAAAATGAGCGACATCGAACGATTTGTAGACAATTTGATGTTAAAGACAGTGCAAAGAAATACATCAGATTATTTTCCAGAAACTCAATAAATGCTTTGTTTTTCAAAAAGTTTGAAAATTTTGTATTAAATTTCATTAAGTTCTTGGGAATGTTTTTGTTCCATTGAGTTTTATTAAACGCATGCGTATATATATATATATGTAAAAAAAATGTACTCTAATAAAATTTAATTTTGTTGAATACATGCGCTTTCTTTCTTTCTTTTCTCTTTTTTTTTTTTTTTTTTGCAATATCCTTTAACACGAGATTCTTTTAAAACGTAAATATATTTCAGTCCCCTCAGTTTCGCCTTAAACGAAACCCAGCTTAAATGGGCTTAAAAAAACGCGTTGGAAGCCGTTCGGGTTTGTCATATATATATAATAGTCTAGGTTGAGTTCATATATTCTATGTTTGTTAATATGTTATGCATAAAATAATAAATGAAGTTACATCAACCATCAGGCTTTCTCATTATTTTGGCACGAATACAATATAAACATCTAAATTAACAAAATACAATTGCAAAATTGCAATTCATAATGGTCTTTAGCCCTCCAAGATTTTGCGTGAAAATTAATTCTTATTTTACCCGCAGACGGGAAATAACCACGACTTCATCTCCCCAAAAATTTATAGGTTAGCGTTTTAAAAGAGAAGGATGCAATCTTGCATCATGCACGTATGCGGACCAATCAGATATGCCTTTAGCGTAAATTATGATTTTAATATCTTCCAGTTGACCATGATTATAGATGGCTAAAAATTTTCGGAGTGAAAAAAGCGTTTTTGTCCTGCGTACTGCGTGTGTCCATGTTTATTGTTCATATAATCTCTCTGTGTTTATGATCGATTGGTTACGGCAAAAAATGTCATATAACGAGTTGAAAATGCCATAAATAAAGTCAAATTATCCAATGTATATATTATTAGTTATATGTATAAGGAAATTCTAAATTCAATTCTTACCTGTAGATTAAAAGTTTGCTGTAGTTAAAGAATATATAGTAAATATATAGAATATATAGTAATATATATATTTCCATGTATTATCTAGTTTTAATTACCTGCACATTAAATTCATAGATGATGTACAAAAATAGATCTTAAAAATAAAATATTCCAGTAATTTTATTTTTAACCTTAGCATTATAGAGTAGACAAATACAAGAATAACATTTGTGTTATTCCTATAAAATGTAAGTATTTTACTTAGCTCATTTTTATTTTTGTAAAAATAATTTAGTATTTAATTGCTATGCAGCAATTTGATCAGTCATATAGCTTTGAATATGTATTTGGATTCTGAATCTGGTAATAACTTGTTTATTGTTCACTGATTTATCGTGATCTAAGTATTTTTTAATGCATCTTTAGGTAAGTAACCTTTATCTTGTTTTGGATTTAGAAAAATCCTTTATTTTTTCAATAGGATTTCACTTAGTGTTATTAACAGAGAGGGGAAAGGCTGACTATTCACAAAACTGGCTATATATATAAGTCCTACTTTTATATAAATTTAAAATCTGACCTCAGTCAGAATTGTTAATAATACTGTGGCACTGTGTGATATATATATATATATATATCAGTGGCGCACACAAGGGGAAGGGGTGGTCCTGGGGATCCGGACCCCCTTCCCCAAAGCTCTTAATTTTTTTTCGATTGATTATAATTCTAAGTAAAGAGTGTTTTTTTAAAGGTATAGAACTTTAAATTGCAATAAAACAACGATGTATTATTCGATTGACATGAATTTTTTTTATTCGAAAGATAATCTTATGGCATTACATTTTAAATATGATATCTGGCATAGGACTGCCACGGCTGGCTTGGATGTAGTCCAATCTGGACGTCCAATTTTCGATGACGTTTTCCAACATTTGTGGCCGTATATCGGCAATAACACGGCGAATGTTGTCTTCCAAATGGTCAAGCGTTTGTGGCTTATCCGCATAGACCAATGACTTTACATAGCACCACAGAAAATAGTCTAGCGGTGTTAAATCACAAGATCTTGGAGGCCAATTCACAGGTCCAAAACGTGAAATTAGGCGGTCACCAAATGTGTCTTTCAATCAATCGATTGTGGCACGAGCTGAGTGACATGTTGCGCCGTGTTGTTGGAACCACAGCTCCTGGACGTCATGATTGTTCAATTCAGGAATGAAAAAGTTAGTAATCATGGCTCTATACCGATCACCATTGACTGTAACGTTGTGGCCTTCATCGTTTTTGAAGAAGGATTCCACCAGCCCATAAAGCGCACCAAACAGTCAGTTTTTATGGATGTAACGGTGTTTCGACATACACTTGTGGATTAGCTTCACTCCAAATGCGGCAGTTTTGTTTGTTGACGTAGCCATTCAACCAGAAGTGCGCTTCATCGCTAAACAAAATTCGCTTATGAAAATCGACCATTATTTTCGAAATAAAATTGCACAATTTGAAGCGTTGTTCAGGCGTGAGTCTATTCATGATGAATTGCCAAACCAAACTGAGAATAAATCACTTGACAGCTGTTAAACCGGTCACCATCTTGGAAAGTAATGCCAACTTAAACTTACTTTTATACCTGGAAAAAAACACTCTGTATATATCAGTGGCGCACACAAGGGGAAGGGGGTCCTGGGGTTCCGGACCCCCTCCCCTAAAGCTCTTAATTTTTTTCCGATTGATTATAATTCTAAGTATATAGTGCGTAAAATTTAATTAAGTATTTGTTATTAATGATTTAATAACCTATTGTTAATTTATTAACCTATTTGATTTGTTAACCTACCGATTGTTAACCTATATATATATATATATATAGTTATATGAATCCTTAAATAATGATTCCTTAAAGGTTTGTCATGCAGTACACATTATTAAAGACATTCTTAACTATCTAGTTAATAAATTCAATATTAATGTTGAGAAAATTAATGAACCTATTACAGAGTACTGCACTTTATTATTCATGAATAAAACTTTTGACAAAATTAATTTTTCTAGTGTATTTTATAGACATTTGTCTCTTTTTCCAGTTAAAAAGGTTGTTGTAAAGAAAGCTTTTAAATATAACAAAACGATGGGCAGATTTATCTTTAATTACAACAATAGTTCGCCCTCTATTAATATAGAAGATTGTATATGTAAAAACTATAATGATTTAACTGATGGTCATCATAAACATGTAGTTACTGGCAACTTAGATATAATTAATGATAATATTTTAAAAGATATAATGAGTAAAGGCACTAATTTTAGATTAAATGTTTCTAATAACAACAATACTGTTAAAAAACAAATTTTTAAAGATATAGATAATTTTATTACAAAATCTGCAATTAAATTTGGACTACCTATTGAGGCATTTGAAGAGTATAAGTACAATATTTTAAAAGACCTTATGAATTTTAGCTACCATTCTCAATATGAAACTACTTTTAAAGATTTAAAACAGAAAATTTATGAATTACAAAAGAATTTTATCATAGTTTACATTGATAAAGTACCTGGTAACTATGCTGTGATTTGTAAGTATTTTTATTATAATATTCTTTATGATCACTTTCTTAATAATGGTTTTTTTAAAAATTAGATTTGTCACATAATGAAATTAGTAATCGTATTATTGCTATTTATAAAAATTAGGTTATTGTATTCCTAAAATTAAAAGTTTCCATATATTTTTTAACTCCAAAATTCCATAAAAGTCCGGTTAAATTTAGAACTGTGACAAATGGTTTTAGAACATATATTACTACTGCAGGCAAATTACTTCATAATATTATACAAAACTTTATTAATCAGCAATGTAATAAAGCTATAATTAAAAATAGTAAAGAGATTATAGATTTTTTTTAATGATAAAAATATTTATTCAGTTCATAGTTATGACTTTGAAGATCTTTTCAATTCCATTGATTTATATGATATTATTAAAGTAATTTTAGAAAACCACAGTATGTATAACCTTAATATTAATTTTAACAAATTTAAAACTCTCATAGATTTTGTCTTAAAAGAAAATTATATCAGTTTTTTAATGGTTCTTTATATAAACAAGAGAAAGGACTCCCACAAGGGGGCCCAGCTAGTAATAGTTTGGCTAATCTTTATTTACATTTTTATGAATATGGTTATGTTATTAATAATGACTACTACATTTTTAGATATATCGATGATTTAATTATTTTTGGTAAAAATGATAATTTAAATCCTATTATTAATTTCTATCCGTCCTACTTAAACTTAGTTAAAATTAATAATAATCCAATCAAAACAAATTACCTAGATGTATCACTGTATATTAAGGATTTGAAACTACATTCTAATATTTATGATAAAAGAGATGCCTTTAATTTTAATATCATCAAAGTGCCTTACTGGAATTCTAATTTATCAATATCTATATATAGAAATATTATTTTTAACTATATTTATCGCAATAAAGTATTAGTTAGCGATAAAGCTAATATTTTTTTAAATCTTAAAATTTTTTTTAATCACTGTATTGAACATGGATACCCTGCTAATTTTCTTTGTAATTATATTTATAATAGTTTTTTATAATACAATTTGTATTAATGTAATTATTTACTGTTATTATGTTTTGTAATGTTTTTTTTAAATTTAGACAATATCTAATTTATCCTACAATTATTATATAGATGGCGCCACATGTTTTTTTTAATTCTTAATATATATATTTTTCTGAGTTTCTTTATATTTTACGCTAATTTTATGATATTTATTTTTATTTTTATGATTTTTTAAAAGTATATATATATATATATTTCTTATTATCGTATATTGTATCGCAATTAATCGTTTCTTATATCGTATCGCAATTAACTTTATGCGGTTCTGCCCTCCCTATTTGGCGGGAACACGATACTGCACTCCTGGCCATCGTTATATATACGTTTTAGTAGGTTATGTTTATGTTCATATGTTCTTTAGTTTAATGATTTAATATTTAAATTCTACACATATATAACTCTTTCCTTTCCTCTTGGTACATAGTATGACAAATTACAGGTGAAGGTTGGCGCCGCAAAACTTGTTTAAACCTGCAATCCTGGTTCCTAAGGCCAGGAATTTGTCTTTATACTATGTGCCTCCTTCCTACTTTTAGTTATCTTAGGTATATAACTATATGATTATTTTTATATTTTTGTTTATGTATATGTGTGTATAAATTTATATATATGTGTATGTATATGTATATGATTATATATTGAAAAAAATTCTTTTATATTTTTATATTTGATATATATATATATATATATATATATATATATATATATATATATATATATATAGATAGATAGATAGATGTACAAAAGCACAAAACAAGTCTATAATAGTGCATTTTATGCTCCCCCCAAAAGGACTTTTTAAAGAGTGTCACAAAGAATATTCTAATAGCTTTAAAGAGTCTGTTTTTTCACGAAAGATATTTAAGTAAAACTTTATTACGAGCCTTACTTTTAAAGATTTTCGGAATGAATAGCATGGAAAATAATTTAATTTTTTCAATAGTTTCAGCCATTTTCTTTACGTGTTTGCCATGGCAACACAGCTGGTTAGACGAAATCAGTCACATGACTGAAATGTTGAAAGTGACGTTTTGGCGTGATGTTTTAACCTCTTATTAAGACATTTTCTACATTAAAAAACACAGAAACAAACTATAAAAAAAAACCTTCCACCGCATAAGATTACTGTTCATTTTGCAATGCTAAAATATGTTATCACATTTTAGACAAGTTTTTCCGCAACAAGATTCTACTCAAAATTATTAAATAAATATATTTGAAAAAATTTTCTAGGCCATTGTTGATAAAACTAATAAATATTTATATGCTTCACAGTTGCAATGAATAGAATACAAAGAAGACATATGTTATTAGGTTAAATAGTACAGAAAAATATAAATCTGTTAAGAGTACATCTCGTATGATACATGGCGAGCCGAAACTGATAAGAATTTATAAATAAGGTCAGGCTACACAAACTAGATAAAAAAATAGCATTACATTTCGAAATCAGCCAGATGACCGCGTGTTGACCGGAGGCACAGGAAAAGATGGCGACTCATTTATTATTAATTTTTAATAAGGAATAAGATGGTTCACGTCTGGTCGTTAACATAGCTTATTAAAAATATAAAATGTGGACAGTATAAATTTGAGGAAAATTTTGAGAAAAGAATATATTAAAGCAGTTAAAGAATCACTGATTTGTGACTTTAGTATCAACAGGATATCAAGATGTGAAATAGTTAAATAGTTTTCTCTCATGTAGCAAATTATACTAAAATTCTATTATGTGTATTTTTTAATAATCTCTAATACAGAAAGACTGAAATTATAGGAATATTAAAGATAAGAGAATCATATAGCTTGTGTAAATTTTGGAAACCTAAGAAGAAGGATGTTGCAGTATTTTAAGCAATGCTTACTGGGGATAGTTTTTATTTTTAAATAAAATTGGAGTTTAACCAGTTTTTAACTAGTGAACGTTCTTCCTTTCTGCTTATAATATTGAGCGAAATACTATGGAAAGTAATTTATAGAAGTCCCGAAATCCATTATAAATAGAAAGGTATCTTACTTAAATATACATTCAAAAATGTACTTATTATTTACTATTAAAAGCTTAAAAACTTCATAATTAGCTTTAAATTGTATTACGACTTCTAAATCAGAAAAAAAATGTTTAAAGAATACATACAAATCCCAATTTCTAATAAATTTCACAAACGATACTTTTTAAATAGTCACTGATTTTATTTTTGTTTTATGTGTGTAGGTAGCAAAGTAATAAATTCTTCTTAATTTTTAGCAGTACATTATCTAAAGTTATCTAGCAGTATATTATCTAATTTATGTCATATGTATGAGATTTTAACGACTAGGGTAAAAGTTAGTATCGAAAAGCTTTTCTCCAATTCTTTGTTTATTATATACTCTATTACATTGTTTAAAATTTAAATATAACTACTAAACAACAAAAAATATTCAAAATAAAAGAAACATTTCAAAAATATATTTAAAGCCTTATTGATACAAAAAAGGTTAATGCACGCAATGTATTTTAATACTTAAGAATAATGGGATAGTTATATTATTTAAAAATAGATACATTTTTAGAGAATAACATTCATAAACATATATAAAGTACATTATAGAATTTTAATTTATAAGTTAAAAATTCATCTGGCATTAAATATTTAAAGGAGAATACATTATAAGAATGCATTTTTTTCTCATTCATACGCAGCTCTGTAATTCATTACAATTAGTGCTAAACATAATATTTATGTGAAACAACATATTCCTGCATTTGTAATAAATCTCAAAATATAAAATATTGATCAGATTAAGGAGGAAAACTAATTAAAGTATCATTCTTTAAAAATTCATTCCACACGGAAATTGAAAGACCTAGTAAAAGATTTAATATATTTTAAACGAAATCGATTTTTGAATCCGTGACTTGCTAGACATCTAAACAAGTATTCTGTCATCAATTTACGGTTTCCAGTAGAATTATTTTAAGTATTAGTAATGCCGTTCTGGGATAAATCTACTGCTATTACTTGATGAATACTGCGGAAGTCATAACGCGAGTATTGTTATAGACCAGAGGTTGGCAACCTATGGCACGCGGTACAATTCTCATTGCAACTCTGCACTACTTTACCAACTTCTCAATTATTCAATGGATGGAAGTTGATAAATTTGTAATAGACTTTATTTGACAAACATCTTTAGAATTATGGATGTTCAAGGAATTAGGAAAACATCAGCAAGATAACTCTAAAGACAAATTTACTGCTATTTTGCAATTATTAAATGTCAATGCTGGAGAGATTCTGTTATTTGAAGAGAGAAAATTGCTTATACTCTGCTTTCCGCTTTCAGTTCTACATATTTAAGTAAAAAATCTTTACTCATAGGTAAAATATTTCGAGTTCGCAAAGAAATTGTTTAACAACTGAATGATTGATAACAACCCCTGAGTTTGCGATACGAAGGAAGAGATACAAGCACAAAGTTCGCATTAAAATTTTTATTTATCTTTTTATTCAATTATAATGAACGGAAATACTTATATTTTATGTGTTGCCTATTTCTTATTTCAATAAATATGTTTAGAAATGTCTAATATATGCACTATTTTAATTATTGTTGAAGAAACAGTTATATTTTCTATGCTGTTTATTTTTATGTTAAGAAATATTTTTAAATGATGCAAAATTGATATATAATAAATCTGTAAATCTCTATATTTTTTACCTCTACTCTCTAACTCGGTAAGCATTATCACGAGAATCGAATTGTTTCAATAATGCTCTACTGTGTGCATTGGAAGATTGGTTTGGCACGCCATAGCTGAAAGGTTGCCGACCCCTGTTGTGGGCAGTTCTGGTGGAAAAATACATTTAAAAAATGTGTTTTTTCGTTCAATCCCTGTATGTGTTAAATATTCAACTTTATAATAAATTACGGGAGATTGCATTCATATAATTTTCACTATGGACTGCATTTAATAGAACCAACCCAATTTACACTATAGAAACAAAATAATCATGTTAGAAATTTATGTTCACGAAGTATTTTTGTTTATTTAAAATTTTGACAGAAGTATTAAAGTTATTAAATTCGTTGCATTGCTTGATAAATTAAAATTTTTCTTAAACAATCATAAAAATAAATTATTGCTTCTTAGAAAGAGAAGAGGATTAAATAATTTTAAACGTGTGAAAATCAGAAATCAGCTTTCTTTACTGGCCAGTGTTTAATTAAGACTTCAACATGGAATGAAGTTTTGAATCATAAGTGTATTTTACTTGTTCAAATAAAGTGTTAAACAAGCGCACACAGGAATTTTTCAAGGGGGGTCGAAAGTTCACCATTCTTGTATCATGCTCCTTTTGATTTTGTCGATTTTCGGGAACAAAACACAGTAAAAAACTAATTTGTGAATAAATAATTAGCATTAATTAATAAAATTAATCATTAATAACAAGTAATTAATTGAATTTCACGTACTATATACTTAGAATTATAATCAATCGGAAAAAAATTAAGGGCTATTCGGAAAAAAATCAAGTCAATGTCATTACACTCATAACAAAATCACTATGTTCTATTCATTACCTAGTATTTATTGAAATTGACAAACCATGATACATTTTTTCCATTCCTTATTTTTACTTTTCTCAGCATTTCGTCCATAATTTATTTCAAGTATTTACTGTAAGGTTTTGGTTCTTTTCCGTTTCGTCGGCGTAAATCTCGCCAAGTTGGCGTTATAGGCAACAACATACAATTTTCACATAAAAAGAAAAATATATAAGTTTTCATTGGTTTTTCACCCATTTTTGAATGAAAAAGAGGTTACTGATAAGACAAGACCACGACTTGTTTTGAAAAAGGAGTGGTAAAAGGTTACCAGCGGAAATATTCTGTTTGGCGTCGGTTGTATCATTTTTGGTGACTTTATCGCCTGCGCCGGCAAAACGGAAAAGTACTAAGGTATTTTTTAGATTGACTGGTTGATTATAAATGTCGTATTTTTTTTGCAACTACACTAGGGCTATGGGGATGGGATGCCCAAGGGAAGTCAGCTCAGCCAAAAGGCTTAGCACCACAAACCGGCTTTCCAGAAAAACAACCATCCCTGCGCCCAGACCTCATTGAAGAAAAAAAATTTATATATATTTCTTACTGAAGTCTGCAGAAATATGGGCAATGTATCATGTAATTCTGAACCCCGGAGAATTGACGAGGATGACGCCATCTCTCTGTGTACATTTCTACACCACGAAAACATGAGAATTTTCTACCTCGACAAATTTAACGTGAATCATCTCCAGTACGTAGAAGGAAGATATTTTTCAGAAAATCCTTTTTTTTTTTTTTTACTATAATGAGTTCCTAAAATGATTATCAACCTGCGTATCAAAGCGTTATTTACGTTTTAAAACTTTGCTTTTGGAATTTTTTTTAAACGTTAGAACATTTTTAATGTGAACATTGGATACAATCTTAGATGTGCTAATATTTCATATTTATCAATATAAAGAAAAATTTTCAAAAAAAAATGTTCGGATGCAATTTTATGTTTGTCAATATTTAGTTTATTAAGAGCAAAAATTTAGATGTTCTTCACCATAATTATGATCTATTAAAAATAAAAATTTCTAATCCATAAAGAAAATTATTTATTTAACCTCTCCATTGATTAATGAATAATTACGGACTACTTAGCAGTTCATGAAAGAACCACTTGAAACAACAAGCTAAGCATTACACTTCTGGGTTATCAGTTCCAGCAATTGAATGCATAGTATACGAGATAAATCACACAAACATGCGCTTATAATTTTTTTTAAATTCTCAAGAACCAAAAAATTATGAGATAACAAAAAAGTAGTAGAATATTTAACTTCGATATCCAATAAACAAACGGACACTGACTCCCTTTTAGTATTACTTAAAATCGGATAGAAGTGTTTACATCCAATCCACTTCATTCACAGACGCACTGTAAGGAAAAAAAAAGAACAAACCGGCGAACAATAAAATATGCAACTTAATCGCTTCCATCTTTCGCAACTTTCCTTGACGTTAACAGCAAAAGGCGGGGATCTCTCCTAATAACACTCCAATATTAACTTCCACAAGATGAAGAGTCGTTAAATTGTTAATGGCGTTTCCACAAAATAAATGCGAAGAATGTCCAAAGCAAGAGTCGTTCATGTTAATGGTAAGAGCTGGTATTTACGGATCGAAATAAAGTTTAACGAGTTTTGTCTACTTAAAGATCATGAAATATGCACGGTTTGACGCTGGATGTCTTTCGTGTGCCTTTCTTTTCTTACTAATATCGTAAATAATGCAATATTTTTGCCCCAGCTTTGCTGGGCGAGTTTCAGAATTCGTGGTAGTAAAATTGGAAATAATTATTGCATTTTTTTTCGAACGATGGTATGATATGATATGTAATGAAAGCTCTGATACAAATTGCAATAGAAAAAAAGCTTTTCATATCTGAATGCTAGTTTTATCTGTTGAATAAATGACTAAAGCTGGTTATTAAAAAGTTAATATAAAATGTCGATATGTTTTAAAGAATTTTTCTCTCACCATAGATAAATAAGTTTACAGAAACAGAGTATTATGGATTCTGGAAAAAGCACTTTATTAAGTGTTGATACACCGTAAAATACGGCGTATAACGCGCACCTATGATTTCAAGCTGTATTTTTTAATTTTTAGGTATATGCGCCGTATAACGCGCACCTCCTTTTTTACGAAGGAGTCTGAAATGTACGTGCTCAATGATATTGTAGCGGTATTATCTATATAAGCCAGTAACAAACTCCAGACTTAAGTGATCATTTTGATCCAGCGCTATGTTACGTGCTTACGGTACCGGAGGTCGCGTGTTCGATCCTGCCGGATATGCACCACTTCATTGGTGCCCCTGGCTGAGCTAAGAAACCTTCTGAAATGTCGTGGCGCCATCTAACCTCAAAAAAGCAACCAAAAACTCGTCAGATTCACTTGACGCAGCTAACAGAGTCATCTAATTCACTTGACGCAGCTAACAGAGTCGTCTAATTCACTTGACGTAACTCCTCCAGTTAACAACAGCAACTGACCGCTCGCAATAACAACTATATCGTTCGTTCGCCTATCCCCCAAATCACTGGTGGGGGAGTGTGTAGCGATATTGTCTACATAAGCCAGTAACAACCTCCGGGTTAAAGTGATCATTTTCGTTTAGAGGTATGTTACGTGCTTGCGGAACCGAAGGTCGCGGGTTCTGTCCTCCGGATAAGCGCGTCACTTCACTATTATGTTTTGAAGTAATTTATTCGAGGTATTATACCAGGATTTTGAAAAAAACAGTATACTTCTGAAACCCTAAGTTCATTAGGTATGTCATTTTTTTAATAAAAAAATAAACAGAGTAATGCAATTTACGTAGAAGTCTAATTTTTTATGCTCATCTCTCATTTTATTTTTAAAATTATTATTATGCCCGGCCTATAACGCGCACAGTAAACTTCGATTTTATTTTTAGAGTTAAAAGTGCGTGTTATACACTGGACATAACAGCATTAAGGAACTAGCTCTTATCCACCAGCTTCTCTGGGATTTCACGATGTTGTATGTGCGTGTGTGTGTGACTTTATATTATTTTTAAGTTATCGATACCTAAATTCCAGCATTGAGCTTTGGGTTGTATTCAAAAAAATTCTTATTGCTGTTGCCCCTTGATATAAAAAGGACAAGATGTTAACTTCTGAAGCGCAAGTATATTTATCTATAACGCCAACAACCCTCCTGGAGACGATAATCTTAAAACCCGTTCTTAGTCGATCCTTACTCAACAACAACAAACTATGCTTGCCAGATTTTGTCTGTGATTCTAATAGTTAAAAAAACGGGAATTTTTCAAAATCCATTACGACCCCCTTTCCCCCGTTCTTCGGAAGTGATTCTCACAAAATCCGTTCTTAAAGGAGCGCCTCTCAACAGAAGAAACATGCCTACTAAATTTCAAGTTTGTAGTTCAAATAGCTCCAGAGATCTTGTAAGGAGGGAGTCGCTTTTCTCCAGTATACATATAGATAAGCTATTACGAGTATGGGTGAATATATTTTAAAAGGAATGCGAAGTAAAAAGTTTAAAAAAAATTTAAGTATATTTAATTTCTCTCTTGATTTGAATTCAAGTGATCTCAATTCGTAAATATTTTAATATTTACGAATAAAGATAAAAAAAGCAAATATCGGAAACAAATTTGCAGACTTAAATTAATTGACTGATTGCTTATTAATGCATTGTGTGGTTACACTGGTGACTCGTAATTTTGAATCAAGATCAAGTGTCGAGAACTATATGCCCGAGTTATCTTCTCGAAATTTTTCTGCTAACGTAAAAATGTTAAGCTTGGTAATTTAACGTACACCAACAGCGCTATATAACAGATCTCGCAGACTAAAAGGAACATCTCCATAAAATTAGATCATATGAAAAGGCAACATAGAAATTAATTGTAAGAAAAACAGATCCTCGAAAATTTCCTTTGAAAATCCATTAAATTTGTCATTGAAGATAAATTTAAAAGAATTACTGAAAGAAAGAAATATATCGTTTTTAAAAGATCTCTCTCAAAAACAATTTTTAGAAAAGCTTTAATTGTATTTTAATACTTCAGAAAAGTTAACACTTTGTTCATACTTTAATTTCATGGATAAAGGTAATTGATTAATATGCTTCGATTTTTAAGATTTAAATATTTTTGAAAGAAAGAACACTTAAATTTTCTCTCTCACACTCATATATATATTTATACATATCACTCACTGTGCTTCTCAAACTTTCATTATTTGCGGCCCAATCATCAACGCTTACCCCCCTCCCCCTCCATATAATAACAATGTTGTATTGAATTCAATAATAATATACTTTGACGTAAAGCAACAATACAACTTTAATTATAAATCGTACAAGTTATCATGATAAGTATTAAATTTTGCGTATAATTTTATATATGCAAGCTCATGGGGTCACTGGTAATTATTAAGCTTGTTCTTAACTTAGCATTGTTAAATATTAATTATCAAATGCAGTGTGCAGTATTGATAAATTTACAACTGTATTACATCAGTGTAAATGTGCCATTTATTTTTTATGTCAGAATGCATTTAGTTTTGCTTTTTTTCCCTTAAATTAATGATGTTTTTAATTAATTTTTTAAATTAATTTTTTAGTAAATTAATAAGTTTTCGACTTTTTGATATATTTACGTTCTCCACCTAAGGTTATCATGCTCCCTAGGGGGCACTCCCCACACTTATATATATATATCAGTGGCGCACACAAGGGGAGGGGTCCAGGACCCCCCCAAAGCCCTTGATTTTTTTTCCAATTGATTATAATTCTAAGTATATAGTACGTAAAATTTAATTAAGTATTTGTTATTAAAGATTAATTTTATTAATTAATGCTAATTATTTATTCAATAATTAATTTTTTACTGTGTTTTGTTCCCGAAAATCGTCAAAATCAAAAGAAGCATGATACAAGAGGGGTGAACTTTCGACCCCGGACTCCCCCTTGAAAAATTCTGTGTGAGCTACTGATATATATATATATATATATATATATATATATATATATATATATATATATATATATATATATATATATATATATATTTATATAAATATATATTTATATATATATATTTATATACATATATATTTATATACATATTTATATAAATATATATTTATAAATATATATTTATATTCATATAAATATATATTTTTATATATATTTTTATATTCATATATATATATATATTATATATATATTTATATTCATATATTTATATTCATATATATATATATTTATATAAATATATATTTATATATATATTTATATAAATATATATTTATATACATATTTATATTCATATATATATATATTTATATATATATATATATATATATATATATATATTTATATATATATATATTTATATATATATTTATATAAATATATATTTATATATATATATATTATATATATATTTATATATATATTTATATAAATATATATTTTTATATATATTTATATACATATATATTTATATATATTTATATATATTTATATACATATATATATTTATATACATATATATATATATATATATTTATATATATTTATATACATATATATATTTATTATTTATATATTTATATATATATATATATATATATATTTATTTATATATGTATGACTTTTTACTATCTGACAAATACTATTAAAAATGATTATTTTCAATTTACAAATGACTTGTTCACGTGAGCACTATATCGCAACCGATCACTTCAAATAAAACATAGAATTCTCGGCACACGTCTTAAAAGATCAGTTTTGAATCATAATTTCAATCAATTCAATCAAGCAAAAGACGAACTCTCTCTAGGTCAAAGAACTGTTCTGGATTGACACGATTAAAATGGGGAGTGTCAAAAGCACTTCAGCAATTTGTTTCGCATGATTTATTTTTAGCAGCTGTAAACAGATACTCATTTGAGCTGTAAACGTAAGCCTTACTTCCGGTGCATAGGAACAGGAAGTTTCTTGGACAGTGGTGTTACCGTTTGATTGTACAATTCAAAGATGGTTTTAATTCGCAAAAAGAACAGTTCTATTTTTGTATATTGCCTTCAGTTTTTGAAAAATCAGTATTTTTTTGTTTAAAAATTATAAAAATGCACGAAATTTGAGATATTAGTATAGTTTTAAGGAAATTTGAAACTTAAGCAGTGTATTAAGGTAAAAATGTATTAAATGCAAGCATTCTTTGTATTTAATTAGGCATGGGAGCCATGAGTGTGTGTGACTTGGCTGTGGATAAAACAAATTATATATAAAAAAAGAAGCAATATTTCATACTATGAGAAAAAATATTGAGCACTAATAAACACATATTTATAACATATATATAATTATGGTTTATTTTTTAAATTAATAATTAATCGAAAAATAATACCATGTACAGTTTAATTTTAAGTTATTTCACGTAACCGACATAGCTTTAAAAACCCTTATTGTATTTACACAAATTTTTTACACTCTAAATGAATACAGCTAAATCAAAACTATTAAAACTCGTCTTCACAAATTATAACAATGCTCATTCAACAAAATGAAAGTCAGCTAATGCAAAAAATGTTAGTTAGTTAAGTTTAACTTAGCAGAAACCTTAAATAAATTAACTTTAATTAAATAAAATAACAAAATACACTCTTAACAATTTTATGAATGATAATGTTGCAGTATAATTTTTTTAGAATCAATATTTAACCTTTATTAAATGGCACTATAAAATTTATTGACTAAATGGAATGTGAATTGTAAGAGTTTTATATTTTTTCAATACTGAAAATCAACGAAGTAAATAATAAGAAAAGTAAACAGGAACAAATTTGATTTAAAAAAGCTTGGCGAAAAAATCAGAAATATGTCGATAAAACATTTACTATTTTATATCGTACTATTCGCATGCTTTTGTTTATAACAAAACGTTCAATCATTAAAATCTTGAATATCAATATTAAAATGAAGCTTGTTTAAAATGAATCTGGTTTAAAATGAAGCTGGTTTAAAATAAAGCTGGTATCTGAATAAAAATATTTGGTTTCGAACGTACTTTAGTTTTTAAAGTGATAAAATTATTTAGTAACAATGTAGCATTTTAGAGTTCGAATAATATGTGGGTCCGGAGAGAGCATAGTTTTTTCATAGTCTGTACAGTACAATGAACATGATAGGTTAAACCAAAACTGGGAGGGAAAAAAAGCCCGTTTTACCGCATGAAGAGTTTAATTAGCTCCATTGAGAATTTAAAGGAGAACAACAGAAAATGGTTAAGATGGTTGTTTTATTCTTCTTTTAAACCACAAAAAAGTATTAATTCATGTGAATATTTTTGGACTATCTTCATTTTTTAAAATATACTGATGCATAATAAAGGACTGATTGCGAATGAATGTCACCCTCTGAAGAAACACAAAGGCCGTATATATAATTCTGAACCTCAATTAAGTGACGAGGACGACATTTGAGATGTGGCACCTTGCATTCAAACTTCTACATCGTACCGACACAATAACTTTAAGTTTCCATACATTTATCGTGCTTCAGCCTCTGTACATGGAGTGTCATTAGTAGCTCTAGTAGTCTTTTTCAATTTCTACACTATTAGCTCACACTCTTAATATATTTATTGATTTATCTTCGAGGAATTTTCAATCGTTAATAAAATACATTTAATAGCGCTCAAATGAGAAATTTTAATGAAATTAAAATTTCTCATTTTAATTCATGAAATTTTATATACATGATTATTTTGATGGCAATACAGTAATTCAATTATAATTAATAAAAATTAATTGATTAAAACTGATCATTTAAAGAATTACAAATACAGCCACGTTGGCATCATTTTTGGCAACTTACCGACCATTTTGGCAACTTGAGTCAAAACTTGAAAATGTTTTTTTTTTCACGTTTTAATGCATTCAGTTGAACTGAAATTTTATAGACACGATTATTTTGATGACAATACGATACTTTAAGGGCAATTAATAAAAATTAATTACCACTTAATATTGTGATTCTGTCATATGTATATATATATATATATATATATTTAAATTAATTGTAGCTATTTAAGAAAAAGTAGCTAAATTAAAATTTTTCTTATATTTAAGTAGGAATAGACTTTAAAAAATATTTTTGGATCACTTTTTTTTTCAAATGGGCTAGTTAAAAATTGGCAATTTATTCTAAAAACCATTTCTTATTTCAAATTCTATAGATTTTAAAGGTTAACAAATTTAATACACATTGTTAAATATCACAACCTCTATAATAATTATTTTGAAACTATCTTTTATCTTTTTCAATACATAAAAAATAGCTTTTTTTTCGAAGATTTTAGTCGGACTCTCATATATATATATATATATATATATATATATATATATATATATATATATATATATATATATATATATATATATATATATATATATATATATATATATACTTTATAAATGTTGTCTCTCTCTATATATATCGATATATATATATATATAGATAGATAGATACTTTCTATATCTATCTATCTATATATATATATATACTTTATAAATGTTGTTTTAATAAAATTTTTGAAAGAGTTAAAAATGCACAAATAACGTAAGCGTTTTAATAAAATAAAACAAAGGCTTTTGTTTTTTTTCTGTTTTGATAATACCTATATGAAAGATCCTAAGCTTTATTTTCCTGAATTAGTGGAGCTGAGTCATTTTATAAAAGTAAACAATAAGATGTATACCTCTTTATTCAAACAAGGATTATAATTCAAACACTGCATTATAATTAATTTTTGCCTTTCTAAAATATTTAAATAATTTTAACAAATTGTTAATAATTTGTTTACATTTAGATTTTTCGACTAATACAATTTTAATTAAAATTAAATAAATGTTTTTACAGAAATTACATGATACTGAAATTTTAAGGTTTAAAAGCAGCATTTTAGTTTGTGTACTAAGTATAATTCATATAAGTATATATAAGTATAATTCATATAAGTATATATAAGTATAATTCAATTCATATGAATGATAAATGAACGACCTTTTTTCTGTTATGTTGTTCTGATGAAAATTCATGAACAAATAATATGCATTAAAATATAAGCGCACTGTTTTTGTAATTCATTAAAATACGACAAACATATAAAATCTTTTCCGTAAACATTTTGAGTAATCAATAGAAAAGGTATTAACTTTTAAAAATATTGACTTTTAAACATAAGACATTTTATTAGTATAAACTATTAATATTAATATAGCTACTTATAAATTATTATCTTCTAAAAATATTCAGAAAACAAATTTCTCAGACATATAGAAAATCAAATAACAAATTTAAATATAAAACATAAAATCAAGCTACATTTTTTAATTTTTACGAAAACTAAAAACATTCAATTTAAACAAAAAGTACTATATTCCTTTTTAAAAATTTGAAAAATTCCACACACACAAGTATTTTGGTTAAGTTACCATAAATTATAATAACATTATACCAATTCCTATGCCAATATGTTCCCGCGATATGTTAGAAGATTTATACTCCTTCTACGACTTGTAAAACCAAATATTTAAAAATTTGATTTTTCATAATTCACGTTTATTTCGCAACTATACTTGACAGTTCAAATTTTTTATAACAATAAGAAACTTATTTATTTTTAAATTTTTCAAATTGAGGAATAATTATATATGGATTGGCATAAATATCTCTGAAAAGAGTTGAGGAGCGAAAGATTTTATATATCGTGGTCAGCAATTTTCTTGCTGTGATGTGCCAAACCAATCTAACTAGTATATGATTCACTATGCCACACAAAAAGAGATACTTGAAACAATTGTGATTGCCGCGACAATGCATACGGAGTTAGGAAATAGGGGTTAAAAATACAGTGTGATTTAAAGTGTTATATTATATACTAATTATGCATTATTTAAAGATATTTATTACCATAAAAATATACATAAAGTATAAATATTTCTTAAGCATCAATAAAAAGAATTTTAAATTGTACATATATTTTGTATTATGCATATTTTAAACTTAATAATTAAAATATAAAATAAACAACACAAACACAAAAAATATAGGTATTCCTTCAATGTAGTTAAATACTTTAATGTAAACCTTTTGTCCCTGCAACTATTACTTTATACCGCAATGTCAGGGGTATAATTTGTGATTTAATGTTTCACACAATTCTTACTGTTCCCCCAAAGAAATTGTTCAACAACTTTTTTTGCAGACTCAAAATATTTTTCATATGAGAAACGATTTGTACACATATATATGTAGAACCAAAAGCGGAAAGCAGAGTGCATACAATTTTTCCTTCAAACAATTAAATATATGAGAAGAAATGACATAGAATATTTTACTATAGTTGTCAATTTATCGTTAGAGTTATCCTTCTGAATTTTAAATAATTTGATAAATTTCACTTTCAATAATTCTGAAGATGTTAGTTCAATAAGACCCAGTTCAAAAATCGACTAATTTGTAGAGCGGAGTTCAGTGCCACAAAGAATTGTACCTTACGCCAAATTTAGCACACGTGCCATAAGTTGCCAATCCATGTTTTATATTCCCCCCCAATGGGCTGCATATTAGCGACTAAGCCTTTGCAAACATGGCAAGTCCCCAAATATGAGAGCCATTTCAGTCATGGCACCATCTAGTGGCGGCTATCGCTACCAAATTTGGAGACTTGAATTAAGCTATCTGAACCTCTTATCGGAAGCTAAATTTTGCTGTAATTTTATTTTTTTTTGAGAGTACCAGAGCCAAATTAATACACAAGGGATCTTTTACATGCCACATAATCATATGACAGGCGTGCCTACGATTTTCGCATCCAGAAAATCTATCGACTCCGGCCAGAATCGAACCCGCAACCTTAGGCTTACGAGGCGGGCAACCTACCTGTAAGCCACCACAGCCGACTATGTTTTATATAATCAAATGTCCAAGATAAATATTTAACGTAAGTAGACCAATTTATTAAACCCAGATTTTCAAGCAAACCGAAAGTAAAATTTTTTCAAAATTGGAAATTTTAGCTTTGATGATGAAAAATCAGATACGTGTAGGAAAAGCACCCATAAAATGAAAATTCTTTTTAAGATGAATTAATTAACCAATCCATTAACATCGAAATTTAATTCCTTTAGCGCTATTAGGAGTATTATCAATTATTCCCAGCTGCTATGCGTTATAATGCGGGATTCTATTGATACCTCATTTTTTTGAAAATAACTATTGAATGTTTACATAATGACACGTAACTATTTTATTAAATCTCCTTTTACGCCACGCTATTTTCCGACGAGTTTAACCCGATAATCATCAGCAAACGCGTAATCACGTCAACACAAAGAATTGGGGTTGGGAAGAAAAAACGATACAGTACAGGAGCAATTAAAAGTGTTCTGTCGATGTAGATAATGATCAAAGAAGGAGTATTTTGAAATAGCTTTGTGTGTGTGTCACTAGTGATAAATATAACGCAAGCGATAAATATAAGCAAGGCAGGCATCTAAATTTAGTTGGTCGAATATTTGCGGAAACAAGAAAAACCATCGTGAGCCAAAGTGGGGGGGGAGTGGAAGAATTAAAATCATCGACCTCGCACAAGAAAGTGCTCAGAAACATTTCAACAAGCGGTCCTTTAAACGTTTAGTTTCCAAACTATTTCTGAAATGAGTTTGTTTCGGAGAAAAGTATCACGCACAGCAGTGCTCCTCAAACTTTCAATATTTGCGACCCAATATTCAATCAGAATTTTCATCGCTGCCCCCGACCTCCATACAAATAACAATCCGTTGAATTCAATAATACTATATTTTGGACGCTAAAGCTAAAATACGACTAAAACCTCATAAAAGCAAGCGGCGTATATATACGTCTTCCTCAAACAGCGCGTTAAATGCCCCGGACGCATATATACGTCTTTCTAATATACGATCTTTTCTATGCACTGCTACCCATAAAATTATTCCGAAGGTTTTGGAATGCAATAAAAGGATCTTGACAGTGTTTGCGAAGGATGTACTTATATCAGAGGATTTCCTTATTTTTTAAAATTCCTTTTCTTCCCCCCTCCCTTCCAATACATCCCATATGCGTGCCCACGTGGAAAATGGAAGGTAACAAGGAGCAAATCGCGCAACTTTTAAACGGCAGTGAAGGGATTATTTATAAATCATACAAATTATAAAGATAAGTGTTAATTTTCGTAAGTAATTGTATATGTGACAAGCCCATGGTGTCATTGCTAGTTATTAAATCTGTTCTTAACTTAGAAACGTTAAATTGATTATAAATACATTGTGCAGTACTGATACATTTATATGTAAGTGCATTACATCAGTTTAAATGTTAGTTTTATTTTTAATTATGCCAGAAAGTATTTTGTTTACTTTCAGTAAATTAATATAATTTTTCTTTAAATAATCTTTTTTTTTTTCGTCTTTTCAATACGCTCGCGCCCCCTCATCGAGTTATAACGGCCCCTAGGGGTGTGTGCCCCCAGTTTGAGAAACGGTGACGTACCTAAGATTTTCACTGCAAAAATACTTTTAGTCAAAAAAAAAAAAATGTTTCATATATTTTGTTGACACTGCACTATAAAGCAACACGAGAGATATTGGCGACAAACCCCGTAATTTTGAATCATGGTCGATTGACGAGGACGAAACGTTAGTTTGCATCACTCTCTTCTAAATACCACATCCAAGGGAGAATATTGAGCATCGGCTGTTTTATTATGCATCGGCACTGGGATTCGAACTCACGAGCCTCTGGCCACGAGTTCGTGACAATAACCACTTGGCTACTGCAGCCACATTTCATAGTTCGAACATTTTTCACAACTTCTAAAATGCTCGTAATTGATTCAGAGAAAATATATAATTGGTTATAGCTCAGGCTACTGAGAGTTTCACAGCATTTATGTATTTTATATTATGAGTACATATTAGTGTGGATCGAAATATGTTTTTCAGAATTTTAAAAACCTACCTATGTATGTTCTATGGTATATAGATAAGGGGAAAAATAAAATTAAAAAAAATTGTATGTTAAGAACTTTGCTACAAGGAAATGGAATTTAATTATTTGACCTTTTTCGTGCTAAAAAAATTCAAAGTAATTTTTGATTAAAGTGAAACAGGCATTTTAGTACTTTTTAACATTTATTGTGATGAGAAGGTAGGTTATATTAACTAGCTACAATAAAAAAAAAGTGAAAATGTAATAGATTATGATGAGTTTTTTTTTTAAAATCCCTGTTACACAAAATTGCAGTGTTTCTTAATCGGAAGAAAAAAAAAGCTTGGATCGGACTGGTTGGACGTAGCTGGGAGAGAAATGTGCAAGGACATCTTAAGACTTCTTCAGGCCCTGGGCCCCAACGTAAAAGTATAGGCTCTGGGCCCTACTCTAATGTGGGCCTCATCTATGACCCTTAAAAGTAGACAGTATATAGTATATGTCGGCAAATACTCGTACATACAATAATACGAAACAAATAAATGTGCATGACTTACAATCGCACAAACCGGCACGACGGACTGCCTCCTTTTGACTAAATGAGTAATGATGGTGTATAGTGGTAGGCATAGACCTGTACATGGACGACGGCCGTCACATACAGCCAGTTGACATATCGTCCGAAATTCCCAGGTTTTCGGAGAATACAACCGGAAAAAACATTTGCCCGTTGAAATTATTTGAATAGTGACCTTATAAAAGTTGAGTCGAGAATGAGATGAGGCCCCCACTGTGGCCGAGGCCCTGGCATATACCGTAAGACTTCCTTGGAAATGCGTTTTGAAATTTTGTACTGTACATTGTACTAATCACTGCATCGTACTTGCTAATCATTAATCATCCCCTTTGGTTTCTCATGTTGCCGAAAAAAATAAGTATTTAAAAAAGAGTCTAAAAATAATCTAATCTAAAATTCAGTCGTTCCCATTTTTTAAAAAATTCTCCCTCTCCCCTTTGTAACAATATTAAGTTTGGAAATAACTTAAAAATTCTTTTCTCCTAGTCTCCATACCATAGAACAGGGATGGCGAACTAAAGGCACGCGACACAATATTTTGGGCACTCCACCGATCAAAATGGGTTGCATTTTAATTCAAAATAGAAAAGTACAATATGAAGTATTACGAACAAACGCGAGTGATCGGTTGCAGTTTCCAGCGAGATTTTCTCAATTCAAAGAATTATCCCAAACCCCCAAGTTTCTTATGTACCCTGATGTGACTCTATTTAAAAAACTGAAGTTGTCCCAATTTTATTGATTGGAAATTGAAATACTTGAAATGCAATTGATTGATTTTCAGTCTAGTTTAATATGGATTCAAAGATTTATTTAAACAAGGAAAAAGTTGGAGTTGATTGAAACACAGAAAGATTATCAAGCAATATAAATAAAAATGCTTGTAATGAAATTTTGGAAACAAGGAATTCGATTCCAAATACATTTAACTGTTTGAAGAAATTGGACTATGGTGTTTTAACCATATTTGGTTTTACAAACACCGGCGAGTCATTTTCAGAGATGAATAATATTAAAAACTCGCTTAGAAACCGTTTGGCAGATGTCTCTAATTCAGCATGCATTCTACTAAAAGTTACATCTTACAATCCTAATACAGAGTGTTTTTTTCCAATAGAAGTTTAAGTTGGCATTATTTTCCAAGATGGCGACCGATTTAACAGCTGTCAAGTGATTTATTCTCAGTTTGGTTTGGCAATTCATCATGAATAGACTCACGCCTGAACAACGCTTTCAAATTGTGCAATTTTATTTCGAAAATAATGGTCGATTTTCATAAGCGAATTTTGTTTAGCGATGAAGCGCACTTCTGGTTGAATGGCTACGTCAACAAACAAAACTGCCGCATTTGGAGTGAAGCTAATCCACAAGTGTATGTCGAAACACCGTTACATCCAGAAAAACTGACTGTTTGGTGCGCTTTATGGGCTGGTGGAATCCTTCTTCAAAAGCGATGAAGGCCACAACGTTACAGTCAATGGTGATCGGTGTAGAGCCATGATTACTAACTTTTTCATTCCTGAATTGAACAATCATGATGTCCAGGAGCTGTGGTTCCAACAAGACGGCGCAACATGTCACACAGCTCGTGCCACAATCGATTGATTGAAAGACACGTTGGGTGACCGCCTAATTTCACGTTTTGGACCTGTGAATTGGCCTCCAAGATCTTGTGATTTAACACCGCTAGACTATTTTTTGTGGGGCTATGTAAAGCCATTGGTCTATGCGGATAAGCCACAAACGCTTGACCATTTGGAAGACAGACAACATTCGCCGTGTTATTGCCGATATACGGCCACAAATGTTGGAAAAAAAAGTCATCGAAAATTGGACGTCCAAATTGGACTACATCCGAGCCAGCCGTGGCAGTCCTGTGCCAGAAATCATATTTAAAATGTAATGCCACAAGATTATCTTCCGAATAAAAAAAAATTCATGTCAATCGAAAAATACATCGTTGTTTTATTGCAATTTAAAGTTCTATACCTCTCAAAAAAACACCCTTTATATGTTATTTGTCATCTAATCTACAATAGCAGAAATCACGCTAATGTTACTTTATATAATTTGAATTACACGTATAACTAAAACATTTATCACTATAAAGTACAAAATGCATTTTTTCGTAGCAAATAAAGTTTTGAGTTTTGTTAGTATTTAGTTTTATTATTTTCCCAATAATCACAAGTCAAAATTTTTGAGGGCTCGTCTATACTTCATTATATATTTCTTTAGAAAAAAATGGCTCGTTTACCCATAAAGGTTTGCCACACCTGCCATAGAACATTGTTTCTCTATGTAGGTAGGTTCCAATTAATAATAAATTTTTTCCATACAGTCGCGATCCATTCTAGTACAGGGCATTAAGATTCATTCATTTTGATAAAGCTTTTCACATGTGCATACATGAAAAAAAAAACCACACTCTACAAGTTTATACACCCTCTGCGTGACACACGTCCAGACGATAATCGAACTCATACCGTACAATTTGTAGCATGGTTCTGTTAATTGTGTGTACTGCAGTACTGTGATACGTTCTTTAAACTAGAAGCATTGCTAGTAGTGGTACGTAAACAAGGTTCTAAACGTATCCCCACAGAAAAAAGTCGCAGGGCGATAAGTCAGGAGATCTAAGCTAGGTTATTCTTGGCAATACACCGAATCCAGCGATGCAAAAGTTCATCATTTAGGTTGCCACGAACTGGGATGTGCCAATGAGGGTGGACGTCTTGTTTGAAGTCAAAATTCTTGAAGTTAGCACTGAGTTACAGGTACAACCCCAACTGTAACATATCCAAGTAACATTTACTGTTCACAGTTTGCTCAGGAAAGAAAAATGGCCCATGCATTTTTGTTGCACAGTGTAACGTCTTCGCTTGGTACGAACCCCCCCCCTTTCATTCACGCCAAGTTTTATGGCTCAAAGCAGGGGGCTAAGAGACCAGTGCACGTGGCTGTGAGGTCATTGCTTATTGTTTGATCTCGGAGCCGCGACGACACTCAGACTGAAAATCATAATGGACGTAGGAGAGTCCACTGGGTGACAATAGACGAGACCTGTCTAACGGAGAACACTGTCGCCTGGGCAGATGGCGAGAGAATAGGTTTAGGAATCAAAGGAGGTGTGATGGACAATTGACCAGATGTTGGACGAGAAATCTGACGCCCTTACATTCTCGACGGTCCAGAATGTGGGATTGTGCGTTCCCCACAAATAGGACACTAATGAGGCCGAGGGCCATGGGCAGACTTTGGGGGCCAGCCAATGATAAGGGACGAGGGGAGGGGCGTGTTGTGGACCCGCCCTTGGTGTTTAAAAGAGTTTTTTTAGGGGAGAGGGAAGAGCCTGAACAGAGACAGAGACGACAGAGACCAGAAGAGATTAGAGCACAGATGGAGGAGACGAGAGAGCAGAGTGACGAAAAAAGGAGATCAGGAAGGAGATGAGATCGGGATTTTCTCCTGGAGAAAGGAAAGAGAATGAACGTCGGTGGAGTTGTAAAAGATATCCAGCCCACTTCATAGAGATCTGGGCTTCGGGAAAAGCAGCGAGGTGTAGTGATTGAACACTCACGTGTAAGAGACTGAATGCACCGGCTTAGCTATAAGAGACATTTCAAAATTACATTAATAATTACTATTTTGTTGAGAAAATAAATTTTCTTTTATTTCGATATTTGGCTGTGACGCTATTAGCATGCTACCAGTCCACTACCTCACAAGAGAAGACATTCACCTTTTCACGTATCTTTGTCAAATGCAAACACCGGAAGAGGATTTTCCGTGCCCAGAATACACGATACAAACTTGGTGAGTTTGTGGTTCTTTTCATAGATCTTTCATGTGTGTACGTGTAATATTTTGAAAATACAGGCTTTTAAAAACAAATGAATCATTTATGTTAGTTTTGTATGTATCATTCTAATTAAGCTTCATAGTACTATTTCATTGCAGAATCACTTACTTCGTTAAGTGTACGATTGTCTGTACACAATGGATCATTTGACTCGTGGATTTTCATTTTTGTTTGAGGTTAATTATTTCAAATTAATTTTTCATTTTATCGTATAGGAATTTAATTGATCTACTCTGATCTACTCTCCTAGAATTTTTGAAACAAAAATCGGTTCGTTTACCTTTACCATTATTATGCATTTAATATTTAAGAACTATTTCTTTTTTGAGCATTTTGTATAAAAAAACCCCCTCTTCCATTAAACGAACAAAAGTTACTGATTTTGCTATGATTGATTTCACTTCCCTTTTTGATTCATATTCATATTTTTAATCAAAAGCGTGTAAGTTTTTCCACTTTTTATGATTTTTAATTATTTCGCGTAGAAAAAAAATTGAAATGTTTTAATTACTACTTCATTACCATTTTTTGTGTAATGAAAAAGTTTAAAACAAACCATAAAACAATTATTTCTTTGTGCTAAGAACCCCCCAAAAAAACCCACGAATAAAAACATTTTAACATATCACATGATTTCGGATAAATTTAATGACATTATTACTTTAATTAAAAATAGTATACAATGCTCTGTACTAAAAATGGCCTTACACTTCGTAACTCCAGAACAAATATACCATCTACAGATCAAAATAAAATAAGTCAGTTTCGTAAAATAAGTAGAAACGATTCATAAGTCAACGGTACTAATGTACACTGGCCTCAAAAAGTTAAGGTACAACCGGGTTTTTGTGTCTAATTTGCAAATGAATGAATGTAGGAACAAAAAATTTGGAGGATATGTGCATTAAATAGTTTTTTATTGAATGCGTCATAGAAATTTGTATAAGTGTATTGCAAAAACGATTTATAACAAAAAAAGCAATCTCTGCGGAAAAGTCCATTCTTGGAGAAAACAGCACATCACAGTGTTATGTGGTAAAATGGCATAAAAACAATACAAAAATGGGTTCTAATAAGGAATGTGTCCACCCCTAACTTGAATGCATTGGCGGCATCGATTTCCCATGCTGTTTATTAAGTTGTCGGACACCGGAATAGAAAGCGAAGACCAGACACAGAGTAAGCCTTGTTTCAGCTCATGTAACGACCTTGGAGGAGGATTTAAAGCAGCAACCTCTCTGCCAAGATAGTCCCAAAGATGTTCTATCGGATTCAGGTCTGGAGATCGAGCTGGCCATTCCATTCGTTCCAAACCGTGATCCTCCAGATACTCCTCAACAATCCGAGCTCGGTGAGGTCGTATCATCCATCAGAATGAAGTCGTTACCCATAGCAGCAGCATATGGGCGGACATATGGATCAAGGGTCTCATCCCGATATCTAAGACCAGTTAAGGTTCCTCCATGGAACACATGCAGGTCAGTGTGGCCACCGAGCGAGATCCCTGCCCAAATCAGGATTCCACCACCTCTATAACTGTGTCTTTCAACAGTGTTGGATTGATGGTATCTAGTGCGCTGTTCCCTCCAGATCAGTAGACGCCCTGAATCACTCTCCATTGTAAATCTGGACTCGTCTGTGAACAGCACAGAAGCCCATTGTTGCTGCGTCCTAGAAACATGTTCTCTTGCCCAGCATAAGCGGTTCCTTCGCTGTCGTCTGTTGAGGGGAACGCACACAACTGGTCTTCTTGGATACAGACCTGCATTGTGAAGACGATTTCGCACCGTAGTAGCGGAGATTCTTCTTCCTGATGCTTGAAAGTGGTCTGCAACGAGCTGCGGCACAGTAGTGGTTCTTCTCCTTCGTGCCGAAAGAGCTAGAAAACGGTCTTCTGCAGGTGTTGTAGCTCGTGGTCGGCCTGGAACAGGTCTTCTGGACACAGAATCTTCGGATTGGTATTGATCCCAAAGTCGCTGAACAACACTACGAGACACATTGAGACGTCTAGCAGCATCAGCCTGCGACAATCCCATTTCCATTCATCCAACTGCCCGCCACCTTAACGAATTGGGTAAACGACGTCTCTGAGACATTTTCTAAACTCTATTGACTATTGTCACCGAAACTGCCAACAACTGTTGAAAATCAACACAACTTACACACAAAAGTACGAAAGCTTGATATTTGCATATTTTTCTCTCACTCATAAATATACGTTCTTTTCTATAAAATAAAAGTTGTAGCAATCGTTTTTGCTTTAATGTTTTTAAAGTTCGTTATTATCATTCATGTAAACTATGCATTTTATTGTTACTGCCATTTTTTTTATGGTGAGCTTCGAAAAACATGTTGCACCTTAACTTTTTGAGGCCAGTGTATTTAAATAAAATACATATAAACCAAAAAAGAATACTTTAAAATATATTTCTGGAGACATCAATTCGATTGAAAAAAACGTTTCCCATCAATATTATAGTCCGATATTTCAACATTTAAGAGACATGACCTTTTCACCTTGTCTTAGTTGTTACAGTAAATCAAAAAAGAAACGTCTGGAACTCGTAATTTTAAGCTATTTGCAAGTGAAGAGGACGACACCCAAGCTACTACCTTTTTCTCAAAATTTCCACACAGCATGATGGTAGAGTTTTGAGACTCTCAAATACATTTAAATTATAGTTGTCTCAAGTACAAAATATGATGTGTTTTTAGGTAACTATTATGATTTCTTAAGCGTTCACTGAATTAGGACAGAGGTATAGGGTTAAGCATTGCTTTGTAGGATCATAATCTTGCCCTTCAACAGAAAATTTCGATACGATGTAGAAACGAACACTATTGAAAATTAGGCCAAAGACTACACGTGGATGAACATATAATCAATAAACTATACAAATAATGGATGTGAATAATGTAAATAGGATTTTCCTACAAAAAAGATAATTTTACGTAAAGAAAATTTCAAATAAAATTAAAAACAAAAGACATACCTAAATTTGTGCTAACCAGTATTTTAAAACTTTCTATCTATTACTACGAGCGAATATCATACATATATATATAAACAATATTTAAAATGAACTTTTTTAAAGAAGTGATGTATGTGTGTGTGCGTACTCAAAAGATTTTCTCGAAAATATATCAACATATATGTGCACAATATACGTTTTTAATATTTTTCTTTCTCTCCTCAATATCCGTTTTGGTACGAAAAAGTTTCTGAATATTTTTATTTTATCTCTGAAACGAAAAATGTTATAAAGAATGTTTTTTGACTGAAAGCGTCATTTATACAAATCACGTACCAGTTAGGAAGTAAATACGAATAAAAGGAAAAAGTTTGAAGAATTTGTAAAGCTATTTTATAGAAAGAAATCTCTCGAGAGAAGAATATTTTTTTTAGACATTTAATATTTTATGACATTCAGTGTTTTATTTTTTTTTAAAAAAAGAGGGTTTTTTTTTTATCAAATTTTTTTATATTTATTTTAGGAAATTTTAAGTTGATGTCCAGTTCTTTTTTTTTTAAAAAAAAAGTAAAAACAGTTTTTGTAAAATTTAATTTTCTTTTTTAAATTTTTTTTCTAGTATGAGGTAATATTAAAGATTTAAAACGAGCATATTTAATAGTTAATAATGTAATGGAGTAATGATGGTTTAATGTAGTAATTGATATATGTAACGGAAACATTTCATAAATTGACTACCCTGCAGTTTTGGTTAAAATAAATAATATTTTCTTTCATGTCGTACACATCATTAAATATTTTTATAACTTGTATTATAATCTAGAAATCAATATTAATTATCTATATCAATAACATCTATCATTATTAAGCTATAATTATAATCATTTTATAGCCTTTATTATTCATAAGATTTTTAAATAAATCCATACTAGTAATAATATTTAAAAATTTTAATTAATCATGCTCATTAAAAACATTTCAAATTGTATCTTTAACATTTTTGCTAAGTTCACATAAATACTTAATAACATGAATATTGACAAAAATAAAAATACCTTGGTAGAAATAAATAAAAAAAATTTGACATATTTCACATATTTTCATATACATACAAGAAAATGTGTGAAATAACAGTAAAGTGGCTTTCAAAAATTTGTTTTCTTAACATGAAATACGTAAAAAAACTCCAAAATTTTAACTAAACAAATTTAATGCAAAAAAAATTCAAAAGAAAATAATTCATTTTAGTTTCATATTTCTGTCGTTTAAAAATGAAAAAAAGAGTAGCACATTTTCTCGAACTGAAATATTAAAACAAAAATGCATTTCTAGATAAAATTCTGGTGACCGAAAAATGCAAAACAAAATTTTAATGATTTCAAAAACAAAACGATTTCTTATGACTATCTTAACTTAGATGAATTGTAACAATTTTAATTGCAAAAAAAAAAATTCAAAAATAAATAAAACAATGTTGGTACATACGTAATAAGTGTTGTTGTGTAACAGGTGATATTTCCCACTTAAATCTGCATAAAGTTCGTAAGTATCATCCGAAAAGGCATAACACAATGGTCCAGTAATCATAAGAGGTGATATGGGTCTGCATATGGAACCTTCTCCATCAGTTATCAATTTTAAACGTTGCAAATCTTTCACTTCCATAGTGGATGCGAGATTAACTTACTCAATAGTATGATCAAAACAATAGGATGAATAATGTGAGCCTGATGTCATCCAGTTTCATTTGTAAACACTTTTTTTATACGACATAAAGTAAATTTCCTGTAATTAAGCTACCGTTGCAGACGAAAAATTTATATCCGGGTTATGAGTATTGACGTAAAATCAAGATGCAATTTATACTTATCAATTCATCTCAAATGTGAAACTATAAACTTGGATTGTTTTTCGAACAATGATTATGAAATATCTACATGTATTTAACTGAGTTGAATACGTTAAGCTATAAAAATTTGTTCCATAATCATTCTAAGTATTTGAAATTCGAATAAACAAAATAATGAAAAAAAATTGAGTATTTTCTTATTTTTGTACCAAATGTTACGGTACTAATATAAAATATTTAAAGCACAAAAGCATTTCATTTCTAAAATTATCGAATTTTTTTTGAGTTACATGACATTTGTAATCAGAATTTTGAACTAAGTTTCATCCATGTTAAAAAAATTGTTGCAATAATAAATAAAAAAAAATATGTCTATTTTATTTGGTTAGTAGATAAAATTAGTAACTTCTTTTTTGCAATTCGTGTAGAAAAAGCTCAATATATTTCAGTGACTTTTTTCTTTTGATAACTCCAAAACTCCACGACAGAGTAATGAAAAAATTTCTCTAATAATGCAGAAATTATGATCATCACTATTGCAATGATTCATTATTTTAGCACAAAAGAAACAATGCATCACTTCCATACAAAAACTATAACAACCCAAAACTTCATATTTTCGATAATTATAAACTTCAATCATAACATGTATTTATATAACATATCACATCATAACATGACATCCTACTGATTTATAAGCACATCAGTTTTATCACTCTATTTCTTCAATATACCATCAACAACTTGTAATGACTCGTATTTCCGAGTTACATATAAAATTACACATCCAGGACATTTTGTTTGGACTAAATAAACCCATCGTACTTCCGTAGACAAAACAAACGCTGAAACATTCGCACAATCGGCGCTATTGAAGGTTGATTAGCGAATTCGCTTTGAGTCGAAGGAATTAATCAGTCGAACAACAGGCTTCGTTAAAAGAATCTTTTAATCCTAGGCCCATCTGCATAATTGTTATCGGCGCGTCGGTATGCAATTAAGAGAATCGTTTCTGATCGTGGTTCACGTCTTTTACAAAGAGAGAGAAATCATTAGTAAACACGGGAGAAATTTGTCAGTCACGGGTTGGCGTCAGTAAGGAAATACAAAAGCGAAGTGATTAGCCTTTTTATTCATTTGTGCGCGAAGATCCAATCACAAGGAAGGGTTGCTCAAATTACCGCCAAGCTACTGGTATCGCCAACTTAAGCTTGCGCCAATCAACTTAACGACAGATGAGAATGTAGAAGAAAAGAGAGGGGGGAAAAATACTTGTATGATTTTTTTCCCTGGAAATTTTATATAAGATTTTTTTCCCTCCTTTTTTTCTTCTTTTGAGATTTCAAGAATCATTATTTTTACTCTTCATCATTCAATTAATATAACTAGTCTTTTTTGTGTGTTGGTAAAAAATTATAAATCCGTTGGGGGAATTTATGAATCTGAAAGATGTGGCGCGCGTGTTTTCTTTTTCGTTTGAACAAAATTTCCATTAAATTTTGTTTTAAGATACATATTTACTTTATAATTTACTATGTCAATTATTTCCCAGTTCAACATTTACTAATGGCTTCATATAATTTTTATAAGATTTAATAATAACTTTTTATAAATAAGCTAAAAAGGTGGAAGTTCCCTGAAAATTTCCTAAAAATTAAATCATATTGAAAAATAAAATAAAACAAAAATGAATAAAAATCTTTAAAAAATATAAATAAATAAAAATAAAAAACATTGAAAGGAACCAATTAATGAATATAGTAATACCAGGAGCTTTCGGGATAGGTGGAACTGGATCATAACCGCGTAAGTCAGGGTATAATTTCTCATGTATATATGTATACATATATAAATTGTTTTAGTTAGGAACGGAGAAGAAAAAAAAAATTACAATTTAGAGGAAAAAAACGTTTAATAAAATAGATAACAAAAAGATACAAAATCGCAAACCGAAGTTATTTTGATGTAGAACATTTCATAAAATTTGACAAGGTATATATATATCTCTATATATAAAGGAGAAAAGCGACTCACTGACTAATCACGATATCTCCGGAACTATTAAACATACAGATTTGAAATTTGGTAGGCAGGTTCCCTTCATGGAGTAGACATCAGCTAAGAACGGATTTTGCAAAGATCGAACCCCAAAGGGCGTTACGGGGGTTTAAGGGGCGTTCTAGATAATTATTTCCATTATTAAACTTAGATGTACAGTCTTGAAAAACTTAGTACACAGATTTCTTTCATAAAGTAGAGATTCCCTACACAATGATTTTTACGAAAATCGACCTCCAAGGGGCGTTATGCATAATTATTTCCATTTTTAAACTATTAGACGTACAGTCTTGAAATTTGGTAAGCGGATTCCTTTATAGAATACAGATCCGCTACAAAATGGGTTTTGTCAAAATCGACTCCCAAATGGCATTGTAGAGAATTAAGGGGCATTATATATATATATAAGCAATTAACTCCTTTTTTAAACTATTAGACGTAAAATCTTGAAATTGAGTAAGCAGATTCCATTCATTAAGTAGAGATCTGTTGTAAGATGGGTTTTGTGAAAATCGCTTCCTAAGTGGCGTTGCGGGGGCTTAAGGGGCAATATTGATAATTGTTTCCATTTTTAAACTATTAGACGTACAGTCTTAAAATTTAATATATAAGCGGATTCCTTTCATGGTGTAGAGATCCGCTACAAAATAGTTTTAGGGAAAATTGATCTCCAAGGGTCACTGAGGATGATTAAGGGGTGTTATAGATAAATATATCCGCTTTTCAACTAATAGACCCACCGGCTTGAAAATTAGAAGGTATGTTCCTTTCATGGAATAGAGTTCTTATACCAAAGAGTTTTGAGAAAAGGGACCCCCAAAGGAGTGGGATTGTGAGAGATTAAGGCGTGTTATAGAAAAATTCCTGTTTGTGAATTTAACCCATTTACCTGAAATTTGTTGAGCACGTTTCTTTAGTTGAAAAGAGTTCCCCTAAGAATGAATTTTACGGAAATCAACTCCAGGGGTGAAGCGGGGAGAGTTATTGGGGCAAATTGATAGACAAAATTCCCGTTTTCGAACTGCTAAGACTATAATAATAAAACTTTGTTTGCATGCATCTTTTTTTGAATTGGAATCCGCTAAGAATACTCTCATTGAGGTATTGATAAAAATTCCGATTTTGCTCTGTTAGATTTAGACTTGAAATTTAGCACGCATGCTTATTTTATGGAGTAGAGATCCACTGAAAGTTGCTTTGGTGGAAATCTACTTGATTATTAAGTTAAGTGAGCGCAAAAAATCTTTCTACTTCTATTTTAGATATAAATAGAAATTAGATATTATAATTTATGTCTTTTTTATATCAAGAGGCGAGAGTTACATCTATGAATATATTTTTCAATACAATCGAATTCCTAATGCTAGATATCATTAATTCATGTTTATGTAAACAGTATACATTTATAAAACATCGTGAAATACCCAGTGAAGCGGGTGGGTAACGCCTAGTATATATATATAGAGAGAGAGATTATATATTTTTTTACTCAAATATTTTTTCTCCCTCAACATTTGCTTGTAGCATGATAATAATTTTTTTATTACTTGTTTTGTTGAAAAAATACGCTCATCGTTGAAATCTATATTTTCTAAACTTTGTAGCCTAACCCTTTTTTTAATTAAACTGAGATCTTCTGTCAAATTCCCAAATGTCATTCGATCTTCCGATTGAACTGGGTCTAAAGACACCGATTCATCAATGTCCTGCTCATGCATTTCAATGAGTTCATCTATTGTCAGCTTTTAACTGTAGGAATGCAACAGCTCTTGAATGTCATCACTATCTACCTTTCAATTTTTTTATCTAGCAAGAACAACTTCTTCAATCAAATTACCATTACCAATTTCACCACAGTTCTTTTTTCTCAAACAAAAGACGAATCAATAAGATTTGAAAACCACGTAGCTCCGAGTCCGCGTAAATCGAGGTATTACTGTACATAACAGATACAATAAAATGATAATAATAATTAATAAATAAATGGAATAAAATAATAAATAAGCAAGAATACAACAGGATAAAAATAGAGCCAAATAACAAAAACTTCGAATAATAAAGATTATGAATGAAACAAGTTCAAGAAGTATAAAAATTTATTCTCATTGAAATGATGCAATGAATTTTACTTTGTAACTCAAGAATACATAAAATAATAAGTTATTTCCTGCCGACGGTTTTTGATATTTCTTGTAGAACAAAATTAAAATTTTTGTGGGCTTTGAATTCTATTTGCGCAAAACCATAGACGTATTTGCATAATTTTTATTCAGCTATAAAATCAGTTTACTCTTGCCTGGAACCTTCTAGAAGCATTGCAGAAGAGCTATTAATTTTGTTCGATTCATTAACAGCTTTTACAATTATTTATTGCACGTATTTGCTTATATTTATGTAATTGTTGACGTAAATACGAGAACCAATAAATGATCTCCAAGACGAAGAGTTTTGAATGCAAGGGACTTTATTAAGTGCTTTCTAATTTTTATGAGAGGAAAAATAACTCCTCCATAAATTTAATTATTCTCTTATTTCTTCCATTTTAATACTCAAAATGTTTTTATTAACTCTTTGCTTACTGATGACGCATTGACACGTCTTTTAAATTCAAATTATGTAGCCGTTGACGTAGTAATCCGACAATTGATTTTAGTTTTAGAGTAATCGCTGACGTACCCACACACACAGTACGTCCTTTCAGTTTTTACACAAGTTCAGCTCCCAAAGTCAAATAACGTGCATAAAAAGCTGCGCAGGACTAAATTTTTTTACTTTTAACTCTTAATTTTACCAAGCAAAGTATTTACAGAAAGTGAATCCATCATATGTTAAAATGTGCCGATAATTTGTCTGAAACTGAAAGTAAGTTATGTAAAAAAATAATTAATAAAAATGTTATTAAGTAGAGTACTTTATGTATTACTAATAAAATATAGTTTTTACATGAATTACTAGTTTTAAATATGTTTATTTTATCTAAGCTAAAAAGATGTGGAAGAATTTACATAATCTCTCAAATTTATTCTACGCACATGCGTTTGAGTCTAAGAAATTAGAGGGGGATGGGGTTCCTGAAAAATTCATGTGTTAGTTCTGGTAATAGGCTTATTTTATAAGTTTTGAGTCATTGAATCTGAATTTGTTATTTCCTATACAAAAAATTCTTCTCCTCCCTCGTTTCTTCTCAAAGTACCCTCATATATATTGCTGGTTATAAAAGTAGCACAACGCCAGTAAGGAAAAAAATAAAATTTTACTTATTGTACGTGCACAGGAAGAAAGCATGATTGAATTTGTGGAAAATTTAAGGGTGTACAGAGACCGACATTAGAACACACCGCTACAGCTGTTCGCAAATTAACAGGGTTCTAATCCGCTTAAACATCCAGTAGAAGTGGGCTTGGATGATAGATACGGATAAATCATTCTATATTGTTTCAACTCTATGCCATACTTCATCAATATCGTAGCTATTCAGTCTCTCACCAACCCAAGACCAGATGTTTTCAACAAAAGGGAAATCTGAAGACTATGCTGGTCAGAACGACAGTTGAACACAATCTGCATCGAGGTAGAGTAGGAGTCGGTCTTGTTGAAAGATGAAATCTCCGAGCCTTGTAGTTAGAGCACAGCCACCAGCCTTAAAATCTGAGAATTGGCTATGCAAATTATAAACGACGCGAGCAAGAAATACTCATATTGTTTGGTAATGGCCGATGCTATCTCATCTGGTGCAGGGCTCGCAAGATGATATGAAATGCAAGTAGGTCATGTGCGTTCTTCTCTAAGCAGTCTCCAGACACGGATATGTCCATCATGATGCTCCACGGAGAACCAAAACTCATCTTAAATGATAGCAAAGTGTTACTCTTGTATCCAGTTATATTCTGTACCATGCTGAACGAACCATTTTCAAGGGTAGCCCGTTTAAACGTCGCCACGTCGTCCCATTGTTTGTGTGTCGGGCTGCAAACAAGCCCACTTTCAGATTTAAGATCCGTGATGTTGCTGTATGATCCTTCAAGACTGATTAAATGTGTCATTCTTCTAGGGTGTTAGCGAAGCGAGAGACCATTGAGATTCTGCATTTAATTAATTATCTCAACACACTCTCGTGAATCTATTGACTTTCTATTCGCCTGGTAGTCGTTGGATTCCAACCAATGTGAATAGCAATATCGTAGAACGATACACCACGCTCTCGTCAAGCCACGTTTCTGTTGCTTTTGAATTCCAACACGTGCTAGTGTGTAGCCGTTTCTCTTATTTATAAAAGGCATTTTACGGTTTTCCCATAAAAGAATCCGCATTCAAATGCGGTTTCCGAAAGGGAAAATACCCATTGCGTAACTTTGATTTTATACACAGTTAGAAACGTCGTTTCTCCCTTCTGCATCATCCTATTGCCAGTAAATGCTAATCATTTGCATCACCCAGCATCTTCCTTTCATGCAAATTTGACAATTTTATCATTCATCTTTCATGGTATTGGGTGTTGCAATTTTAATAACCAACGATATGTTATATAAAATTATCAAATTTTATTTAATTAAACATTTTTATTTACAAATTATATAATGTAGCAAAACAAAATTAAATGATAAGGTGAATATCTTACGAAATATATGAACACTGATTTACATAAGCAAATATGAATATTCTAAAAATAATTTTTGTTCAAGTACAATTATTCTTTTTAAGTGAAGAAATTAATTACTACTTAAACTAGACTCATTATGAAATATAGGATGGTAGCAATTAGTAAGACTTACTGCAATTATGCCTTAAAATAGTGCGTTACTTTCATTTATTTTATGCTGCACCTGCGTTTCTTAACCGGTACAACTATGTAATTAAATAACCTTTGTTAAACTCTTAACATTGATTTTTTTTAATGTGGCTTATTAGGTAATAAAACATATTGGTTTCTTTAAAAACTATTTTATTGTTAAAATTAATTGGATATTCTCCTGATAACGCGATGTTTTGTTTAACTTACCCATTCAACAATTCTATTATAAATTTCGTTTGAAAATAAAATCTTAAGTCCTAGGTTTGTTCAATACTAGTCTATTTTTAAATACGTTATGCAGAGGTTACGTTATAGCTCTTAGTTTGAAAGACAATTAATCTTAAGTGTAAATGATTAAAGAAAATCAATAATCAAAATAATAATTCTGTGAGAGAGAGAATTGTGACACACACACAACTCGTGCGTCATATATAAATAAAGTTAAATTTTTAAAAATATAACTGAGATATGACTATTTTTAATCTATATCCTCCGAAGTCCAAGTCTTTTTTTGTATTAAAACCTCAAAGGTAGCATTATTGGTAACATACGACGGTGCCTTGCAATTAGTTCAGTCGTTATTTTCACTAATGCCACCCCATCAACAGTGTCAAATCGTGGCAAGGAACTATATTGCGTCTATCGCTTTGCCCACAGCTTTGACTACAATGCAGTTGACAGAAAGTTTTGGCTCCTATCCCCCTAAATTTTGAGGGAGAACAACCCAGAAGTGGTCCAGGGGTTTCCCACTCTTTTATTACCACCAACTCTCAAGAGAGAGTACCCCTATGCCGCGCAAGGCACTATATATTTACAAACACCATTGCTTTCGCTGAAATTCGAAACCGGGCTCTCGGCACATCAATCAGTGCCACTAACTTTTATTCCATCTGGGCGGTTACCTTCCAATTTAAAAGCATGGTTCAGATGACACCTGATCTAACGCCGTATTCTCTTCATTTCCATGGTACACCACATAAATGTTGAAGATTAGTTCAGTTTAACGTACAGCATTTCGTATTGTTTTAAAGCCAGTCTTTGAAGGAACAATGCGAAGTAGGGTTCGAAAGTTTCCAGAATGAGACTATTATTTGAAAAATATTAACAACTAAATTGCTGAAACACATCCTCCTTCGAAATAAGACCCTTGGGCAACAACACATTTTGGCCATCGTTAATAAAGGTATTCGAAACATTTCTGTCATCCAATTTTAGACATGTCCTTTAATTCAGCCAGCGATGCATTTTTAATTTCATCTGCAGATTAAAATCGACGACCCAGCAGGCGACGTGCCAGTTCAGGAAATAGGCTGAAGTCCCATGGGTAGAGATCAGGGGAGTAAGGAGGATGTGGTAAAACAGTTATTCAATTTTCGTAAGAAAGTCAGTGACGAGAAGGGATTGGTCTGCAGGAGTGGTGTCACGTAAAAGTATACATGACTGCTCAGCCCATAATTTTGGTCTCTTCTTTCGGATCGATTCTCGCAAACTCAGGATATCTACATAGAGCTCTTTGTTCCCAGCGTGTCCTTCAGGAATAAATTCGAGATGCACAATGCCATGGATATCGAAGAACATCTCTAGCATGACTTTCTCCTTAGAGCGGTCTTGGCGGAATTTTTGCTTGTGTGGAGATTGTGGTGATTTACACGTTGCCGATGCTTTCTTGGATCGTGAGTCATTCAAAAAACATCATTTATGGTCTCCAGTAACAATTCTGCTAAGTAGAGAAGGACCTTTGTCAACATTCGAAATTAAGTCTCCTGCCATTTCCATTCGAATCCCCTTTTAATCTTTGTTTAACATGCGAGGAACAATGTGTTGACACACCCTATGGATTCTGAGATACTTAGTCAGTATCTACTGATATGGAGCCTCGGATATTCCACAACTGATTCTATTCACTCTATTATTTGCAGCCTGTTCTTGCGTACCTCCGCAGAAACCTTATGAATGTTTTCAACGGTGTGGGAAGCGGTCGACCAGAGCGTTCGACGTTTTGATATTTTTCCTGCTTTCTCTGAAACGCCGATGCCACTCAAAAAAGCTTGCATTCGCGATATTGTGTCACTGCCATACACATGCTTCAACATTTCATAAGTCTCTATACAACTTTTTCCCAAGCGAGCACAAAATTTGAACTCTGCTCAACAAACGCCATTTTTTTTCAATCGTCTGTTACTAAATGCATCCGTTAACAAAGTTCGTTGCCCTAGAAAGCCACTGACTACGAGATAAGAAACAAATCACTTTTAGAAAAGGATGATATTGCAGTAATACAGAAAAGTTATCGTAGTCGCTCTACTACAAAATTTTCTCACGTTATAGACTCAGTCCGGGAACTTTTGAACCCATACATAAATATGTATGATTCAAAACATAAATATGTATTGCTTGAACACTGTATTTTACATGACAGATATATAAATATTATATTTTCATAATTAAATACTGCTTGCATGATTTTTTTGTTGATGCAGCTGTTCTAGAAGGGTGAAAATAAAATATCACAGGAGATGTTAGTCTCTCCGTTTTTTATGGCTTTTATAGCTGATTTAGAATCTGAGAAGATTACTAATCCTTCTGTAGAATCAAAAACATGTGGGTTTTGTTGATATAATAAAACTTGATGGCCTCTCTAATGTTTTGCCACGAAAAAGTTCACTTGTGAAGTTTGAGGCGATTTATGCCTGTGTTAACCCTTGGGGAGCCTGTAACCCCTAGAGGGCGCGTAGCCCCAGGTGGCGGATACTTCTGGGGAACGCCTCCATTGGTTTCCAATGGGTGGTAGATTGGGCGTCAGTTGAAGATCTGGGCAGTGTTTGCATTGAAATAAAATTCCGTAACTAGGGGTTTTTTAAAAGTGTGATTCATAATTCTACCTTCCGTGGACCAACAGGTAGAAGTCCAACCTCCTGGAGGCTATGGCACCTTTTTCCATGAATAGTGCAATATTAATAGGATAAGTAAAATGATTGAATGAAAATAAGAAAAGAATTAATGTCAAAATTTCGAATTTGTTTATGAGAGAGATGATATAATATAATCGATTAAAATATTAAAACCAATTATAAAAAATTCGTATGCAGTGTGTGTTTGTATATACTTTGCGTTAAATGTTCCTTATGGGTTTTGTATGTTCTCAATAAAACATAATGATAACATGAATAAAATACTTATTAGCTAATATATAGAAAATGTTATCATCAGTGTTTCTCAAATTGAGGGGCACGCTCCCTAGAGGGGCGTGATAACTCTACAAGGGGGACGCGAGTATATCGAAAAGTTGAAAACAAAAGATTGTTTTTTTTAAAAGCATTAATAATTTACTGAAAGGAAGCAAAACTAAATGCATTCTGACATAAAAAATAAATGGCACATTTACACTGATGTAGTACAGTTATAAATTTATCAATACTGCACACTGTATTTGATAATTAATTTAACAATGCTAAGTTAAGAACAAGCTTAATAATTACCAGTGACCCCATGAGCTTGCATATATAAAATTATACACAAAATTTAATACTTATCTTGATAACTTGTACGTTTTATAATTAAAGTTGTATTGTAGCTTTACGTCAAAGTGTATTATTATTGAATTTAATACATGTTATTGTATGGAGGGGGCGCGATGAAAATTATGATTGAAAATTGGGTCGCAAGTATAGAAAGTTTGAGAAGCACTGCGTTACCTAGTGAGTGGGAATTTTTACTTATTTATTTCTTCCATGTTGAGGGAATCTATTTCAAGCTGTTGAATGGAAAAGGCATATTTTGGTGTATTCCAGTTTATTTTCCGAGGAAGACATTTATACGATTAATCACAAACACACACACATAACTAACGGTGATTAACACAGTCACATAGCAGTTAAAATAAGCAGGAGCGACGTTTCACAGGAAGAAGACAAAGACAAAGAGAAGGATTTCCAGTATCATGGAACTTTTATATGAAGCGCCAACCGGAAATCTTGCATTTCGCGTGACTTCAGCGAATGGAGGCAATGATTGGTATCAATGATTCAAGTCCTAGTGTCACTGAAGACAAGTCGTGTAGAGGAGGTCAATGCATGTTAAATCTGTTGAGGTGCAATGTCCTCCAGATGGTGTGGAGTAATAGTTAGGAGAAGGGGTGCAAGTTCAAATGTGTCATTCAGGTAACTTAAACGAGGTTTAAAATTACGAAATCCATCGCCAATAGCCTTCGCGTTGTTTTATGAGGAGACATTAATTAAACTCTCACTCAGCCTACAAATCGCAGTGGATCTAAATGAACTAGGGTCGTAAAAATGTTCTCTATTTGGCGAAAAAGAAGAACAAATACAGTAAAGCGTTGTTTAACCGAACGACAGTTATCTGGAACGTCAAATATCCGAACTAGTTTTTGTTGTCAACTTTTGTCTATTAAGAAGGCGAAAAGGACTACAATGACGACCACAGGGATGAGATTACCGACTTTGTCCAATCGATCCCAGGAATTCAAGAATGCAATGAAGATATAGAAACCTGGATGGCAATCGATGCAGAAGACTCAGTGGATTTCAAATGCTAAATGATGACAAGATTGTGACTTCCGTGCAAGCAGAATCCGACCCTGTCAACAATGAAACGGATGAAGACGAGGACAACAACAAAAGTAGCAAGGGTCCATCAAATGCTGGCGCGTTTTCTGCGTTAGAAATAGCTATGGAGTGGTACGAACAACAATCAGAGTGCTGTCCTACTCAACTACTGCTGCTCAAGAGAATCAGAGACCTTGCAGCGAAAAAATGAAGGTGTACAATGGTACAGCGAAAAATAAGTGATTATTTTCCACAATAAAAGTAAAATAGCGACATTTTGCACTTATTTTTCTTTTTCTTCAAGCACGTGTCCCGCATATGATGATTTTCAATATTCACATAATGTCCGGTTTCATATACTGTATGGATCGCATTCGGTGTTCGGTTGTCCGAACAATCGCGTATCCGAACGGTGTCCGGTCCCAATTGATTCGGATAAACGACGTTCCGTGATCGACTTGATGCCCACAACGGCCCTAGGATGTTTCCCCTCAAAATTGGGGTAGAACCGAGCCAAATGGTACTGTCACCTGCATGGCGCTTAAAGCTAAGGATAACGACAGATGTAAAAATCTAGCCCCTAGCCCCGATGGATTTCGTGGATCCTGATCTGATGTTACTGTCGATCAGGTGGCATAAGTAATAACAACATAAATGTTTATATTTCACATTTATTTTTTATTCGTGATAAATGAAAGTAAATGTTTTATTTGTATAAAAAGAAGGAAAGAAAAATACTTCAGAGCACATTGCATTCCCAACTAACTGAAAGAGAAGGAAAAAGTATTGATCGTGAAGTGTTTTCACATCTGTAAAAGTAGCAAAAAGAAATAAATATATAAAAAGAAACTCCGAAAATTCCCTCCTACAGCAGGTGGCCCTTTTCTCGAAAAGGGATTTCAGAAGTGTGTTATGTACCATATAAGAAAAGGAAGTATTTTGGAAATGAAATGGAATAGGTTTTGAGCAGAAAATCATATAAGAACTAAGGGAATCATTTAGTTCACACGGAAGAAATGGATAAGAATCTCAGTGACTTGTTCTGAAATATATTTTCGCGGCTCTTTGAATAGTTTTGACTCGCTGTAAGTTTGAGAATTACTGGAGAATAAACTTTTTTTTGAAAAATATTTCACTTGCAATTCCTTTCGACCATGACATCTAAAAATTGTACTACAAATAGAACTTCAACACATTTGAAGACTTCTAACTGTTCTGTATACTTAAGTCTATTTATTGCATGTGAGTGAGTGTATTAAACGTCGCACTTAAGGTATCTGAACATGTTGAAAACACCCAAATTCAGTCAAAATACATACATTTTTATTTTATTGAATAGAGCTATTTCTCTTTTGGCTATTCAAAACATACTTTGTTTTATTTCTACGATACCTGGAGGCTATGTTGCAATCAATTTTATAAAATTATCAAAACCGGAAATGTTTTTTTAGGTAACAGAAAACCTTCGAAGAAATTTTTTTGAATTCACCAGAATTTTGCCTGTAAATGCATATTTTATGACCTTATGGGTCTCTAAAATTAGAAAAACACCCAAGAAAAGTTTTATTAGTGCACATTTTTACTGTCAAAGGGGTATTTTATAAAAAAATAAGCAAAAATAAGATTTTACGCAAAACATGGTAATTGAAAATAAAATAAATATATTGACATTTTGTAAATTGAATAATATAGCATACAACCATATCTATAGAATAGACTCTTATTTTGGTAATATGACCATTAGGTGGGAAGTTATTGTGTTTCGAACTTCTATATGTTGAAATTTTCTTAAAAGCTATTGTAATTTTTACTTTATTGCTATATAAAAAAATTTCTACTCAACACAAAATCTTAAGAATGGTTTATTCCCTGTATAATTATTTAAAAAACACACATATAAAATTTTTATATAATTCAAGCATAACTATTTGAGATATTGTGTTTTGCGGTAAGAAAAAATGTAAAAAAATTCATTTTGAGAAAACGACAAAAATAACAAACTATTCTGATTACAAGATATAAACACTTACTTTCTTATTAAAATGCACCAGATTTATAATTCTCCCCATCTTTGACTTATAAAACACTAATTTTTTTCTTTTTAAGTGCTCTTAAAATTTTCCTGTTTTTCTTTGTTTTGGGGTCTGCATTATGAATTGATTCACGGATTCTGCATTTATCTAAATGTTTATATCCCCTTAAGGAAAACACCCCAGGGTTTTCTATATTCATTTTATTAAAAACTTTTATACACCCATTTAATCCTTCATTGAAGTGTATAATAGCATCATACGACCCAAATTTAATTGTTTTGAGCGAAACAAATACTTCCTTCGGTACTTTTTGCCAAACTATTCCATTAAAACACAATCGTTGGCATTTTGCGTGCGTCCATGCAAGCACTTAGTTAATATCTGTTTGTCGCATAGTTCTAAATATACTGGCTTAATTTTATTTAAAACATCATTTGATTGACCAGCATATTTTGTGGAACATTTTGTTCCATTTGCAACTCCCCTCTGAAAATAACACCAGCTTTCTTTCCCTATTGGGCATTGACCATACATCGGTTTCTTATCACTTGATGCACAGCGATATAACGCAGAAATTACATTCTGCTGCATGGCATTTAAGTAACCGATATTGCTGCGAACAGCAATTCTGTAATAGTTTTGAAGTCTGTCAATAAAATATCAGTTAATTTGCCTTTACCAGACAGTCCTTTAGTTTTAGTTTTCAGTTTTCTCAGACACGAACCCACTCTCTTTTGTACATGGCCAATGCACTCAAACTTGGTCACACTGTTTAATTCATAAGTGTCTTTCATACTTATGAAAGCTTTTGAGTCGCCATCCCCATAATATTGAGTGTATTGCAGTCTGCGGTTTTTTTCACATCGAAGAAATATTCGGGAAGCCCCCACAATTTCCATTTTTGATGAAGAGCCTGTGAAATTACACTGACATATGTGGTCGGCTTTTGACGACTCATATTTAAAGTTTCTTGGCATAGTCTGAAGTCTCTTACATGTTGGACAGTAGGACGACATAACTTCTATGTCTAACACCTTACCAGTATCAACTGATATTGCAGCAACACAGCCATTCATAGATGTATAGCCTCTTCGCTGCCATGTGCCATCCATTCGATATGCCACATTTTACAATATCGGATGAGAGATTTTGTTTTTTCTCCACAATTTCAGTAGCGGCTTTTATCATGGATTCCTCAGCTACTTCCTGAATCACTTATAAAAGCATTGCTTCCTGATTTTTGTAAGCAGTTTTGGTTAGTCGAGGCAAATCTAATGTTGAGCATAATTTAAATGCCCCAGCAAAATCTTTGCCTATCTGCCGCAAACCATATACTAGCATGGTATTTATGACAGGTGCATTTACAACTTTTTTTGATGAAGCAAATGCAAAAAAAAAGTCACAACACTTACATTTCAGTGTAAAATGGAAGCACAATCCATATCTGGAATCCTCGAATAGTTCTACTTTTTCAGCAAAACATTTTGGGCAGCAAAGTTGAGCAAAAGCTTCCACAATAAGTTCAAGGTCAACGATTCTGTTACCAAACACAGGATCAGGCATTTCTTCCGCAGTTGAGAAACTCTCATTTCCCAACTTTGAACAGCTAGCAGTACATTCAGGAACTGCTGAAGTGCTATTCTTTTTCGAAGTGTTTGTGAATTTATTACCATAAAATTGCCGCTTGCGCTTTCTAGCAATACTTTTAACCATTTTTAAGTTAAAATAAAACAGAATAAAACAATCAAATAAACTTTTTACACTGTCAATTCTTTCAGCATGAAAATCAAACGCATATGTAAACAAGGTCAAAACAACAAACTTGCTGCCGGGTTTTACACATAAAAAAGGAAAACTGTATTTCCAAATACATTTATACTTATTCTTAAATGTCCTATTTTAATTTCTGACTAAATATTTGTATATTAATTATAATATTTCATGCCATATACTATGAAAGAGAAACGTAAACAAACAACTCGGCCACTTCCGGTTAGCAGAAACTATGTCGGGTTCGAGAAATTTATGATTAAGTAATATTGAAAAAGCTGTAACTCGGCTTCTAATTAAGATAGAAACAAAATTTAAACAGATTTACAAAGATAAAAGATTGAATTTTAATATAAGACCAAAAACGAAAAATCGATATTTTGACCAAAAATTGAGTTTTAGAGGTGTTTTGTCATCTTAAGGGTTTTGGAAAGCTAAAATCTTATTTTTTTTGACGATTGGAGATTTTAGTATTTTTAAATTGTATAAATTTTAACCTTTCTAAAAATACCTTACTTTAACCTATAGGGTAATTAGAAACCATTAAGCCTATTTTTTTAAATATTCGTTGAAACTGGGCCACGCCCAATTGAATGGCAAAAAATGTAAACAAAGTATTTCGTTTTTGCTTAAAAGTTGAACATCTGATATAAACCAAAACACATTTATCTTTTATTGTAAATTGAGCTTTTCATTTTTTTATTTCCTATATAGCCGAATAAAAGCCTCAATGTATACATTAAAATCAATTTATTTCAAAATGTAATATTTTAAGGTTCAATGTACCTTTTCTGAGAAACTACTGGTCACAGGTATGTACATTTTTTATGATATATTTGTAATTATGGGCAATGTGTACTAAAATAAGCCAGCTCTTTGTAAAAAACTCAAAAATTTTATTTTTTACAATTTTTTATGGGGAAAAATGGGTCAAATTTTACTATGTTTGATAAAATATTTTATAAACTATGAAAAAATTCAAAATTAGCTAAAAGCTCAATTTAGTATAATGAGAAATGTGTACTTTAACTGTATGAAAAATTTCAAGAATGTACATATATCAGATTTTGAGAAAAGGGGTACATCGAAAACAGCCAATGTAACATTGTCGGTATAGAGGTTTCCGACTCTTCTTAATCTACCAAAAGTGGACATTTAAATGGCTCAAAATCTGCTATGACGAGTCTGATAACTCAAAATGTTAGAAATGTATTTTCCATAAAACGTTTTGAACCTGATATTTATGCTATTTTCTTGAGAATGTACTAAAATATTTCTTATTGCATGAAAATGTTTTTAGTTACGGCATGCTATATAAATAATGGGCTCATAAAGAAAAAAATCACATTTCTAATAATATTTACTCTATCAGCTTTGAAATTTTTTAACTTTAATAACATTAACTTTTTAGTATTTTCTCCACAAAGAAATGCATCTAATTGATTTTAGTAATACTTTTACTGATATAAGTTTATTATTTTTTCTCTAATTGCGTAGAAGTTTTTTAAAAATATTGCTAAAATTTCACTTTTAATTGTGATTTTCGTAAAATTTAGGTAGTTTTTTAAAAATATTTTTTTGTAAAATATTAGTATTTATTGGCTTTGATTCCTAAGCAAATTATAATGTTTTAGTTTACTATTTTTTAAAAAAAAGTACCCCGAACGTGTACGGATACCTTAAAGCACGGCAAGAGCTATTTTGAACCGCGGTTAAGTGAAGAGGATACCTAAGTTGGCGCCTCTCTCTCATTCTTCCAATTCCAACACCACGCCAGCGTTAGTACTTTGAGCCATGACCGATTTAACCAGAATTAGCCCCTCTATACGGTGGATCTTCATTGGAGTCGGGACTCAAAAACGTGACGTGGCCACAAGTTTGTGACCATGACCACTCGGTTACTGCGGCCACATTTATTTTGTGTGATCATAGAGAGAGAGATAGTAACAAATAGATAACAATAAATGATATTGTGAAACTGACTTGTAAGAGGAAATGAATAGTCTTGTTGTTGATGTTGCTCATGCCACCTGTCTGACGTAGTCAGATCGAGGCCCACGAAATTCATCGTAGCAAGGGGCTAGAAGTACGCCTGTCGTTGGCGGCCTTGGCCTTGAGCACCATACAGGGGACAGTACGAATTAGCTCGGTGAAATTCCCGAGGCGACACCACCTATCTCCACCTCCACAATTTAGGCATTGAACTGAATGGGAAGGAAAAGTTCTTCAGTCCCCTGCACTCGTGATTCAGCCCACAAGACTTTTGGACTCACTGATTTAACGAGCACGTAATCCGCGTGTACTCGAAGGGTATTTGGTGGCATCGGGCATCGAACCCAGGCCTTTCGGTCTGGAGTACGATGCTCTAACCACTAGGCTACCCACATATTATAGTCTTGTTATAATTATTATACGAAAATAATAAGAGAATATATATTTTAAAACAAAAATTAAACAGAAACAGTATTTTTTCTTTGAAGTTGTTTTACTCGCAAAATAGTTAAAAATAAGAGATTTGGAGTTTTAAAAATAATGTAAGGAGAGAGAGAGAGAGAGAGAGAGAGATACATGCTATGAAATTGATAAAATAATTTTGGCAAGTTGCTTAAAATACTATACCGAGGTTTTTTATCAAATTATTTGACGATGAAGTTCCATTTTAGATGTGGCCGCGGTAACCGAGTGGTATAGGCATCGGATCGTGGCTGGCTTTGTCACGAGTTCGAGCCCAATACCACTAAAGACCCGCCGTGTAGGGCAGCGATGCACGCTAAATCTGTCGAGAGCTGAAATGTCCTCCCGTTGGTGTGGTGTGGTAGTTAGGAGAGGGGGGTGCCAGTTCAGGTGTCGTCCACGTCACTTGACCATGGTTCAAAATTACGTGGTCCGTCGCCAAAAGCCCTCGTGCAACTGAACAGTGCGACGTTAATCTTCACTCACTCCATTTTAGATAGTTTTCAGATTAAGAAATTCATTGTATGTAGTTCCGAAATTTTATTTACTCTCTCTAGCAGAAGTTATAATTTTTATTTTTATGTTTTGGTTTTTTTCATATTGAAGATCTAAAATAATATCTTAAAATGTCTTTTAGCTCCCAAAATTCTTTTTCAAATGTAATAATATCTCCCCCTTCACAGAAAAAATCAAATATTATAAAAAGTCAAATTGTTGTAGCAAACAAATTGGCAAAACGTATTACTGAAGAAAGAAATTTTCTCTATAAATATTTAAAAGATGAATAGTTAATTGTTTCAATATTTATTAATTGTGAAGAGCATAGAAAGTTGACTTAGTATATATAAATATACTAGCCGTAACACACCTACTTCGTTGGTTATTTCATGATGTTGTATGACATGACTATATATATATTGTTTTTACGGTATTGTTATCAAAGTCACTATTAAACATTGGATTTTAATGAAAAATATTCTTATAGGCGTCGACTCTTTTTTTTCTTTTTTTAAAAAAACAAACAAACGGGACTTGAGTTTCTTAAAACTATAGTTTATTTATATTTTACGGATATACGGATATATTTTACGGATCTATTCAACAAAAGAAGCAGGTCTGCCTCATTTCATATCTGTAAGTTTAATAGCTCAAAAACGGGAATTTGCTCTTTCAATGACCTCCTTCACTCTGGAAGTCAAATTCCACGAAACGCGTTCTTAACGAATCTCTACTTAATATATATAAGCGAAGCATGTTTGTTAAATTTCAACTCTGTAGGTATAGCAGTCCAAAATGGAAACTTTTGTCTATAATGCTTCCACAACCCAACCCCCTGCTTTTGGGATTCGAATTCCGCAAAAACCCGTTCTGAACAGAACTCTACTCAATAAAAGAGACATGTTTATCACATTTTATATATGTATGTATAATAGTTTAAAAAAAGGCAATTTTTGTCTATAACTTTTTTAATATCCCTTCGGAGTTGATTTTTCCAAAACCAGTTCTTAGCAGATCTCTACTCAACAGCAGAAACATGTCTTCTAAATTTCAAATCTGTAGGTCTAACGTAGACCTCGTGATGAGAGAGTGAGTTACTTTTTTCTCCTACATACAAGGTTTGTTAAAAAAGTATCCAATCTTTGGCCAGAAAAAATATCTTAGGTACTTTGTGGGATTAGGTTCCTAATAAAGTTCAAAGTAGGCCTCTTGCACCTTCACACAGCCCAGCATTCCTCCCACTGCCGAAAACACTTCTGGAAGGTTTCTTTTGGAATGGTGTTCAATACGACCGTAGCATTCTGCATTGTCTCATCTCTACTCTGAAAACGGAATCCCTTCATTGCATTTTCATTTTCTAGGACAGCTAGAAGTCGCAATAAGTCAGGTTCAGTGTTAATAGTATTCAGTAGGTCATGTGCAACTGCAAGACGGAGTCTTTCTCTACCACCGACAGAAGCTTTGGAACAAACTTCGTAGCCGTTCTGCGCATAATCACATAAAATTGCATGTGGAGAGCCGGTACTGATCTCAACTTATTCAAGAGTCAATCGTACGGTTAAACCACGATCTTTCATTACCAGATTTTCAACACCTTTTTCACCAACTAAACAACTGAGCGCATCTTTTTTTGCGCTCAGAACCCTGGTCTACCGACGTGCGTGGAGGCTACTTTTGATTCTGTTAAACCCCTCCTTAACTTGTGTGACCCCCATGGCATCGTCTGTAAACCCTTGTTGAATCTTAAGAACTAGAAAATCACCAAATCTTTGACGAAAAATGTGATGGAATACCTCTGCTCAAGTCATTCAGACATCTTTGAGAAATGAAAATCTGACGAAAACACATGCAACATCAACTCACTTGACTGCCTACAGGAAAAGACTGGTACACTGGAACGAAGGGAAAAAATTCAAGTATATGCATTATACTGTCACCTCCCACTGTGCACATTGGTGCCGCTTTAGAATCTCTACTGTACGTGAGAAAATTCTTTTGAACAGACCTTGTATATAGATATTTCAAATTTAAAATCTATGAAAAGTTACAAGAATGTTATATTATATTAGTGGTCCAAATGCATTTGCTTTAGGACCACAAATTGATTGAAGATGATTTGAAATTCAAAAAGTTGTGAAAGAACAAAAACAGTGATTCATGTAAAAACATAATTTTAAAAGTTAGTTTCAAGAAGTCATCATTAATAAAACTATTAATCTATTTATATAAAAACAGCACTTCAAATAAGTTAGGTACATACAGTTAATAATTTCAGACGGTTAGAAGTGTATTCACTATTTTCTCAGTTAAATACGGGATAGTGATGGCAAAACGATGATTAAATAAAAACTGTGGTCTACAGCTAAGATGGAAAGTTTTCGATAATGCATATTCTGCCTCGAGATAGATACCATCATCTGGTCCTAATGCACGAACAGCAAATTCGATTAACTAATACGGTATATCGATAAATTTTGAATAAATTTCATTTTTAATGTAGGAGTAACAACCACAATCTCTCTCTAAAGGATTTGTTAATCTCTGTATAACATGAATTATAAATGCCGGGGAAAAATACCCAGCGAGAGTTTTATAAAGGTAGAGAAACTGATAGTAACCGGTAATAACTTATTCATGTAAATATTTCATGTCATAAATATTAATTTGTATTTTATCAGAGAAATGGTGCAGCTCAAAGAATATAAAAAATACACTAAGCAGGATGGCAACTTTGAAGAGTCGTTAATGACCGGGAATATTGAGAAGTAATTTTGCAAGCAAAATGAATAAAACGCAGTTACATGAGCTATTCTAACAATTTATTTATCATAGAAGAAGAATAAATACGAATACTGGTCTATGTAGGTTGTAAATTATATTATTTACGCTTGGAAAATCGAAGACTCTTTATGGTAATATTTATGTTGTTCGTTACAGGCTGGTTTCACACACCCTGCCCAACCTTTGAATATAAAACTATAATTTCTTAACTTAATTTGTTTCATTATTGAAGTTAATCATTGATTGTAGGATTTAGGAAATATTTTTATCTATTATAGATAATTTAAAAAGACAAGTAAAAATTTTTTTTAGCTTCGTTTACATTCTAAATAATATCATTCTTTTTATGAAAAAAAAAATACTTTTTTTATTTTATGTCAGTCTGTGACGGGCTCACGCGTCTTTTCTTTAACATGTCCCTTGGGTTCTTTGGGGCCAGAATTAATGGCAACTCTTTTCCAACCAAATCCAAGAAGTGAAGCGTGAAAGAAAGATGCAAATTAGGAAGCTTTTAAATATCAGAACTTAGAGTAAGCTGGGTGGCAATTTGAGGAATGTAAAGATAATCCGTGGTTTAAGCGTGATGAGGTTTTGGAAAACGTTAAGTGACAGTAAACACAGAAATTATACGTGATAGAGATCCCTAAAGTCAAGGTGCATACCATTGCACTCGAGTAAATACGCAACTTCATCCAGGATTATTGTGATCGCTACTTCAGACTACCTTAAAGGTAGGAAAGACTATATAATATTCGGATTTGTGATAGTCTAGGAATAGAGCTTAGGCAAATTAGTATTGATAGTGGTCCGGGTTACGTTAGTTCGGTATTATTACATATATATATATATATATATATATAGTGTGTTTAGCCACCGTAGATTCCCTCACTTATATTATTATTATCTAATTTGTTAAACATTTAAGTTAAAAACCTTAATAAAGTAATATTAAGATTATGACGGCTCCTAGTTCTTCCTTTATTTCTACACCTCTAGCTCACGCTGATAATCAAAGAGAATGTCACCCGAGAGGAGCAACATCACAAGTCAATGGATTCCTTTGTAATGTAAAATCTCCCTCGTCAATCAAAACGATGAATTTCAAAGCGAATCAGTCAATCAATTAGAATATTCAAAAATTATTTTGCTATAAATGGATTTAAACACTTTAATGTCTGAATTATTAAATATATGATAAATAACTTGATAAGTTGAAGGCCCAAGTAAGATATTTTTGTTAAAATTTCGCTAGTTATTTTATAAAGAAGTATTATAATTTTTTAAAAAATCAATTCCGTCTTAGGTAAACAAAGTAGAATTTTGTTTTAGTTAACTAAATTTAATTAATGAATTAATATTTGAAAAAACTGTTTTAACACCAAGTGTAATCCTATACAAGTTTAAAAAAATGTATTTGAAGACAAAAAAAAATCACTAGAACAACTTACTGGCGCCATCTATTGCAGCTTTTTCTTACTTCATCAGAAATATCGCAGAATAACTTTCAAATTAAAAAGTAAAATTTCATTAATGTATTAATATTTGAAAAAAAAACTGTATTAACATCAAGTGTCATCCACTAGAAGTTTTAAAAAATGTATTTGAACTTCAGTGGATGAATTAAAAGTATTTTATTAACGATTGAAAATTTGAACACAATATAAATAAATAAATAAATATATTTATATAGGGAGAGAGGGAACAAATAGTGGACTCAAAATTAATTGCTTCGAAACTATGAATGTCTTCCGGAGCTGTAATTAAAATCATTCATAAGTATTTGAAAGTTAAAAAAAACAGATTTTTAACCTATAAAGTTCGTCTACTTTTTTAAAACACATTGTTGAAAGAAAAGTTAATTATTGAAAATTTTGTAAAAAAGCACTTAGCTGCTGAGAAAGGGAAATTTTTGGTAACATTCGATGTGACATGGGTATATTTAAGTGATTGAAATAAAAGAAGATCAATTTTCTATTGCTCAACTGACGGGAATGACCGTACGAAATGCTTTCGTCAGTTTACAGTAAGGTTACCAAAGGGATTCATGATATTTGTAGGATTTTCTAACAACGGCAAATTAAAAATCAAAAAAGTCTCAAGTAAAATCAAAATTAATTCACTCTACTATCAGCAGAATATTTTAGAACCAATTTTTGAAGAAATTCCAACCTTGTATAGAAAGGGCATTAATAAAGTTGAGCTTCATATGGACAAAGCCTCTAGTCGCACGTCTAAGTCAACTACCTCCTTTTTAGAAAAGAAAGTATAAGAAACAGGAATAAATTGCATACCATTTGATGAAATGCGTGTAAAATCACCCTACGCTTCTCCAATGAACTTTTGCGCTTTCTGTTTATTAAAACGAGCCTTAGAAAACTGGCATTCAAGAACACTGAACAGACTTTGAAAAACGGTCCAAGCGGAATGGAGTAAAATTTGAATGACAGTACTAAGAAAAAGTTTACTTTCATGAAAAATTCGAGCTAGAGCGATTGTCAAAAATGATGGCTATCGGGTAGCAGCCAATTGTCACAAAAGTACGGTATTTATTGATAAAAATTAACTATCACAATCGTTCCTATAAAGTGCGAATGATCTTCTGTATTTCGATTTGAGATTTCAAGAGTTTTAAAGTTATATATATACTATTTTGAAAAAAAAATTTTTTTCCATGTAATATATAATATCAATGTAATTTGATAAATAGGCAGTCAATTGGATTAATTTTAGAACACGATTTTCAGGTAAATTTTTAATAGGTCAAATGGTGAATCAAAAATTAGGAATTCGGGGATTTTAGGCACATCACATGATTTTATCTTTTCTTATTTTAGGTTGTTTGACCGAGGTTGTTGAACCTTTCATCAGACATCAATTAACCAAATTCTGGCAATATGTCAAATAAAACTGGCCTAACTGTATTTTGGCAGCCTATCAAATAAGACATTTTAACGATGAGATTGAATTCGCTTAGAAATTTTCTCATCTAACCTTTCAACAGAAAGACTCGTCGAATTTCGGTGATAGATAGCTACTAAAAATGTGCTTCTTTTAAAAAAGTAATTTCTTAATCTTAATACTTTTTGAAAAGCTTTCGAGCGAGCGGAAGGTTTTATAGCACTTTTAGTAAAAATATGTGTGTTCCATAAAAAGAATATCGTAAAATCCTGCTTATAACGCGCTTTTTTAACACAAAAAATAGGATCGAAATTTACGAGTTCGCGTTATACACCGGGAATGAAAATGATAGCTTTAAAAATAAAGAAAAAAGATGAGAATAAAAATTAGACTTCTAAATAGATCGGAATTGTGTTTATTTAAAAGAAATGTCATTCCTAATGAACTTGAAGGGTTGTACTTATAGAAGTATACTATTTTTTAAAAATCAAGGATAATACCTCGAATAAATGATTTCAAAACAGGATAGCATTGAACAGATACATTTCAGCTTCCTTCCTAAAAAGGGGGTGCGTATTATGCGGAGAATATACCTTAAAATTAAAAGATGCAGCTTAAAAGTATAGGTGCGTTTTATACACCGGATTTTGCAGTATATAATTTGAGGATCTGAATGCCATAGCAGAAGGATAAGAGAATTTAATTTTAATCCTAAAAATAAAATATAACCGTGGATAATAGAAGAATATGGGTACCCCAAATGTTTTAACAGGAAAAACGCACTAAATCAGGGGGTCCAACCCAAATGATCTTGTGGGCCACTTCGGAAAAAACATAATGTCGCGGGCCGCACATAAAAATATGTACCTTTATATCAGATTTGGAAAAAAAACCCATTTATTGGAGTAAAAATTTAAAATAGAATGAATTATTATTATTGTTTTCATTATTTTTCATGTATACAGACATAAATAATACAATAATGCAATGATCAAATAATGTTTAAAACGTTACAGTGTGTTGCCATTTTCTTGAAAATTGCGGTGTCCTATTGAATTGATCTTTCGTTACTCATTGTTGAAATTTGATAGTGCTGTCATTCGCAAACGAATAAGTATACATTGTCCTTTATCTTTACCGTTCTGAATATTTTTTTTAAGATTTAAAAAGCATCTCTGACTGCCCCTTGCTTTTTGGGCACTCACAACAGAAAAGGAGGAGGAGAAACGAAAGTCGCCCTCACAGAGAATCATGTATCATCAATAGTAAGAGATATATATGCATAATGCAATTCGAAATTTATAAAAAAAGTAATTTACTATAGTAAAATCAAATGTAACTGTTTGATAAAATATAAATCTATTTTAATCTAAAGGACATTTCTATTATCAAAAATGATTTATTTTAAAACAAGAACAGGTAACAGGCAAATACATAGTGTATATGTAGTGTATATATATATATATATATATATATATATATATATATATATATATATATATATATATATATATATATACATACATAAATTTCCGCTCAAATAAATTTCAAAATGGAAAAACTTTAAAAATCTGATGTTTAGAAATTTTTAAAATCAGTCGATGGGCCGCAACTTACGTACTGGCGGGCCTCGTGTTGGACACCCCTGCACTAAATTACTGCAAAAATATTTACTAGAGCAGTTTTTGCTGACAATATTAACTCCCTGATCAAATGTGTTCAAAAAGTATGACTATACTTTCAAAAATTAATAAAAATAAGTAAATCAAGATTTCCACTTGTATTCCATAAAGACAACCCTTAAGTTTTGTGAAATGAAGTGCAAACTTGATGCCTCAGTGTTCCGCTTTTTTAACATTCTCTTTTCGAAATGGTTTCACCAGAAGGACAATCGCAAGTTGTAGCTTGGTTTATCAAATGTACTTCCGCTGAATATGTACTGCGTAACTGGGGCATCACGGCACTTGGAGTTCGGAAGTGAGAAAAAGTTCTCCGATAGAGATGAATAGAAAGAGGAAGTCCAACAGAGCGTGTCTCCCAGATCTCTAGACATAACGCTTTTGGTCTTCATCTTGTAGGAATACGTGAAAAACAAATCTTTAGTTAGTGACTCTGATGAATGAAAAGTCGAAATGCAGTGGATATTCAGAATGTGGATTTTGCAATGCTTCATAGAAAGTGGTTAGAAGTTTGTATGGACTAGATGTGTTGCACGCAATTAATGGTGCGCACATTGAAATCGCACGAAAAAGCATTGTAAAAGAGCTTTAATGTTTTCTTTATAGAACAAACAAAAAACAAACAGCAAGTGAATATTTTTATTTATTAATTTTTTTTGTAATTAATTTTTGAATGTGTAGTCATACTTTTCAGACCTCAAGTACTTTTTCCATATGCAGAAATATTTTTCATACTCCCCTTTTTTACCGTATCCCCTTGAAATACACATTCAATTAATTTAGGATTTTAAGATTAGAAGTTAAATTATGCTTTAATTAGTAAAAATGGCATCCAAATAAAAAATATAAGCAAAAGATAAATAGGAAAAATGGCAAGACACATGATTTTTTTATTCATTTAAATCTGTTTAAAGCCACGAATCACGATCAGTCAATTATAAAAAGAATACATTTTTACAAAAAAAAAGTTTTTACTTATTTTAAAAATTAAAACTAGTTCCTTTCAGTCTAATACTTTTGCGATTAAAAAAAATACATGAAATCAGGGTACTTACATCAGCATTCTGTACATTTGGTGATGGCAGAGTCATATAAGCCCCAGTTTTGTCTTTTCCGACAGTCAATCCTACAAAAGAAAGGAATAATCATATCTTGGCATCAATTAACCTAACAAATAAATAGATTATGTAACTTACTTTTGTTATATATTCAGTATTCAAATATATTCAATTTAAAATACACTTAATGTTGTTGCTGTTTAATTATGTACGCACGGATTTAAAAGTCGCATTATTATTAAAACAATATGATAAGAAGTATTGATTAAGATAACTCTAAATTTTTATGTTTTTTTACAAAAAAAAAGCATCCTTACAAATTAAAATTTTAACTACATTTCATATCTTTAATAACAAGAATATACTTTTCATAATTTAATGTATACATATAATTAAATCACACATAATCTGTATTGTAAAAAGTGGAATCAAGAAGGAATTATTCGAATAAGACGAAAATTCGTATCCTCATACCTTAGAATATCCTAAGTGTATTAATATTTGAAGGCCATTAACTGACTGGCTGGGACTCCAGGGCATCGCGACAGAACATTCAGATGTTGTATTAAACCTTCTAATGGTAAGGCATGAAAATGGACTTGCACGAAAATGTAGTTTCGTCGATTTACGCCACGTTGACTGTAAGATGGTTTCGCAATTTTACGAGGACATTCGATTGGACTTAGGAAATCGATGACGCTGTTTCAATAATTGTGTTATTAGATTGCTTCGTCACAAGAGTAGGAGATTGTATCAATATATATATGTATATATATATATATATATATATATATATATATATATATATATATATATATATATATATATATATATATATATATATATATATATATATATATATATATATATATATATAATAAGTAAGTCAGGAAAGGAGCAGGGAGAGAGAAAGAGCAGTATTGTGAGATTGTAGCGAGGAATAGCGTGGTTTGGTTACAGATCTCTCGACATTAAGGGCAGAGCAATGCTAACGTTTGGCGATGTTGGCAGGGATGTGTAAGCCATAGCCATGGAGATCTTCACGTTTAACATTGTGATAGACGATTTCTATTTTCAGCCCCTGATGCTTCTTTATCAACGATCCGATGTGTGATCTGGATACCAACGACTGTAATTACGATCGATAGGCGATTTAGCGAACAAGGGCTATTGTGCCGATTGCCTTTCTCCGTTGCACACTAGTAGGTACTTCTGCGGGCAGGGGGTAACCTAGTGGTTAAAGAATCGGACTCCAGACCAGAAGGCTTGGGTTCGATGCCCGATGCAACCAAACACCCTCCGAGTACACACGGAGTACGTGCTCGTTAAATCAGTGCGTCCGAAAGTCTTGTGGACTGAATCACGAGTGCAGGGGACTGGAGAATATTTCTCTCCCCTTCAGTTCCATGCCAAAATTGTGGAGGTAGAGATAGGTGGAAGCCGCTAAGCCGCTATTGAACCACTTTGACAGATGTCTCCAATAAATGTCAAATTAAGTTAGCCCCTTTTCCGAGAAGGCTCGCCCCTTGCCACGATGAATTTCGTGGGCCTCGTTCTGCCTACGTCAGACAGGTGGCATTAGCCCCAACAACACAACAGGTACTTTTGCAGTGCTGTCGAATGCATTCTACTTGGATTCTCCCTGGAATATAACTGTTTTCAGCGACGAGTGACTCCCATTACCCCCCCCAACCAGCGAATACGTACCTGAAATCTTATAGGAGCGCTCTATAATACTAATGGCCTACCACATAGCTTGATAGCTGGGAGTTATGGTATGGGATGTCATTTCATTTGACAGCTGGAGCCTTTGGTTGTCATTACGAAAAGCTCCGAACAGCACAGCTGCGTAGCTTACTCTTAATTATTTAGACCCTTGGCTTTATATTCACCAGATAATGCTCTGCGACACATGACATACATTTTTACTGTTTATTATGATGCTTTTAAAACTTACATATTAATCGTAATTTCCAGGCCAATAGAGTATATTTAGGTCCCTGTGAGCTGAGGTCTACAATCGTTTCTGGATCACGTAGATCTAACTTGCCAATTGGAAAGTATATTGCAAGCCATCCTGCAGGATGACATTCGTCATCACTACGATACAATGTTCAGCAAGATAACAGCTTTCATTAGAGTCAGAGATGGGTCGATGGGTTTGTGAAATTGTTTAGCATATTACAAAATCTGGAGCACTCCTAAGTGTTTTTGTAACTACTATTTAAGATACAATTATGGTTCATTTTGAAAAATAAACGCTGATTAAATTTTAAACTTGGAATCTAATTCCTAATTATTAAGATGCTTTTCTTCCTTTAAAATGTGATTCAAATGCATTTTTTATGGTCGTAAAATAAACGTTAAAATCACTGTATCCTAGTTGTAGAATACTGATTTAGTTACTAAAGATCTTAGTTCCATTAAAATTTGCTATGTGTGTGTGTAAGGTTTTTCTATAAAATGGATCAAAACTTGGTATATTCTTACGTATTTTTGTTTAAAAACTAATAAAATAGCTAACATTTCAGGTAATCTGAAAGTGGCTCGTTCATCGTCAGTAGTTTTGTATAAGGTTCAACAAAAAAAAATCGTTTTCATCAAGTTATAAAAAATATTTTTAGTTATGAATTTTAAATTATCTTGGAACAATATTAGACTGCTTAAAATGAATAATTAGTAAACAATCTTGTATCAATGTATCATATGATAATTTTCAATTTTACAAATAATTTCTACGTTTTTTACTACTTTCGTTCGTACCGAATTAACCACTGTTTTAAAAGTAAAATTTTAAATTTTATTGAATTATGCACAGTACGATAACTAATTTATATATAAAATTCAAGACTAACAAAAATTCTTATTTTAATTTTAATGTACTGTATACTTTAAAAAATTCAGATTTCTTGAAGAACAAAATATTTAAGTATTATTGGAATAATACCCTTTCTCATTTTTATACGAAAATCCGATTTTTATATTTATGTGATTAAAATTATTATAACACAGTTGAAGTTTTAGCTTAAATTTTTATTTCTATAGAAACTGCTCTGAATAAAAAAATAGCTGACCATAATTGTTGTTATATCAATTTTTACGCTGTAAAGTTATGATATAATTAATATAAATGAAATGAGATGCATTGAAAACATTTTTAACTTGACAAAAAAAATAGATAGTGGTATTTTTCAATTGTGTAAATAATTTATAAATGTTAAAATAAATAGTTAAAGTACTTAATAATTAATTATAAATCGTAGTTACAGTTTTTAAATTTTTATCAGTATTTATGTTCACCTTTATTAGTATATCCTGCAAATGAAACATATAACAATGTAGCTATTTCGTATGAAAAAATAAGTGTTGGAAAATTCAATGCGATATAGTGTTTTCAAAGAATGTAAGACAGAAAACAAATTGGAAACGGATATTGATTTACGTAACAAATTTAAGGAAAATATATTTATGAATTAAAAGAATATATATTTTTTTAAGCAGAATATTTTTATGCAAATTGAAGTTGATTTTTCTATCAGATTCGTAATTTTACTTCTTTCACACTGTTATAAAGACACATTGACGCAATTCATTAAACATTAATGAAAAATCAAAAGAAGAAGGAATGAATCCTAAATTAATAATGGCTTTATTAAGAAATTTGATTAAATATGGAGTCGAAATAACGCGCAAAAGAAATGAAGAACGAAAAACGAGACAAAGAAATATCAGGAAAGGCAAAATATTGGAGAAATAATATCACGAATAAATGCTGAAGAAATTTAATTGAATTTTTAACGCATTTCATATGTTTCAGAAAGTGTCAAAATTACTGAACGGCAGATTAAAAATCTTTCCTCTTATCGTAATAAAAATCTTTTACTCCGCATGAATGAAATGTTTGTTTCTTATGGTTATTCTATTGTTCATTATTCTACGAACAATTAATTTAATTGAAAGTTTTTATCGAAATTTTATTAAGTAAATATTATAAACTGAATACTTAATGAGACATGACACGATTTAAATCAAAATTTGGTACTTACGTATTATCGCAACCTGTTGGCGACATTATAAATATTTATTAAACGCAGCACATATTTTCCAATTCAGCTCGTATGCCACATAAGAAATTGGTGTTGCCAACTTGGCGAGTTATTAATAGAGTTGGCGATTGTTCCGATAATACGTAAGTACCCAAAATTTTTGATATAATGGTTTTCAGGAATTTTTTTACTGCCTCCTACGTAGATGTAGAACAGTTTTTGTGCTTAAAATACGACAAAACGCTAATTATTTTTAATATTTTTAAAAAAAATTAAAAAATTTATGAAGTGACTTTATTTTAAAAAATGCTACTACTCCCGTTTAATAATTAACGAATACATATATTTTGATTTAAAAGCACGTCGAACTATGTTTGACAAAAGTTGGTATGGGCTTTGTAATAACATGATTGATTTTCGTAAAATACCCCCTTTTTATGGTTGTTAAATGAAAATCCCTTGAAAAATAGATAAATTCCAAAAACAACTATTCTTTGTATGCCAACTTTTGTTACATGTATTGATAGCAATAGTTAGAAAAAAGCATTTAGTGAACAGAAAAAAAGTTTTAGCATTTTAAAGGAAGACAAACTACCGTAAAATCTAGCGCATAACACGCACTTTGAACACAAAAAATAAGATCGAAATTTATGGGTTCCCTGTTATACGCCGGGTATAAAAATTATAGCTTTGAAAATTTTTTAAAAAAAGAGATGAGCATAAGAAAAAATTAGGTTTCTATTTACGTCGAAATACTGTTTATTTAAAAGAAATGATATTCCTTATGGGCTCTTGTTCTAGAGGTATACTATTTTTTTTTCTAAGGCTTGAAATAATATCTTGAATAAATTTCAAAACGTAAGATCATTACACGCTACATTTCAGGTTTCTTCGTAAAAAAGAGTGTGAACGTTATGCAGCGAATATACCTTAAAATTAAAAAATGCAACTTGAAAGTATAGGTACGCGCTATACGCCGGATTGTACAGTAGTTATTTTTCTTCTGAGATTAAACAGGTTAAAGTTTTTGTTTGCCATTGGTATGTGAATGAAACGAAGCATAAAAGTTGTCATAACTTATTAACTATTAACCAGTGGCGCACACAACGGGGGGGTCCTGGGGGTCCGGACACCCCCAAAGCCCTTGATTTTTTACCGATTGATTATAATTCTAAGTATATAGTACGTAAAATTTAATTAAGTATTTGATGTTAATGAATATTTTATTAATTAATGCTAATTATTTATTCAATAATTAGTTTTTTACTCTGTTTTGTTATCGACAAAATCAGAAGGAGCATGATACAAGAATGGTGAGCTTCCAACCCCGGACCCCCTTGAAAAATTCCTGTGTGCGCTACTGCTATTAACAATAGTTAACTTATTAACTATTAACATTATTTAACTTATTAGCTATTAACATTATTTAACTTACTAACTATTAACATTATTTAACTTATTAGCATTATTTACTTATGATTTATTAACATTATTTAACTTATTAACATTATTTAACTTATGATTTATTAACATTATTTAACTTATGATTTATTAACATTATTTAACTTATTAGCTATTAACATTATTTAACTTACTAACTATTAACATCATTTAACTTATTAGCATTATTTAATTTATTAACATTATTTAACTTATTAACTATTAACATTATTTAACTTATTAATTATTAACATTATTTAACTTATTAACTATTAACATTATTTAACTTATTAATTATTAACATTATTTAACTTATTAACTATTAAAATTATTTAACTTATTAACTATTAACATTATTTAACTTATTGACATTATTTAATTATTAACAACATTTAACTATTAACATTCTTTAATTATTAACTATTAACACATTTAACTTATTAACACTATTTAACTAATAGCTGTTAAATTTTATGAGATTATTGAAAAATATATAAACAATAATTTAGGCAAAAAAATTTGGTTCGATTTTGTGACCGATTTTTGTCACTTGAATCATACCCATAAAAAGTGTAATAATTATGTTTCAGTTCTATTTAAGAATTTGTTTCTCAAAATAAATTTGTAAAAGTGAAGCTAAAAGGTATTTGAAATTTTTTTAATACTATTAAACTTACAGTTAAGAAAGGAAATATTTTATTGCTAAAATATCTCTAAGAAAAATTGGAACATATTACTAGAACTAAGCGAAAAATAATGTTAAGGAAAATGGTAAATTGGATTCCTATTTAAAACCAAATATCCCTGCCATAAAAAAATAATATAATAAGTAAATATGCTTCTCAAGAAGTTTATTTTTTTTTCATGGCGAATTTATGGTATGCTTTACTTCAAATCTTCACTTTCTTGTCATTGATTGAAAGCTTATATAAGTAGGTTGTGTTAGCAGCCAGTGTGATTGTACTTGACATTTTTTCTGTTAGTATAACTCAGAGCTTCTAGTTAATAACCTGTCACTTTATTGTAATATAGTTAAATATATCTTAGTAAAGAATATATAATTTAATATGGTTATAATTTTATTAAAAAGAACTCGTTATTATATACACTCAAGAACATTGAAAATAGCGACCCAAGAAGGAAGCTAAGTACAATCGCGGAACTTTGCAAATAAGTACAGCGTAATGTGATAAGCAAATGATCCAAGTATTGTGCCAAAACGCATGCTCATACACGCCGAGGTGGCGCTACAATCAGGAAGAGGGTGCTATATAAGCCAGCGCAAATTCAAAGATTTATAAACGTGTCGATTACCCGCCGATTGTAGGAAGACTTTGGTAAGCGAAACATGCCAGGTAAACGTGCTAGAAGACATTTCTCACAGTTAAGCGAGTTTGAGAGAGGCCTGATCATCGCTGGTCGACGCGCCGTGTTGCTGGCCAGGTGAATCGTTCGGAGTGTACCGTTAGAAATTGTTGGGAGCAGTAGACACGAGAATGTACCCACGTGCGGAAAACCGGGTCTGGAGCGACCAGGAAGACCACGAGGAGAGAGGATCGAAGGAAGGTGTGGCAAGCACTTGTTGACCCCACAGTGACTCATTCAACGATACGAGCAGATGTAGGCGTAGCAATTGTTTCACAAACAATTTCCAGACACCTTTCAGAAGCAAATCTTAAATCCAAGCGCCCTTTTCGTGCACTCTCTTTAACACCGGAACATCGGCAACTGCATCTACAGTGGTGCTAAGCCAGATCAATGTGGAATGTCACAGATTGGCAAAAGTTTGTGTTTAGTGATGAATCCCGGTTTGTTTTGGGGACAGATGATAACTGTGTACGGGTGTGGAGGCGCCCTGGTCAGCGGTACAATTCCCCACACTGTTCTACGTCACACTGCCTGCACTGCTGGTGTAATGGTCTGGGGCCCCATAGCTTATGATAGCCGGTCCACTTTAATTGTGATGCGTGGAACTTTAACGGGCCAACGTTACGTTGATGATATTCTTCGACCCCATGTAGGACCTTTCCTAAATGGTCTCCCAGGGGCAATTTTCCAGCAAGATAATGCTCGTCCGCATACAGCAAGAGTTGCTCAAGACTTCCTACGTCATTTTCAGACTCTTCCATGGCCAGCCCGCTTCCCCAATTTGTTCCCTGTAGAGCACGTGTGGGATCAGCTAAAACGGCAGATGCCATCGTGTCACTCTGTACATGAATTAGAGTTGGCTGTTCAAGATTTGTTCACCCATCTGCCTCAGGACAACATAAAGTGTCTAATCAACTCAATGCCAGACCGTGTGGCGGCATGTATTGCAGGTCCAACGTGCTATTGAAGTTGCCCAGTATTTGTGTCGTTGCACACCCTGTATTCATTTAATTGTCTTGTTTTTGAGATCAAGTGGATCTCTCATCTGTGTCATTATGTGTATTAAATTTCATTTCAATCCGATGCTTTCTTCTTGGGTCGCTATTTTCAATGTTCCTGAGTGTATATGGGCAAAGTTGATTTTTTTCACGAAAGGTTTAAATTACTTTTTATTAATTTATTGTTTTTATTGAAAGTGAATGTTCTTCCTAAATTGCATTTTGAAAAGGGGGAATTATGGTCTCACATATTCTAAAAAAAGAAACTTAATCAACAAATTAATTATTTTCCCACACAGTTTAAAGAGACATATAAAAGTGCTAAAAATATTATGTTTAATAATTTGTTAGAACATTAAAAGAAAGCTTTTTAATTAGAGAGTAATTTTAATTTATTTACTCTTACTAACGCGAGTGAAGTATCACTATAAAATTTTATTGGTAACACATTTTTAATACATTTACTAATATTGTTGACCATATATTCAAATTTTATGATTCTAGATTGTATGATAATTTTTACTTCCTGAAACTATGCATTATAACCAATAAAGAAAATTAAGGTGGCCGTTAAAAAATGTGGACAAAAATTTAAAAAATGAAAAATTCTTTAAGGTGCATCTTAGCTAATTTTGAGAAGTCTTGGATTCCAGAAATCCCTCTCACTACTCCATTTTTAAAGAAAATATTACTCAGTCATGAAACTTAAACTGGAAACATGACAGTTAATTAAAAATTTTATCAGTTAAAAATTTGAAAAAATATATATTTGAAATAGCATAACAAATTCGTTATATTTTCTATCTTTTCAACTCTATATGATTGCAAGTAATTATATTTTAAAAAAAAGATATTGTTTCTTATAACTGACATATATATATATATATCTTAGCTGTCCTAAGTCAGCAATGTTTATACTACTGCATCATCTATTTTATAATTTTTAATCTAGTGTCCTTTATTACTGCCTCTGAGTTTTTTTTTTCGAATGTGATCGATGGATGTTGATCTTTTTTTTGTAGAGAATTAGACATATATATATATATATATATATATATATATATATATATATCTTAGCTGTCCTAAGTCAGCAATGTTTATACTACTGCATCATCTATTTTATAATTTTTAATCTAGTGTCCTTTATTACTGCCTCTGAGTTTTTTTTTTCGAATGTGATCGATGGATGTTGATCTCTTGTTTGTAGAGAATTAGACATATATATATATATATATATATATATATATATATTCATTGATTTTCTTACCTTTGAATGAATATATTTTAATGTCTCCAAAATATTTGTCAATATCATATTTAATTTAAGAAAGAACGCTATATTAAGAAGATTCTATATTTGTGTATTTTTGAAAATGAATTTTTATTATTAAAGTGCATATACCCTTGACTTTTATTATGTTGTTATTGCTTTTCTATAGCAGGTACTCTGTAGATATGCAGGGAAAGATTATTTACCAGGGAGAAACGTGAATATATACTGCATAATACTGAAAATGCGGCACCAAAGGACTGGGCAGAAAATTTTGCAAATTTCAAGGGAGCGCACCTCACCCAAATGCAAATGAAAATCTTCTGCATTTCGAGACATATTGAATAGGATGTAAGAAAAGGAACTTGTGCAGAATGTCCATTTTCAGTACGATTATTTTTGTCAAGGAAATCATTGGTGAATTTATTTATCTCCGAGGCTAGCGCGGTGTAAAATTTTAGAGAATGGGGTGTTGTACTCGTAACTTGACCGTGGTTAAAAATTACGAGGTGCATTACCAATAGTTCAAGTGTAGCTTCAAATTGTGACGTTAATAAACCCTTACTTTTACTACAGAGAACACGTTTAATAACGAAGAAAGCCAGGCCATTGTCAAAAGAGGAAGTTTCTGCAGACAGATGATTTTACAAAGGGAATAGTGTTTGAGCTAATAAATACAGTTTGGTTCATGTGTCAAATCTCAGCTGAGATCCACCTTAACGCGGTCACTATACGCAGTCTTTGCTAAAGGTGGTTGGAGCAAAGAAAATTGGCAAGTTACAGGGAAGCTGGTGCGACCTGATCGATGTTCATGCATGTATCAACGCATTCACGCGGCGGAGGCCCTGCAAAACCACTTTTACTGCTCTTTTGCAGCATGCGTAGGATACCCTTGATGTTCTAGTCTCACCCATAACCATTACCCAGCGATTTATTGTTAATGTCCTGCATTCATAGCGTCCATTAAGAAGACTGCCATTAACTCCACTGCTGAAAAAATTCCATTTGCAATGATGTTGGGCTAGAGCAACGTAGATAATGTAATGGTACACAAATTTTTCTCAAATGGTTCATGCTTCTGTTTGTCTAATGATAGCCACCATGTACGAGGGTAGTGTCGACGAAGTGACAAGCCCTATCCAGTCGTAACTGGGCGACGTTCCACAAATAAATAGCATCATGGCTTGAGACACTAACGCATACACACGATAGTAGATCACTACTAATTCACATTCAAAACACTATGATAACCCAACGATACGGGGAGGATGTGCTGCTGTTGGCGGTATTCCTCTTTCTTCGGGGAGTACCCAATGTCTTTTACCAGCAACCCAATAACGCCCGAACGCACACTACACTATCAGCCAACTTGTTCAGTAAGATGTACAGATGCTTCTCTAGCCACCATTCTTCCCTAGTTTCAGACCAATCAAATGCGCCTGGGATGTGATTATGTTCTATTACCGCCATGTTCAGAAGACGAACAGGCAATGAATGCCAAGTATCAGGGTGTCATCAGCGGTGTATCTTTGTCGGCGATCGTCCACACAGTCTGACGTTGTTTTCGGTCTGTGTTACGAGTATCATTTCAAAATGAGTATTGCTCGTTAGTGTCTTCCTTTGTTTCCCGAGTTTCTTCGTTTTATGGTTACTCTTCCTTGGTGTTACATTTCTAACGTATCATAGTATATATATATATATATATATATATACTAGCAGTTACCCACCCGCTTCATTGAGTATTTCACGATATTGTATATATGTATACTGTTTACATATATATTAATTATTGATATCTAGCGTTAAGAATTCGATTGCATTAAAAAATATATTTATAGCTGTTACACTCTCGCCCCTTGATATAAAAAGAACATAAATTATAATATCTAATTTCTATTTACATCTAAAATAGAAGTAGAAAGATTTTTTTCGCTCACTTAACCTAATAATCAAGTGAATTTCCACCAAAGCAACTTTCAGTGGATCTCTACTCCATAAAATAAACATGTGTGCTAAATTTCAAGTCTAAATCTAACAGATCAAAAACGGAATTTTTATCATCAATACCTCGTTGACAGCATTCTTAGCGGATTTCAATTCAACAAAAGAAGCATGCAAACCAAATTTTATTATTATAGTCTCAGAAGTTCAAAAACGGGAATTTTGTCTATCAATACGGCCCAATAGCTCTTCCCGCTTCCCCCTGGAGTTGATTTCCGTAAAATCCATTCTTAGTGGAACTCTATTCAACTATAAAGAAAAGTGCTCAACAAATTTCAAGTAAATGAGTTAAATTCAAAAACAGGAATTTTTCTATAACACGCCTTAATCCCTCGCAAACCCACTCCTTTGGGGGTCCGTTTTCGCAAAATTCTTTGTAAAAGGAACTTTATTCCATGAACGGAATATACCTTCTAATTTTCAAGCAGGTGTTTCTATTAGTTGAAAAGTGGAAATATTTATCTATTATACGCCCCTTAAACCCCCTCAGTGACCCTTGGGGATCAATTTTCCCCAAAATTATTTTGTAGCGGATCTCTACACCATGAAAGGATTTCACCTACCAAATTTTAAGACTGTACGTCTAATAGTTTAAAAATGGAAATAATTATCTATAACGCCGCTTAAGCCCCCGCAACGCCACTTAGGAAACGATATTCACAAAACCCATCTTACGGCATATCTCTAATCAGTGAATGGAATCTGCTTACTCAATTTCAAGATTTTACGTCTAATAGTTTAAAAAAGGAGTTAATTGCCTATAACGCCCCTTAATTCTCAACAACGCCACTTGGGGTCGATTTTAACAAAACACATTTTGCAGCGAATCTGTACTCTATGAAAGGAACCCGCTTACCAAATTTTAAGACTGTACGTCTAATAGGTTAAAAATGGAAATAATTATGTATAACGCCCCTTCAGCGCCCTCTACGCCCCTTGGAGGTCGATTTTTGTAAAAATCATTATGTAGGGAATCTCTACTTTATGAAAGAAATCTGTGTACCAAGTTTCACGACTGTACATCTAATAGTTTAGTAATGGAAATAATTATCCATAACACCCCTTAAACCCCCGTAACGCCCCTTGGGTTTCGAACTTTGCAAAATCCGTTCTTAGCTGACGTCTACTCCATGAAGGGAACCTAATTACCGAATTTCACGTCGGTAGGTTTAATAGTTCAGAGATATCGTGATTAGTCAGTGAGTGAGTGAGTCGCTTTTCTCCTTTATGTATATATATATATATATATATATATATATATATATATATATATATTATATATATTATATATATTATATATATATTATATATATATACATACATACATATATATATATCATACTAAATTTTTTCATATTAAAAAGAGAAGTATATTATATGTTTTAATTATATTTTGTAATTTAGATTTAATTTGAGTAGTATAAAACTTTTCTTAGAACTTTTTAATACAGATAACAAAAAGTTTCAGCTACATAAAAATACAAACAATATAATAATTTATTTGAGGATTATCTCTCTCTCTCTCTCTCTCTCTCTCTCTCTCGATTGAGAGATAAAATCCCTTTAAAACTAAACCACATCTATTGTAGACATTTTTATTCTAGGGATAAAGTCAAACTCAAGTAATAGTTTTAAGAGAAATGCTTCAGGGTAAAAGTGCTATTCTTCGGAAACTTTTGAAATTTTCACTAAGTACAATTTATCTGAGAATTTTCTAAGTGAAATTCTTTTTTTAAACTAATAAACAAACATAGACTTTTGTAAAATTTATAGTGTGAAACACATAAAAAAAATTGTAAAATGCTTTTTAAAAGAAAATCTTTTAGGAAACTAGTACTTTTTTTTAACCTGGAAAACAATAGATACGTGCCGTCTAAAACTTAAGTAAAAAACCTGTATATTTTTCGAAATTTCGAGATTTTTGAAATTACTTTTAAAATCTTAAAACATTTTTTAGATCCCCTAAATATTGTTTCTTGATTATTTCAAGATGGTTCACAAACAAAAATTTAATATTGTATTTGAGATATCCTGCGATGGCTGGCATTTTTTAGGTATATAGTATTACTACATAGTTTCATATTTATAAAATTCTGCCGCCTATCCGGTATTGTGGTTCGTGACGCTGACTGTGGTGCCGTAGAGCCTCTGTTCGAATCCCGGAGAAGGCATGGGTGTTTGTAAATGTATAATGCCTTCGTGGTATGGGGGTACTCTAAACAGCCGTCGAGCAGCAAATCCTCTCGTGTAGTTTGTGGAAGGGGAAGAGAGGTGGAAAGCCCCTGACCACCCCAGAGTTTTATTCCTCAAAATTGGGGTGGAACCGAGTAAAATCGTACTGTTACCTACATGGTGCTCAAGGCTAACGATAGACGTAAAAATCTAGCCCTTAGCCACAATGAATTTCGTGTACCTTGATATGATGTTACTGCCGATCAGGTGGCACAAGCAACAACAACAAATTTAAAATTCTCAAAATATAAAAGAATATTACTTAACCTAAACTATGTTTTAAACAAATCAAAGCATCAGCTGAATTGTAATTTTCTCCATTTGACCATGATTTTTTTCGTTTTTATAAGACTTATGCTTGCTCAATTGCTTGATTACTGGTTGAAGAAAGAAAAAAAACGAATTTTAATAATGTTTTCCAGTGATTCCCAAAGCGGTCTATATCGACTTGTCAGGAGCCTACGATGGCCTGCAAGGGGTCTACGTCAGGAGAAAAAAAATTAGGGGTCCATGAGGTGTAAATGGGGGTCTACAATTGAGGCTCTTATTTAACCAGTTTGTAACTTAATTTTAAATTTCGATGAACGGAATGAATATTACACGTACACAGGGCCGTTACTTATTTACTTGCGTAATATCTTATACTAATATAAACATATCTATCTATTTCGAATTATGAAATATCGTGAGAAAGTTTTTAATTGCTTTTCCTAGTGAAAAGGAATTTCAGCACGGTTGCCAATCTTCATAACAAAAAAAAATGAATGCTACTAACTGAGGAGATGTAGAGTTCAACTTAACAAAATTGATGCCAAATATTGAAAATTTGTTAAAAAGCATTACATTCATCCCTCCCAATAAAATCATTGGTTTGTTGCTCAGTTATTTTATGTAACAGGTACTAAATTTTAACACAATTAATAAATTTTAAAAATTAAGATATAAATATTTTCTTAAGTTTTTTATTCTACACTATGCTACAATTAAACATTTAAAGCTTATAAAGTTAGTAGCTCCATACCAGCTATCAAAAACATTTGAGTTGATGAATTTGCTAAAATTCAATATTAAGTAAGCAGGGGTCTACCTTAAACCGGAAAACGTAGCAAGGGTTTGTTGTTATTGGCGTGTGTTTTTTATCCTGGGAACATATGAAATACAAGTGAAGAAGAACAGAAAGCATACAATACAACAGAAGAATATACACATTTATTACAGATAATGATCCCAGCAAATAATAAGAAGGGGTCGACTTCTTTTGCGAAGATACAACCCTGTCTTACTCGGTATTCGAACTCGAACCCACTCGGTTACAAGCCGAGGGTCATAGTCACCATACTGGCTGGGCGACAAGGCAAGGGGTCTATGAGACAAAAACGTTCGGGAAACTCTGATGTATTCAATACTTTAAATTCATATTTCTTTATGCAATTTGAAGGTAGGCGATATATAAATGAGAGGGAAAGATAGCCAATTAAAAAAAGTTTTCATGCTACAAACCCTGTTTTTATTTTGTCTTTTAAAATGGAACTATTGCAAAGAAGTTTTTAATTTTTAATGTGTTTCATGCATTCTCTTTAGTAGTAAATGAGAAATAATTTAAAACTAGATCTATAAAATTCATTTAAGTCCCGAATTACTGAGTTATTACTAAAGTATAAGTAATTTAAAAGGGAGTGATCGTAAATAGATAATGAAATGACTCGATACTAGCTGGGAGGCAAACTGGTAATGTCTATAACTAGTTATCGAATGAAAGAGACATATAATTCTTATTAAAACAGAGGACACTCTGAAGCAAGTCTAGCGAATTTCTCTACTTGAATATATCCATCAATATTTATGCATGGACTAATTTATCTCATATAAACGACCATAAGCTACTAGTTGCTCCCATATAAGCCGGAATAATCCTGTTGTCTCTTGGCCTAGATGCATATTCTCATTATCATGCTTATCTTAAATGGTAATATGATGTATTGCACAGCATTCTATTAGATGAGAGAGTAAAAAGGTTTAAAACAAGAGTAAATATGTATGTAATAAACCAATTATTGTTTTTGAGCATATTAATTGTTTCCAGTTGGAAACGATATTTATTCTACAAATGTTATATTACTGCAATCAATATAAAATCAATATAATTAATTTATCTACTGAAGTTTTCTTCTTTGAGATGTAGACAGACTCAAGTAAAAAATTTTTTGGAAAATAATTTTATACTACTTTAATATATTCATACTTTGGGTTCAATAGTATATTCCTCTTTTATTTTAGTAAAAAATATTTAAAAATATTCAATAAAACTATTATAGGGTATCCGACTACGTTCGGAACTGTGATTTTAAAAAAAGCGCATAAATGGATAATTTTCATGATATCTAGTATCACTTAGATTAGAATAAATGTAAAAAGTTGTTTTAAGGACATTATGACAAAAAAATTTATTTAAATACATTATTTTGGCAAAAAATTAACTTAGAATAATCTTTTTTCAAAACATTCTCCTTTTATATATATATATAAATAAAAAATGTTTCTATAACAATACAATTTTGCTTAGATAAAATAAAGACTTCTCCAGAGAGTCTGAACCAGGATTTTTGAAAAATTCACATTATTTTCAGAGTTACTACCAATTGACATAACTATCGGCGTTGTTTTCCTAAAATTTCTCCCCTTTGTTGTAGTAAAATATGGATAAATCCACTTCTAAATCGTTGTTGTTGTGTGTTTATTACTGGGATACATACGAAAGACGTGAGATAGATGAACAGAAACATATAACACAATCACGGAAGAATACAGGTTTTATTACAAACGATGATCCTAGCATATAACAAGAAGAGGAGCGCTGCTTTTCCTTTCGAGACGGGAATCCATTTCAGGCGAAAGACCGACTTCTTTCCCGAAGAAGATACAACCATGTCTTACTCGGGATTCGAACCCGAATACCCTTGGTTACAAGCCGAGGGACATAGCCACCATACTGGCTGGGCGACACTTCTAAGTCGTATATTTCTGAAATTCTAGTTCAGCCTCTGTACAGAGGTATGAGCTACATACAGGCAAAATATTATTATAATAGAAGCATTTTTCATAAAAGGAGAATGGTTTGAATATTGGTCATTCTATGTTCTTTTTTTGTCAAAATATTGTACTTCAATAATTTTTTATTGTAATACTATTCTTAAAACGATTTTATATACGTTTTCTAATCTAAATGACGTTAAATATCACAAATATTATCATTTATACGCTTTTGCAAAATCACGGTTCCGAACGTAGCCTTAACATTTTGCACCGAAGAGCCAAAACATTATGAACACCTTCTCAATGACACGTTGCACCACTTTCTACCCGTAAAGCAGCTGCATCTCGCCTTGGCATGAATACCACAAGTTTTTGGTAGATGACTGGATACAGGTAGTACCAATTATCTAAGCAGTGGTCACGTTGAGATATTCCGACGTGAAGATACTTGATCTCTGAGCTGCACTTCTATGAAAACCTCAATGTACCCTATTAGATTAAGATCCGTCGAGTTAAGTGGCCAGGATATTAATCGGAATTCACCTTTATGTTCCTTGAACCCTTCTAACACAATTCTAATCTTTTGGCATGGGACGCTGTCCTGCAGAAAGATCCCATTTCCAGTTGGGAAAACAGACGCTATATTAGGATGTAACTGATCCGCAATTTTGCTTATATAGTCAACAACTTTCACGGCTCATTCTACCAAAACTAAAGGTCCCAGAGTCACCCATGTGTACGTTTTTCAAAGCATAATACTGCCATCACCAGTCTGTGTACATGGAAGGAGTAATGGCTCGACTCTGGGTGACATCTCACTCTGACACAACCATTGAAGTGATGAATGAGAAATCGTGATTCATCCAACTAGGAAATTTTCTTCCACTTCCCATTGGTCAAGTTTCAATGTATCTAAATCCATCTAGGCATAGTTGGTAGGGATGCTTGGTCAACAGAGGCGAACGAGTGAGACGTTTGCTGTGTAGCTTCATATCAAACAATGTCCACTGAACTGCATTTTTTGAAAGACTTCTATTTGGGCCTGCATAGTATTTGGCTGTCAGCTTAGCCACTGTCTGGCACCGATTTTGTCTCAAGCGGGGCAATTTCTGACGCCCTTTTTCGTTGATGATGCGTAGACGTCCGATAGCTAGGCGTCTACTTCTGGTTTCACCGTTATTTATCCACTTTGCATAAATAATAAAAACAGCAGAACACGAACAACCTACCAATCATTTTGTTTTGTAGATACTATTTCTGAGCCTTTGGGGCAATACAATATGCCCTCTTTGAAACTCGCTTAGACCAGCCGCCTTTCCCCTCTTTTGCTTAGGAGAAGATTGGTAGCACCTTCTCCAGCAGCAGTTAAATACCATTCCCTTTAATTCACGTGACTTTTACGTCCTCCAAACGAAATCATTGAAAAATGTGGAGTTGTTCATAATGTTTTAGCTCGACGGAGCATATGGCTATCTTAGTTTTGACCTATACTATAATGTTATGGTTTTATTTATTGCTTTGTTTTATTAAATTTATGAAAAATTAGTATATGATTATATATATGTTCACGTGATAAAAATATTATATAAAGAAAGCAAGTGCTAGGTTATTAAGGGATGTATTATTATATATTTCAATTAGTCTGCAATGACTCAAAGTTTTACAAGAATTCAATGTTTACATACAAAAAAAAATTAACAAAATATTTTTTTTATCCAAAGCTGAGAAGCTAATCTTTTGTTTACGCATCAAATATATGTGTTTTATACTTATATTGGAATAATTTATATAAATATTATTTTGAAAGCACGGGGTTTAATTTATGTATTCAAAGTCACTCGCGTACAAAAAATAAATAAAAATTTCTTTTTAAAAATGAGCTTATATAGGATGTATCCTTAATGCAATCATATTCTTCATATAAGCATCAAATGGATAATTTTTTTTCTTTTTACATAATCAAAAAATTATTCAAACATTTAAAAAAATTGGAATGAATTCTAAATTTATATCTAATTTAGTTTCCTTTCGTACTTTAAACAAAAATAATCGAATCTGAAATTAGATGTAACAGGATAACAAAATTGAAGTAACCTGAAAAGTTCAAAATCATTACCTTAAGTGTGTACTAAAATAAGTGCTAATGCGTAAGAAAACTGCAGTGTATGTTGGTATTAAATCCTTTGAATTATTTTATTAAATATTGATTTATCTGACAATAGTTAAATAAGTTGATATTTCAAAATGACATTAAAATGAATTAGATTTTTACACCTTTTTAAAATGTTACTATCTTATGTCAATTTTTTAACTTTTTTCTCCTTTTCCTTTTTGAGAATCTTTTAAAATCTTTAAGACTGTACTACATTTTGTAGGTATATATATTTCAAGATATCTTGTTTGAATTCAAAATAAATTTATCCATTAATACTACTTTATAGTAATTAAGAATGTTTTAAAAAAAAGTATTAAGCATTACCAAAATAGCCAGATAATATAATTTATACGACTGACCTACAAACTAAAAATATCACACATTTGTAAATGTCACTGTCTCTTTTTATAGGGTGTGGCTGCTTGGTTTAGATTTTTATTTACTTTCTTTTATTTATCGTTTTTCTTTTTTTAATATTCTTTTAATAACAAACTAAAAGAACTCATTTATAACCTAAACTATCTGTTTAAGAGGGCGTGGCTGTTAAATTTAATTTAATTGTGTGTGATTCCTTTTTTTTTCATTTCAAAACACTTTAAAGTCGAAACTCATGTCAGCCTTAATACGAAACTGACCTATATTTGATGGGAAAAATTCTTTTTTAAATGTATTGTTTTTTTTAACGACTTTTTTTGAAATGTGGAGAATAGTTTGAGATTTATGCGTTTATATACTATTACATGGTTATTCATAATTCCTTCCAAGGTTTCGGAGCGCTGGATCAAGGAAACTAAGACGAATACAGGAAAAAAGAACTCATAAAAGAATACAGAAAAAAAATTCAATTTTACTTTGCATATTTTATAGGTGTTCGATGTGTGAATCCTTAATCACATGACATATATCAAAGATATAGTCCAGTTCCAGCAACATTCTACTCAACATGGTATTATCTACGTTACTGACAGCACGACTTATCCTTTCACGTAGTTCTGTTGCGTTACACAGCAAAAGGGATATACAAATTTGAGTCTTATGTAAAATGATAACAAAAAAACGATAATAGTACGTACAACGTCAATAACGGGGCTGCGGTAGCCCAGTGGTTAAGGTATCCAACCATGGCAGGCATGTCATGAGTTCGATCCCAGTACCACTAAAGACCCGCCGTGTAGGGCAGCGATGCACGTTAAATCTGTCGAGAGCTGAAACGTCCTCCCGTTGGTGTGGTGTGGTAGTTAGGAGAGGGGGGTGCCAGCTCAGGTGTCGTCCACGTCACTTGACCATGGTTCAAAATTACGTGGTCCGTCGCCAAAAGCCCTCGTGTAGCTGAACAGTGCGACGTTAATATTAACTCAACTCAACAACGTCAATAACGTTGATAGTACCATGTTGAGTAAAGTGGAGCAAGAAACTGGAATATCGCATTGATGTATGCTATGTGACCAGTGCCGGTTTATCCATTGGGCGCTTAGGGCGGGCTCTCAGGGGCCCGGATATCAGGACTTCACCAACGTTTCTGATTATAAATTTCTATGCGCTAGTGCCAAGGGGGCCTGTAGATCATCTGCGCCGAGGGTCCGAAATAAGCTTAATCCGGCACTGCATGTGACCAAAGGTTCCCATATAGCAGTGGGTCCCAACCGATTTTGGGCCACGCCCCACCTAGGCATTTCTAAAATTCTGATGCCCCCCTCTCGTGATATTTAAATTTTGTTATTCAACATTTTACGTTTATTCACTTGAAGGAAGCTTAAAAGGCCATTAACTTGGTATCAATTGATATATAAATAAATAAAAGTAATAATACATTCCTTTTCTTTAGTTTCCCAAATTGTAATATAGCACATTAATTCACACATAGTCACATATTATTATTATAAGCAAATACAGAGCAACGCGGTATTATGATGGACACAGGGTTAAACGTAAGCAAGCTGAGAAGAAAAATGAATGCCATGCACGCTGATTGGACGAGAAAACATTAGCTCTTCTGATGACATGAGTCCCACCTTCTTCTTGGTCGACCGAAACACGTGACTGGGGAAACCGGAAATATTTTTTGTGTGTGTGTGTGTACCAATTACACATGTAAATACAAATATTTTTATATACGCATTAACACGAACATTCACAGACTCACTAGAAAATAATTCACTCTGTTAATAACTCATTCTGGAATTACACCATAGTCTTTGGTATAGTCAGCCAAAGGATGCATGTTCTGCCCAAGAACCCACCAAAATATTGCCATGCTCCACGTTGAGAATGTGTGTGTGACGGACGTATAGAATACCTGTAAAACAGGGGTATTAAAATCGCGGCCCACATATGACATTTTTGCAGCCAGGTCAATATATTGGTACACAATAATATGCAATAAAATTTAAAATTTCTTCCGAAATAGGAAAGATAGTAGCAGAGAAGATACATCAAGAGTCTGGACGTCAGGATATTAAATTTTTCTTGTTTTTTTATATATGTTTGTTATAATGCAATATTCGAAATAAATCTACGTTTCTAAGAATTTGGACTTTCTTTGAGGCCCATAACATACAAATTAAGCGAACTGTTTCCATCTTATTTCCTACGTTCTTTTTTTGCTGCATTCGTCTAATTTTTTTTTTTACTACATCGCTCCGAAACTTCAGAAGGAATCATAGATAACTCTGTATATTAAGAAACTTTTTCAATAATCCTGAGGATAAAATAGTGAGGTATGTGTTACCCGGAAAAACATTTAAGATCTTATTCAAAAAAATGATTGTTCCCTTGATATTTATGGATTCCTTTATATACGTATAATCAAAAGTTTTATTTTTAGATATTATAAAACCCCCCAAAAAATCTTTTGTTTATAAGTATACATATAACATTATCCGATAAAAAATTCGTATAAGGTAAGCAAAACACGGTCGGAAACGCACGACATATTTGTTCTGGGAGGTTTTGAGGAACAGGATGAAAGGTTCAAGGCGTTATCCTGTTCTTCAGAATGAGATCTAAATACAATGAAGCTTTTGTGGAATCCATTGGAACACTGCCAATTGACGATGATTCAGCCTTGTTACTGGCAATAGCAATAATATAGCAGGTAATGTCTCGATACCAGATATCATGAAGCCGTAAATAATTTACTTAGGTTATGTTTTTGAGATTCAAAGTCATTTGAAACTTTCGGGTGAACGTTCCAAATGCATCTTGAACTTTGAAGTTCAATACGGGTCTTGAAAAACAAAATGGAACATTTACATTTTCAGTTTAACTCAAGAAAGTTTAAAATTCAAATTAGGCTTAGTACGGAATAAATAACTTCCAAACTATTAATCAATCTTCAAACGTTAAAATTAGTTTCTTGAAAGCATTGTAAGGACATGTACTGTTACATGTATCAGATTATAGCAAACCTTTGGCAAATATTTATTAAAAAGAAGTATTTAAATAAAGTTCTAAAGCAGCAAGCTTACATATGAAAATTACAACATGCAAGAAATTAATACAGTGCTTCTCGAACTTTTAATGTTTGTGACCCAATATTCAGAATCAGTTTTTATCGCACCCTCTTCCATACAATAACAATGTATTGAATTCAATAGTACTATACTTTAATGCCACAGCTAGAATACGACTTAATCCCCTTAAGCGCCGCCAGCGTATATAAACGTCTCGCTCAGCCAAAGCGTTAAGTGCTCCGGACGTATATGTACGTCTTTCCGAAGTACGATCGATTCTGTGCACTGCTATCCTTAAAATAATTCCGAAGACGTTGGAATGCAATAAAAGGACCTTCATAGGTTTTCGAAGGATTTACATATATCAGAGGATTTACTTATTTGTTCATTTTCTCTCCCCCCAATACATTCCATACGCGTGCTTTGGGGAGTGACTCACCTACCTTTTAATCGGTAATTAAAGGATTAAATTATAAACCGTACAAATTATCAATATAAGTGTTAATTCTTGAAAATGATTGCATATATGACAAGCCCATGAGGCCACTGGTAATTATTAAACTTGTTCTTAAACTCGTATTGTTAAATTAATTATAAAACACACTGTGCAGTACTGATACCTTTATAAGTGTAGGAAATCAGTGTAAATGTGTATTTTATTTTTTACTATGTCAGAATGTATTTTGTTTGCTTATAATGTCAGTCCATTAATAATTTTTTAAAATAATCTTTTATTTTCAACTTTTCAATATGCACGTGCTCTCCTCGTAAATTTATCACGCCCGCTAGGGGGCGCCCCACAGTTTGAGGAACGCTGTATTAATATCAATATTCAGGATGAAAATTGATATTGAACAAATAAAGGCTAGAATTTCAACACTTAAAAACATTAAGGGAACCAGGACATTGCTCGAAAGAGTAAAATGCCAAAATTAAGACCCTTTGTTTATGAGACATGTATCATTTGCAATTTCCAATAGAGCTTAGATTTTTTTACGTTCTTAATAAAGATAATTTAATTATTCTGTAGAACTACAAAAATAACTTTTTACTCCAAATTTTTTTTTTACTACTTAACAAAAGTAATACATAATTTTTGAGAACTCGTAATATATACTTGTGTTTAGGTACCATTTTTTAAAAAAGTATCCTTTTTTTATGAAAAATATTTTTTACACATATATAAAACAATACATAAAATACAGTGAACCCATTTTTTTACTAAAATGTTAGTATAGTTTCTTTAAAAAAATTATAAAACTTTGAAATTTGAAATTATTTTAATTTTTCTGCTTTTTGTATGCATAAAACTATTTTTAAAAAATTAGGCACTATCTTAATAGAAAAAAAATAGGTTCACTATATGCATAGGCATCTTGTATAGAAGTATAAAAAATCTGGAATCATATAGTGCAATAGTTTTTTAAAAAAATGTACCTAAAAGCAAAAAGATATGCTTTTGAGAAAAAGGGAAAAAACTAAAAAAAAAACCCCAATATTTTCACATATTATACTCTTGATTAGTATTTGCTTGCCTATTTTTATATGACTAATAATAATCCTTAATCATTTTCTAGAGTTACAAAAGAAATTTTAAATTCATATGTTTTAGTTAACATGAAGATAATTTTCGAGATCTTGTAATACATATTTTCACGTATTTCTTACAAAAATATTCTTTGAATATACAAAAAAATTTACGCATATATATATAGAGCAACATATCAACCATAATGAACCAGTTTTTTTTAACGAATTAATTGCGTAATTTCTTTAAAATAATCATAAAACCTTAAAATTATGAAAATCTTAATTTTTTTTTGCACGTATAAATTTATTTTTAAAAAAATTAGACATTACATACTAAAAGATATTTTGTTCACTATACAGAACGTTTATATAGATCAAACACAGGGGAAACTACATATTTAAAGTTCAAAAAGGGCGTGTGGTCATTTGTTTACATTTTTATTTTTCATATTTTAGGGCTATTTTATCAACAAACATATAAGTATTACACATTTTTAGAATCAGAAAAATAAGCACTATTTTTTCGAACTAAAATTGAAAAATCGAATTTTTCAAAGTATACGATGTCCCTGTTCTCTTAAAATTTTGAATGTCCTATGCTTTGAAATTTTGAATGTATTTGTTTATTGTATATAAATTTTTACATAATCTTTCACATATCTTAAGAAACTATTATATCAGTTACATGAAGGTATACAAATGGTCTGTTAATTTATCACAGATTTCTAAAACGTTAATAACATTCTTTCAAAGCTACTAAATCATATTTATAAGGTATTGCTGATAGTTTGTTTCAATAGTTTTCAAGAAAAGAAAAATAAAGCTCTAATAAAATTGTATCGTAAGTATTTTTTTAAAAGGAAACATCGATTTATTGGTGTAAAACTTTTGGTCATATTTAGAACTGTCAATAAGTATTAAATATATTTTCAGTTACCTCTACAACTACTCAGATTTTCAGTAATAGTGACAATATTTATGATAATATTCTTTAAGCAATCAAGCATTTGAAATTTCTATGAATAACACAAAAGTAACTGTAACAAAGTTCGATTTTTAAATTGTTCGAATTTTTAAAATCTAAAATATATCATACACCAAGGATGTCAAACTCGCGGCTCACATCGAGCATTTTTTCGGTCCGGTCAATGTTTGGCCCACAATAATATATAAAAAAATATCAAAATTTCTCCCAAAATAGGAAAGATAGTAGTAGAGAAGAGATATCAAGTGTCAGGACGTACGTATTAAATTTTTATTGTTCTTTTATATATATGTTTATTATAATGTATTATTCGAAATAAACCTGTCATGGCAGGCACGTCATGAGTTAGACCCAGTACCACTAAAGAACCGCCGTGTAGGGGAATGATGCACGTTAAATCTGTCGAGGACTCAAACGTCCTCGCGTTGGTGTGGTGTGGTAGTTAAGAGAGGGGGGTGCCAGCTCAGGTGTCGTCCACCTGAGGGGGTCTTGACCATGGTTCAAAATTACGTGGTCCGTCGCCAAAAGCCCTCGTGTAGCTGATCAGTGCGACGTTAAATTCACTCACTCACTCATTCGAAATAAACCTGCGTTTCTATGACTTTGATTTTTTTTTGCTGCCCGCCTTAAGTTAAACATAATTTAACTGGCCCAAGTCAGACTTTGAGTTTGACGCCCTTGTCATACACCATGCGGTAAGTGTAAATACATGTGAGGAATTTACAGAACATTTTCTTAGGGACGCGATAAGTTGTAAGTATTATTTTTTTAAAAGAGTGCAGATGCAAGTACATCCAGCGAAGTTTGGATTTATGGGAGTCTTAAAATGATTAATTCATATTGTTTTTGAATATCACCACGAAGCAAAATAAATTTAATTTACTTAAAATACTGTGACTGAATAAATGTAAATCTGTATGTTAAGAAAAGGTTTCGATGCAAAAATAATATTATGCTACATAGCACGGTGTCCGGGCTTAAAGTATCCTAAAGCAATGGCTTATTTTGCCTGAACTACCGATCAGAATGTAATAAACTGTTCATCCATGGATTGGAAAACTCTCCGAGATTTTTCGGGTCTAGTCCGATCGGCCGCACGTGCACGCATTGTTCGACAATCGCAGATGATAAACTTTTTACATTTACTTCATTGGTACAGATATGGATGCCACAGTAAACGTTTCAGTGCGGTACTTTGGTTACGGAATTTAAATCAGTCACGCTTGTACAGCGACGTGTTCGAACAGAATGGAATGTCGACCCTGCGATATAAAAGCCTATCCACCAATGTGACAGAACTTTAAAGAAGACGGAAGCTTTGGTATCTAAAGCTGGCAAGTATCTTAAATTTTCGAGATAGAAGACACTGTTAATCGTATGTGCGATTCATTTCGTAGGAGTCCTGACAAGTCTATTAGGTAAGCCAGTAACGACATTCCATTCTGTTCGAACACGTCGCTGTGCACGCGTGACTGATTTGAAGTTTATCGTCTGCGGTTGCCGAATAATGCGTGCACGTGCGGCTGGATCGGACTAGACCCAGAAAATGTCCGAGAGTTTTCCAATCCATGGGGATGAACTGTTTATTACATTCTGACAGGTAGTTCAGTAAAAAAAAACATTACTTTTAGATACTTTAAGCCCGGACATCTGTATTTTGCTTTGGGAAAAAGATCACAATAAAAAATTAAACTCAAATATAAACTTAACAGAATAATAAACCCAAGAATAATATATATTCATTTCTAACACTGACCTTACCTATCCAAAAGAAATATTAAAATTATATTTTCTTTAGAATAGCTTTAGAACTCTAAGAGTTTTGTACAGCTATGCTAAAAATGATTAAGAACAGATATTTTATTTGAAATTGAAACATAAAATAAACCATAACCACACATTTTGCTTTAGATTTTATGTTGGATTTTATGATTTTTCTCAGAAATAAGTATACTATTCACATGGCCCTGAATTGTAGGAAATAATCGTTTGGAGTTTTATTTCAGCTGCGAGTACTTAAATAATAGAGTGCCGTTGAGAAATAAATTTGTGGGATGAAATGTTACGTGATTTATAGCTTTCAACATTTTCAATATGCTTTCACACATTTCACTGGTGTTTTTATATCGATATTATCTTTCTCAATAGCACTAAAGACAATTTATTTAATCATTTTTGTGGAAAAGACGTTGTAATACAGATGTTTTTACCATATGAAAACATAAAAAAAAAATGTAAAAGACCTAATTTGTGTGTTTTAAAGGATGTACAGTAAAAATTTTATGTTTTCAGTTTACACGTTCATTTTTTTAAATATATTTAATTTAAGAAAAACACGTGTTTTTTTTGTTTATTTAAAAATTAAAAGAATTTTCTACTTCATAAAAATTTATTTTTGTACTGCTTTTCGGTTTTTGAAGTGACGTTAAAGTTTAATTATTAATAACCTTTTATTTTCGAACTGCGATTCCTAAATACACTTCCGGTATTTTTAGACGATAATTAAACGTTGCGCTATAAAGAGTGCCTATTGGCAACAAACTTTGTAATTTTTTAGCAAAGGAAAAGTGACAAGGACGATAACCGGAGCGGGCATCCCTCTTTCCAAACTTCCACACCACGCCGAATGGGAGGACTGTGAACCACGACAAATTTAACATTCATCAGCACCTCTACATGGCGAGTCTTCAGTGGCACTAGGACTCGAACTCATGACACGCCGGTCACGAGTTCGGGACCATAACCATTAGGCTACCGCGGCCACCTTCTTAAAATTTTACATATTAGAAAATGAATGAGTGAATATTAACATCGTGCACTATTCAGCTACTCCAGGGCTTTTGGCGACGGACCTCATAATTTTGAACCACGGTCAAGCGACTAGGACGACACTTGAGCTGGCACTCTCCTCTCTACTAACTTCCACACTACACCAACGGGAGGACGTTTGAGAATCGACACATTTAACGTGCGTCGGGCTCCTCTCCACGGCGGGTCTTCAACGGTATTAGGCTCAAACTCATAACACCCCGGCCACGAGTCCGTTACCTTGACCACAAGGCTACCACAGCCACAAGATATTAAAAAAATAGGATGGTTAAAAATAGACAAATATTAATATAAAAAAAATACCTTCGTGTGGTGACCTATCATGATTTAAATATCAAGACGGGATGCTGTAAGAAAGTGTTTCTCAAACTTTATATACTTGCGACCCAATTTTCAGTCATAATTTTCATACAATTATAATGTATTGAATTCAATGATAATATACTTCATGTGTGACGTAAAGCTACCATACGATTTTAATTATAAACCGTACAAATTATCAAGATAAGTATATAATTTTTTGACTTGCCCATAGGGTCACTAGTAATTATTAAACTTGTTTTTAACTTAGTACTGTTAAATTAATTATGAGACACATTGTGCAGTACTGATACATTTATAAGTGTTTTATATCAGCGTAAATGCTTATTTTATTTTTTATTACTTCAAAATGTATTTTGTTTTGCTTCCTTTCAGTAAAAAAAAAAGAAATTAAAAAATAATCTTTTATTTTCGATTTTTCGATATACTCGCGCCTCCTTGTAGGGTTATCACGCCCCCTTATGGGGCGCGCCCCACAGTTTGAGAAACACTGTTGCAAGATAAAAAAAATATAATTAAAAAAATGTTGAGAGAGAGAGAGAATAATCTTGCATAAATAAAAACATCATCTGCTGATGTATTCACTTATAAATTTTACATATGGTTTTTTTCTTAACTTATTGACTGATTGGCTTTAATTACTTTAATTACTAGACGCATTAAAACATTAGCATTCAACATGCGCATAAGTCAAAGTTCGCTTAAAAACAAGAACGGGAAACTAACAAACAAAAAGCGACATAGAAAGCTTGTTAAATTTATGTTTTTGTTTGTAAACAAAAGAAAATATTGGTACGTGCTCCCGATCATGAGCGAAAGACATTGTCTGCCATATTTAAATAACCTTGAAAAAGTAATCTCCATTTATCTCCAGCACAACCTCCTCATTGGTGTAAAAGGTGTTGAGATTTAATTGAGTCAACCATCTGCGACGGGTTTATTATGCGTCTGCTTGTCTTTTACTTGCACAAAATTTCTTTTTTTTTTCAGACAGAAGATATAATTCAGTTTCAGAATATGGAAATGTAAATAGCTGTCGTGTGTTCTAGTTAAAGGACAGGGGGAAAAAGAAAGTAAAAATGAGTTCGCAGGTAAAAGTCATTTTTTTTTCTGTACGTAAAATGAAATTATGATGCAATTTGTATTTGAATGTGTGCATTTTCATTTTCCGCTCCTATTTTTTTTTCGCTTTTCAATAGGATTTTTAGTTTTTAATGTGTTATGCATATTTGAATTAAACATTACATTATCAGACGGTATTAAATAAATTGAACAGAATAGTTAGTCAGTACAATTTCGAATATTACTAAAAAATATATATTCACTAATATGTTCGTTATTATATGTATAATATATTTAGCTAAAACACAACCCTTTATCTATCGACGGTACTTATGTGTACTTACTCACTTTAAAATCACATAGAATAACAATTTTTTGCGAATACTTTGATGATACTTAGCAGGAATATTTTTTTAAATCCACTCTTCCAAGATATAGGGCAGTATCGGTTCTATGATGAATATTTTAGTGGGGAACACAAATAGTTTTATAGCAGAAATTGCGTTTTCAGCTGACGGCATTTTCAGAGAATTGCGAAGATCGTCATTTTTGTTCCGAAAAAGTAGTTAAGGTCAAAAGGTAAATTTCTTAATTTTTTTGTATGTTAATAAAGACCTTGGAAAACGATTTGACTATTTATTTTAAGTGAGCAGTGTATATAGTTAATTTTACAGTTGAATATATTTAATTGATTAGCTCTAAGTAGCTCTCTCCCAAAGTTGAGTATTTTTTTATGCATATCTCTTAATTTTCAATGTAGTGATTTAAAAAAAATACTTTAGTAAATCATAATGCGGTAGATAAAGGGATAAACATAATTTAAATTAAATTTTAACACTATTTGTAATAAATGTACGCATTAAGTTTAACCACATGAAGATCTTTGTTGTAGATTTGACTTTTCACTGATGCTGAGCTCTAAAGCAACACGGCCGCGGTAGCCGAGTGGTATAGGTATCGGACCGTGGCTTGCTTTGTCACGGGTTCGAACCCTGTACCACTAAAGATCCGCCGTGTAGGGCAGCGATGCACGTTAAATCTGTCGAGAGCTGAAACGTCCTCCCGTTGGTGTGGTGTGGTAGTTAGGAGAGGGGGTGCCAGCTCAGGTGTCGTCCACGTCACTTGACCATGGTTCAAAATTACGTGGTCCGTCGCCAAAAGCCCTCGTGTAGCTGAACAGTGCGACGTTAATATTCAATCAATCAATCTAAAGCAACACGAGAGCTATTGACAACGGACCTAGTAATTTTGAACCTCAGTCAAGTGACGAGGATGACACAAGATCTGGAACCTCACTCTCCGAACTTTCATACCCTACTAACGTGGGGATTTTGAGCTAAGCCAGATTTAACGTACATCAGGTCTCTGCTGTTGTTTATAATGTTCCAATTCAAAAATAGTTTACAAAATGTATCGTTTCAATCTAAAAAAATAATTTCTGGATTCAATGAAACATAAATAATTCGGATTGTTTTAGCTTATATTTATCACGAGCAAATAATAATAAAAAATAGTTTTATAAGTAGAGCTTGATTATAATAAACTTTAAACTTCAAAAAGTGTTAAGAATTTTACATTTTGATGCACGCATATAGAGTCAACACAATACTTTTGAATAAAAGTAAAAATATATTAAATGTTGCGTACAACTAGAAAGTAATTTATTTGTTTTGGTTTATGAAAACACACATTCAAATAAATTGTTTTCATTGATTTTTAAAAATTTCATTTATGGTAGTAAAATAAATAATTAAATCATACAAAAATTAAATAATTTTTTTCTAAAAGTTACATATAAAGTACACAGAGCTTAAAATTATAAAACAATCGTTTTAGAAATTCTTACAACACATACAATTTAAAGATAATAATTAGGAAGATGCATTTTTTTGTGAAAAAAGTTTGCAACATATATATTTTATCTTGTTTTTTTACTATCAAAAACGTCAGTATGACAGATTAACTGATGTATAAATATTAAATTAAATCATATGTGTAAAATTACGTATAAATGTTTATCATAGCCAAGCATAATCCAAAAAGTAATGAATGATTTTAAAATCTTATATCCTCGTTTAAATAAACACACCAAAGTCCCCAAATTTTGTAGCCAGCGGCCAAAAACAACTGTCTTTTCTTTTCAACAATCATCAATACCCAAAATGCAAACAAATATTGAGTCAGAAGTGAAAGATTTGCAGAATTATAATCAAAATATATTATTTAACCCCAACATTTCAGAATTGACTTCCAAATACCTTCGCGAACAAATCTCGCATTCTAATTTACATAAATAGGTCCCATCCTCCGCAAATTAGAAATCAACCCCAAAAAGCAAATCAACAACAGTACCACTACAGAAAATACCAACCTTTACTGTCCGTTTTCGGAGCACTGTTTTGCTTTATACGCGCACAAAATTCACGTAATCCCAACATCAAATTCCATTTGAAATCACCCTGTTAGCAGAATCGGGCACCAACATCGTCCTTCCAACAGTTGCGGTTTGACTCGAAGAATCGTTCGGCACAATTTTTCGGCGCACGCAAGAGGAAGTGCGTACGAAAAGCTGAATAAACATGTGGTTGGTTGGGAAGCTGAAAGGCTTTCTCCCGTTTTTACTACCGACTTTTTGTTGTTTGTCGCCTTATTTTTGTGCAACCTGGTTGAAGGACATGGTCGTAGTCGGCAGCGATGTCACTGTTTCTCCCGTCGCTTGGCTTCATTCCGAAACTGAAGAGAGCACTTGATGTCACAATGGAGAAGACAGTGATTTTTGTGTTAGGAGAGTCGGGATTTTTTTCCCCTTCCCTCCAAGATGTGATTAGAGTTCCATGCGCTTGAGATGGTAAACATTGGCCTCGTGTACCTTAAAGTGTTTTTCTTGAGTAAATAATACTTTGTTTTTGTTGTTATTTTTCGGTTAAAAAAATAACTTGTAATAAGGCTACAGAGTTTGACATGTCATCGTTTACCTGATGCTTCAGAGACATTGTATAGGTATAAGTCAGGGATGGCGAGCCATTGGCACGCGTGCCATTGATGGCACGCGGAACAATATTTTGGGCACGCCACCGATCAAAATGATCAACCGCGATTGATTCTTTAATCAAGGAACTTTCAGGGAGATTTTCTCAGTTCAAAGAATTATCAGAAGCGCTCAAGTTTATTATGTACCTTGATGTGACATTTTATAAACTGAACTTGCCGCGATTCGATTGGTTGGAAATTGAAGAATTTGAAATGTAACTTATTGGTTTCTAGTCTTGTTCAATATGGATTCAAAACTTTATTGAAACAAGGAAAAAGTTAGAACAGATTGAAACAGAAAGATTAACAAGCAATACAAGTAAAAATGTCAGTAACGAAATTTTGGAAACATTAAATTCGATTCCAGATACGTTTAACTGTTTGAAGAGGCAGGTTCATGCTATTTTAACCATATTTTCATCGACCTATGCCTACGAATCATTATTTTCAGGGATGAATAACATTAAAGACTCGCTTAGAAACCATGTAGCACATGACTGCAATTCTCTCAGCATATATTCTTCTATAAAAGTAACATCTTACCCAATCCTAATATAATTTATTTGTCTTCTAATCTGCAAAAGCAGAAATCACATTAATGTTACTTTATATAATTTGAATTACACTTAACTAAAACAATTACTACTATAAAATACAAAATGTATTTTTCTTTAGTAAATAAAGAGTTATGTGTTTTGTTAGTATTTAGTTTTATTATTTTCCCAAAAATCACAAGCCAAAATTATTTGACGGCAAGTCTATACCTTATTAAGAATTTCTTTAGAAAAAAATGGCACGTAGATCCAAAAAGGTTCTCCACCCCTGGTATAAGTCCTGATAATGCTATCAGATCTCAAAGATAGGTTTGTATTTAATTTTTTTTAAATTTTATTTTTTGGGCATTATAAATTATTTTTTGTCATTGGGTTAATTTTTTCTATTTGAATCCACTTTTCTTCCCTCTTTATTCTTTTAAAAAAAATTAAATTAATTTTGTAGTTGATCTAGAAGTTTTTATAAGAAGGTTAATATAATAATATATTTCGTGAAATATAAAGAGGGAAATTTAAAGTAGTATAGCTCACAGAATAGGATTTGTTGTGAGAATGAAAAAATTAAGTAATTTAAAATCGAATTACTAATACTCTAATTTAATTATTTTTTTAGCAATTGCTTTGTGTTTTTCGGCTACTTAAAATCTTTTTTACATTTTTTCAAAGCATTTTAAAAGTTATACTTAGTGATCTTTCAAATATTTACGTATTAGGGCCTTGCTTAGGTCGAAGTGTGTGGATGCTGGTTTGTATATAGTTTTGAGATAACACTGTCAAGTTTCTTATTGATACATTTCCCATAATTGTGAAAATTTGTTAAATGTGACGTATAAATTGTCAATAAAAAGTATCTAAGGGTAAAAGAAGACAAAGGAATGAAATTAAATACCAGAAAGCTCTGTAATTTCATTTTTCCTAATATCTGATGTATAAAAAATATAAAGTAATTTACTACTGGACACATATTTGTTTATTGATTATAATGGATTTGACGATATATGTAATCAAGTACTAAACTGCATTAAGTAATTTTAAGCTCAAAGACTAAGATCAGTTTTATACATCAATTTTTTTCGTAGAGTTTACTTCAATTGCTTGAAATATCTGAATAAAATGGGTATAAAATAGTTAAAGAATGTTCAATGGAAACGCTGTTGAAGGTCGGCCTAGAAAAACGATAAATAATGACTGATATATCATTGTGCAGCTAAAAGAGAACGGGACCAGACATCAGACAACTGTTCAACAGTTTATGGCAATCGGATTATAGGCATCCCGATGTATTGCGACCAAAGGCCTTCGAAAAGGTGGCCTATTCGCCATTTTGATCGCTTTTTGACAGTATTCCGTTAGCGGTGCCCTTGTTATAATGAACACAAAGATGGGGCATCTTATCTATGGAATCACTTCCCCTCTACCGTGACAGGCGTTTCTATCAGAAAAAAAAAATTATTTTCAGTGTTAATTGATATGGAGAGATAGGGATGCGTTTTCATCCCCCTAATGTCAAGATAAGATACATCGAGGGGATCGTGTCGTGCGTGTTTAGAGAGGTATCATGATAAATGGTGGGATGGACCTCCAGATTAACAGCAGCCGTTCCCTTATCATAGACCGTTATTGTAATGAAGTAATTCGCTCACACGTGCGTGTATTTCGAGGTGGCATTCGTTCAGACTTAGTTTTTGCGAACGATAAAGCACAGCCACGAAGATTGCATGCTGTTCGGTAGCTAGTAGAAAGTGAAAATATTCTTCGAATGAACGGATATGTTAGCGTCCCCTATTTTGATTTAAATTCCAAAGAACATGCATAGGATACTTTGGGTAGACGCGTGGAGCCGCGATCATATATCCTCTGGAAAATACTATACAATTGACATTGATGCTCATTGAGGAATAGAAACTCTTATCTCAAGTATTGTTGGATAATCTGGCGTCTAATATGAACAGAGGGTGCAACGCAACCATTGAAGATAGAGAAAGTCGTATCCGTTGCTAAGAGACTTAGGTTTATTCTTCTCCCTCTTAGCTAGACAACGTTTTTGCATCAAGGACATTTTATCATTAAAATCACTTCCTGCTTTGTTCCATACTGTCTGCATCTGATTAATTTTTTTATTTCATTTGCTACTTTGCAGCCTTCATCTTTTAAAATCTATATTGTACCTCTATAGCAAGGATAGCGAACCAGTGGCACCCCTGCCATTGATGGCACGCCACACAATATTTTGGGCACGCCACCGATCAAAACGGTTTGCATTTTAATTCCATATAGCAAACTTCAATATGAAGTATTACGAAAAACAAGAGTGATCGGTCGCAGCTTTCAGCGAGAATTTCTCAGTTCAAAGAATTATCGGAAACGCTCAAGTTTTTTTATGAACCTTGATGTGACCTCATTTAATAAACTGAATTCATTCCAATTCCATTGGTTATAAATTGAAAAAGTTAAAATGCAATTGATTGACTTTCCAGTCTAGTTCAATGTCGATTCAAAAATTTGTTGAAAAAAAGGAGAAAGTTAGAATTATTTAAAACAGAAAGATTACCAAGAAATATAAGTAGAAATGCCAGTAATGAAATTTTGGAAACATGGAATTCGATTCCTGATACATTTAGCTGTTTGAGAAAACTGTGGCTCATGCTATTTTAATAATATTTTCCTCTACCTATGCCTGTGAGTCATTATTTTCAGAGAGGAATAATATTAAAAACTCCCTTAGAAACCTTCTGGAAGATGGCTTCAATTCAGCTTGCATTCTGGTAAAAGTTGCATCTTGCAATCCTAATATAAGTTATTTGTTATCTAATCTACCACAACAGAATTCCCAATAATGTTACTTTAATTTGAATTACACGTATAAAAAATATTTACTACTATACTGTGCAAAATGTATTTTTTCGTTGTAATTAAAAAGTTTTGAGCTGGTAGTATTTAGTTTTATTATTTTCTCAATAATCACAAGCCAAAATTATTTGATGGCACGTCTATATCCTCCTTAAAAATTTCTTAAAGAAAAAATGGCACGTCAATCCAAAAAGGTTCGCCCCCCTGCTCTATAGCAAGGGTGTCAAACTCAGAGGCTGACTTGGGTCAACCAAACAAGGTTTAACTTCAGGTGGGCTGCAAAGAAAATCAATATTCATATAAATGTATTTCTTTTCGAATAACGAGCTATAGTAAACCAAAAGAAGAACTATAAAAAATTAATAATTAGGCCTTGACATTTGACATATCTTCTCTGCTACTATCTTTCCTATTTCTGGAGAAATTTTGATATTTTATGGCAGGGATGGCGAATCAGTGGCACGCGTACCATTGATGGCAAGCGACACAATATTTTGGGCACGCCACCGATCAAAAAGGTTTGCATTAAAATTTAAAATAATAAAGTTCAATATGAAGAATTACGAACAAACGTGAGTGATCGGTGGCAGTTTTCAGCGAGATTTTGTTAATTCAAAGAATTATCGGAAAAGCTAACCTTTTTTTATTTACCGTGATGTAAATTCATTTAATAAAATGAATTTGTCCCCATTCGATTAGTTGTAAATTAAAAAATATGAAATGCAACTGATTGATTTCCAGCCTAGTTCGATATGGATTCAAAAATTTGTTGTAAAAGGGAGAAAGTTAGAATTGATTAAAACAGAAAGATAAACAAACAATTTAAGTAAAAATGCTAGAAATGAAATTTTGGAAATATGGAATTCAATTCCTGATACATTTAAAAGTTAGAAGAAATTGGCTCATGCTATTTTAACCATATTTTCATCAACCTATGTCTGCGAGTCATTATTTTCAGAGAGTGATAACGTTAAAGACACTCTTAGAAACCGTTTGGCAGATGACTCCAATTAAGCTAGCATTCCGCTAAAAGTAACATCTTACAATCCTAATACAAGTTATTTGTCATCTAATCTCCCACAACAGAGCTCACACTGATGTTACTTTAATTTGAATTGCACGCATATAAATGAAACATTTACTACAGTGCAAAATGTATTTTTTCGTTGTAAATAAAGAGTCTTTAGTTTTGTTAGTATTTATTTTCGTTATTTTCTCAATAATACCAAGTCAAAATGTTTTGACGGCACGTCTAGACCTCATTAAACACATCTTAAAGAAAAAATGGCACGTTGATCCAAAAATGTTCGCCATCCCTGTTTTATGATATATTATCGTGTGCCAATATACTGTCCGGGCCGCACAAATGCTCGTTGTGGGCCGCGAGTTTGACACCCATGCTCTATAAATTTGATGTATTTCGGTTGAATTAAGGAAAAATCAGGAAAGAAGCTGAAGTTCTGCACACTAGACTATACATTGGAAAAAAGCTCAAATTAATCTGCCGAATAAAAAAATGGCTAAGGAGGAAGAAACGACTACTTACATATATTTTTTCTACGTTTCGTACGCACAAACTTTTCGCAAGCTGTTTTCAGTCATATATGTTTTAGTAAAACTCAATGCATTACTTATTTAAAAATGCTGTGCAATTTTTATGATAATATTTATTGGTTTCTAATTTGTTATAATTTTTGCTGGATGTTCGATATCAACTTCTCGTAAGTTTTATAAACGTTTTTATGAAGCAACTGGGTAAATAAGTTTTGTTAAATATTATCAGGTACTTTATTGTATCTTGCAAAAATTGATTTATTGCGATACATTATTAAATTTTTACATAATCTTTGCTGATGTATGACTAGGCATATTAATTAATCAACAAGAACCTGAAGTGATGATTTTCTTTTCAGCATTGTAAAATTGTATCGAATTGTTTTTAAATAGTTACACAGAAAAAAATAACTACAAATGTTAACGTCTCTTTTCTTTTTAAACCTAATAAGGCTTCTTAGATGTTCTTGTTAAAGGTACCGTAGACTAACAGAGGAGACGATGAAAAACTATTTCTCGCAACACTGGCACTTTGACATTTAAATTTACGCCACATTTAAATTTACACGAAGAAAGATCAGGGATAAGCGTCTTTATGCTGCTCATGTAACAGTGATTTATTTCTCTGAAGGCTCTCATTTTTTGAAAGGTTACCGTTTAACATTTAAAAGAGCAGACGCACAAGACATAAGAAGTAAGGTAGAGATGAGAAGAAAAATGAGATTAAATACAAGCTTGTGAATCAAGTTAAATTGAATAAAATGTGAGGAAAAATGATTAACCTACACGGCTTGAAAAAACAATCTGCACTAATGAATAATTTCGAATATAAGACTTGATCATAATAAATAAAATTTTGGCTTATGTGAGCCTTTCTCAAAATCTTCGAATAATTTATATCACACAGAAAAATGTGTAATATTGGGAGGACAGTGGCTATGCGGAGAAAAAATTATTTTTAATTAGAACCTGCCTATCCGGAAAAGATCTTTAGACAGATTGGAGGAAAACTTCAAAGTTCAATATTGCCAAAAAAGTGTTCAATTTTCGAAAAAGAGAGGTAACAGACTTAATTTTTGTTAGATGATTTTAGACACAAAGAATTATCTTCCTATAATATAAATTAAATGTGAGGATCACTGATAAGTGAGTAGGGTAATACCTCGACTTACACTATACCGACTTAAGGTATCCGAACACGTTGAAAATGACGAAATTCGGTCAAGACAGATATTTTTTGTTTTCTCTTTTATCGAATATAGCCATCTTTTGGCTTTACAAAACATATTTGTTTTGTTTCTACTCTACCTAGAGGCCAATCTATACAATCAATTTTATTAAGTTAGAAAAACCGGAAGTGGGTCTTTGATCTACCAGAAGTGGGCATTTAAATTACTCGAAATCTATCATGGCGAGTCTGATTACTCAAAGTATTACAAATGTATTTCTATAAAACTTTTTGAACCTGATATTTATTCTATTTTCCAGAGAATGTACTAAAATATTGCTTATTGTAGGAATATTTTTTGAGTTAGGGCTTGTTATCTAAATAATATGGTCTCATAAAGAATGTGATTTTTCTTATAATGTTTACTCAATCAACTCTAAAATTTTCAAATTTTAATAAAACATTAAAATTTTAGTACATTCTCTAGATAAATGTATCTAGATTGTTTTGGTAATACTTTTACTAATATAAGTTTAATACTTTTTTCTTTAATTGCTTTGAAGTTTTACAAAAATGTTGGTAAAATTTCACTTATAATTGTGATTTCTGTGAAATTTAGGCAATTTATTTTAAATATTGTTAGTTAAATATTAGTATTTATTGGTATTGAGTCTTATAAAATGCCTTTATAATGTTTAAATATGTTATTTTGTCAAAAATACTCCGAACGTGTTCGGATATCTTAAGCGAATGCGAAGCTACGCGATTTTCAAATCTTGTCGGTTCGTCTTTTTATTTTATTTCCCCCTCATCATCTGGCAAAATCAGTACCAGAGCCTGAGGAAATTCTTTATGTGACTCAAGATGTTGTCGATATTGCCATGCAAATACATTTAGAATTGGACAGTGATGATGTTCAAGAACTACTGGATTCCTCCAATCAGGAGCTGACAGTTAATGAACTCCTAGAAATGCATGAGCAAGAGCTTGTCATTGAAGAAGTTGAGTCTTTAGACCTAATTCAATCAGAAGATCGAATGACGGTTGGAAATTTAAGAGGCCTCAGTTTTATTGAATAAATTAGTTTAAAAAAACCCTAAAAAACAAGCTTTTATGCTTAATTGAGCTAAAATGTAAAAAAAAATTCTTAATATAAGAATAAAATGATTTATGAGAAAATTAATGTCATTGAGGTAAAAGCGTGGATTTTTCTATATCAGGGATGTCTAACCTTTTTGGATCAACGTGCCATTTTTCTTTAAGATGTGTTTAATGAGGTCTAGACGTGCCGTCAAAACATTTTGACTTGGGATTATTGAGAAAATAACGAAAAACTAAATACTAACAACTCAAAACTCCTTATTTACAACGAAAAAATACATTTTGCACTGTAGTAAATGTTTCATTTATACGCATAATTCAAATTAAAGTAACATTAGAGTGAGTTCTGTTGTAAGAGATTAGATGACAAATAACTTATATTAGGATTGTAAGATGTTACTTTTAGCGGAATGCTAGCTGAATTGGAGTCATCTGGCAAACGATTTCTAAGTGAGTCTTTAACGTTATTCATCTCTTAAAATAATGGCTCTAGGCATAGGTTGATAAAAATATGGTTAAAATAGCATGGGCCAATTTCTTCTAACTTTTAAATGCATCTGGAATTGAATTCCATGTTTCCAAAATTTCATTTCTAGCATTTTTACTTAAAAATTGCTTGTTTATATTTCTGTTTTAATCAATTCTAACTTTCTCCCTTTTACAACAAATTTTTGAATCCATACCGAATTAGGCTGGAAATCAATCAGTTGCATTTCATATTTTTTAATTTACAACTAATTGAATCGGGACAAATTCATTTTATTAAATGAAGTTACATCACGATACATTAAAAACGTGAGCTTTTCGGATAATTCTTTGAACTAACAAAATATCGCTGAAAACTGCGATCGATCGCTCGCGTTTGTTCGTAATTCTTCATTTTGAACTTTATTATTTTAAATTAAAATGCAAACCTTTTTGATCGGTGGCGTGCCCAAAATATTGTGTCACATGCCATCAATGGCATGCGTGCCACTGATTCACCATCCCTGTTCTGTATCAATTGCTATAATTTCTTACTAGTTCTATTCCGCAATGCTGAGTTAGTGTAAAAATTTAGTACAAAGCACACATCTCACGCTTTTACCACAATGACATTAATTTTCTCGTAAATATTTTTATTTTTATATTAAGAATTATTTTTTTACACTTTTTAGTTCGATTCACACACCCTAAAAGCGCGTTTTTTAGTTTTTTTAAAGTACAATTTATCTTTCATTTTTTAGTTCGATCTACAGTACAAGCATGTATTTTTAGTTTTTTAATTATCATTTATTCATACACTTTTTTTTAAATTTTTGGCCAACGAGCGAAAACGTTTGTCCATCCCTCAGTTAGAACAAATTATTTTTTTTACATGCAGGAGTAGTTTTTTTTATTTCCATTTTCAGAAAGACTGGACAATTGCTTATATTATGGTAAGAAATTGCTGATGCAAAAAAATTTTTCGCTTTTCTGGTTACTCTGAATCTTTTAGTCTCCAAATCTGAAAATGGGATCTAAAATTAGTCGCCAAATCTGCAAATGGTAAATAGAATTAGTCGGCAAATCTGCAAATGGTATATAGAATTAGTCGCCAAATCTGGCAAAGGTACATGAAAGTAGGCGCCAAATCTGGAAATATTATAATAAATTAGTCGCCAAATCTGGATTATCCTGTCTCCTGATTATCTTGTTATAGACAATAGAGAAAAATTATGAATTTATTGTATTATCATCGGTCCTTGACAAGTGTGCAAAATTTCGAATTAACCCGACCTTTTAAAGTGGGTAAAAATCGAATTCAAGATTCCGTTACATACAAGTGAAACTTATAAAAGCGTGTTAAAAAGGATTACAAATTTTAGAAAATACAAACTCCGATGAAAAGAGTATTTTTTTAACAAAACAAGAAATAAAAAAAAATATTAGCATGCTACAAGGAAATTTTGCGGGTGAGAAAAAAGTATTTGAGCCGGTAGACTACTGTTAGATTTTATGAAACCTTCTACATCAAAATAACTTCTGTTTGTGGTTTTGTATTTGTGTTATCTAAGTTTTTATTCAACATTTTTTTTTTCAAATCCGTGGTCATCACCCGGTCCCGCCTATCGCGTAAGTTCTGGGTATAACTGTACTGAGCAGTGAGCAGGCAGAACATTGTAGGCATAGTAACATTACATAGCTCAACTCTCTCTTTCCGCACAGTCGAATCAATACCCAATCCAAGCTTTTTTAATTCCTACTATTCGCTCACACTCTTATTTATTTATTTATTTATCTTGGTGGAATTTTCAATCCTTAATAAAATATATTTTAAAGCACTGAATTGAGTTGAAATTTTATACATGATTATTTTGGTCGACAATACAATAATTTATAATTACAATTAATAAAAATTAATTCATTAAAACTAATTATTTAAAGAATTACAGATACAGCCACGTTGGCATTATTTTTGGTGACTTAGCGACCATTTTGGCGATTTGTGTGTGTCAAAACTTGGAATTTTTTTTTTCTCAGGTTTTAAAGTATTCAGTTGAACCGAAATTTTATAAACACAATTGTTTTGGATGACAATACGTTACTTTAATCATAATTCATAAAAATTAATTACCACATAATGTTGTGATCTTATCATATGTATATGCATAGTTATATTAATTGTTACTATTTAATAAAAAGTAGCTAAAATAAAAATTTTTCTTTGTTGATCCAAGTAGGAATTGACCTACAATTTTTTTTATATTTCTTGCTTCCGTATCTCCTTCTATAACGCACTGGAATTTAGACAGTAGGGTTCTTTTTAAATTTAATTTTAAAGAAACTGTTAAATGTGTCTGACGCTTTTTCTTGGAACTATTTGGTAGGTATCCTAGCGTCGCAATAAATGTGAAAAAGTACTAAAATGTCTGTTTTTTTCTTTGACAAAAATGACTCTTTCACTTTTTACCATAAAAATCTCAATTACCTTAACTTCATTCTTCTTGTGGGAGTACTTAACATAAAAATTAATTTTATTTTTAATTGTGCCCTCCATCATTGTATACCGAAGAAAATTTTTCCGCATAAAAATTTTTTTCTAAATTCTGAGGAAGAAAAAAATGTGATCCACCGTAAAGTAGATGATATAATTACGTCTAATACAAATAAAAATTATTATGCGTTTATAAATGGAACACGCAGACCTATTTGTAAGGAAAACTTTAAAAATAAAGTAATAAAATATTATTTTATAATGTTTTATAATGCGTTTTTAAAGAAATGGGTAAGTTGTAAAAACAAGTATCGAGGAAAAAAAATGTCAAATTAATATACAAAAACTGCATTGCCAAAAATGGATTTAAATGCGTTTGCAATTGAAATATCTATATAAATTTTAACTTTAAAACGACATTAACTAATATCAATCAGAATCTTTTGTATGCAGGCATTTGAATTTTACATTGCTATAAGCAAGTTAAATTTATTTTTACTTAACCCTTTCGTGAACGACATGATTTACACGGAAATAAACATCTTCACTAAAAAAGCACAGGAGGAAGCATGCAACTAAATAGATGGTACTACAGGAACGGACAGTTTGAAAAACGATTCAGCTTAGAGCGTGAAAAACATGCAAGGATCTTGTTGTTTATTTATAGATTCTGAACTACACACGTACTTTTCTATGGTGCTTATGAAACTGTGGTTATTGATGTGTTTACGAAATTCTGCATTTATATTTCGTTCGGAACGCCAGATATGCGAGTTAGGGATATTTTAAGTTTTTATCGGGCTTCCTGTAGAAAGGTATACAGAGGATAAGGAGCACAGAGTCTATTACTGAACATGACAAGAAATTTATCTGAGATAGTTACGCGCGGTATTTTGAGCCTCCCTCAAGAATTTCTGCACATTAAATAGCATTTGTTTGATATACTCCAGAATATTTATTTTGGTATTTAGTGTAGCTCTTTTTGAGCTATATTAAGCACGAATTAATTATCAATAAGTCAGTAGCGCGCACAGGAATTTTTCAAGGGGGGAGGGGTCGGGGTCGAAAGTTCATCTCATTCTTGTATCATGCTCCTTTTGATTTTGTCGATTTTCGTGAACAAAACACAGTAAAAAACTAATTATTGAATAAATAATTAGCATTAATTAATAAAATTAATCATTAATAATAAATATTTAATTAAATTTTACGTACTGTATACTTAGAATTATAATCAATCGGAAAAAAATCAAGGGCTTTGGGGGGGCGCACCCTCCGGACCCCTCTCTTTTGTGTGCGCCACTGCAATAAGTATTTAATCCGTATGAAAAATATTTTTCAGTAGGGTTTCAATGCCGGGATTTCGGGATTACTTTATCGAAATCCCGGAATTGGTCCTGAACTTAGGATTGGACTATTTATGAAAATTATTTATACATTAACCTAATTGATATTACATAAAACTGAAAATATACAGTCGAACCTCTATGTTACGAATTTTTCTATATAGCGAACTTTTTCCTGGAACCTAGAACATTTCACGACTTTCTTCGAAAAACAAACTCCCAATAGCGAAGTGCATTTTCTATCTAACGAACTTTTTCTCTTGAGATTCAACTATTTTTCTCCCTATTTTTAAAGTAATTCTGGACATTTCATGTTATACTCTCTTTTAACATATTTTATGATAGTCATAAATCTTGAACAGATTTCATTAAGTGCTTATTTCGCCAAAAGCAATAGAGTTCTGGACGTTTCGTCCCAGAAGTACAACCTTTAACCCCCACTGTCGAGTTCCCTGGAAACATCTTCGATATCCTCTTTCATCCTCAGTGTAGTTTCGTGTCTTTGAATTTGTCTCCGATCATTTGTAGTGTTGATCAGTCGTCTAGTAACTTCGTTTCTTTTTGCCCGAAAATGTCGAAACGTAAGTGCTTGAACATCAAAGACATTTTTTTTTCAGGAAGTGGATGAAGGTGTCAAGAAACCTTTCTTGCACAATTTTTCTTTCTTTCTTTCTTTTTGATAGGTAAGATATGTAAAATAAATATATATTAACTTACAAAATAGTGTGAATAATTACTTTTTTAAAAGTGTTAATGAAATTAAAATTTGTTTTATGTGGTTTATAAAGAAAATTGAAAAGATGAACCTCTATATTACGAATTTTCGAAATAACAAACTTTTCTTGGGATTTAGCGACTTCGTTATATAGAGGTCCGACTGTAGTTAAAAAATAGGTTTAATATTCTTATTTATTGAAACAAATCAAAACAAAACTTAATTCATTATTAAAAAAATAAAAAAATGTTACATAAAGAAGTTTAAAAAAATTTCTTGTGTTTCGGCAAATAAGCTTTAAAAAAACATTTTCGAACATTTCATTGTTCGAATGGCTTCGTATTATCGTTACAAACTGTCCTACCGAAGAAAATGCTCGTTCAGACTTTACACTAGTAGGCTTTATCGTCACTAAATAGGAGTATGTTCTTCCCAGGTAGTCACCACGTCTCCTTCCATTTTCAAAAAGAGCGATTTCTTTTTGAATTTTTGATGACACTGTTTCAAATAAAATAGGCTGCATTTTTTGGTGCATATCCCTCTTTTATAACTTTATCCCATTCTTATGCTACCTTTAATGGTTTTTGTACACAAACTAATTCAGTTATTGAATCAAAAGGTAAATCAGTGTCAAATGTTACCTAATTTAAAATAGAAGATTCAGTTTCCCTTTTCCAATTATTTTTCATCTAAAAATATGTATAAATTGTCTGAGAGTTAAATACTTAGAAAAATTAATGAGAAAAAAATGTTAACATATATTTCAGGCAAAAATTAAGTCCCAGGATTAGTTATTTTAGTTTCGTGATTTCAGGATACGAAGAAACACCGGAATTCCAGGGCTGCAAATCCTATTTTTCAGAGATAAATATAAATCGTGATTATTAATCCTGTGTACCTTTTTTATAACTCAACTTCCTCGTAGTATGCTGATAACACCTATTTATTTTTAAATTTTCATATTTTGAGATGCCGTGACAAGGATTTTAATAAAATTTTTGAAATTTCGGTAAGAAATTTTTGTAATCATATGTAATTATTGATAATAAAACACTGCTTTTATTTATAATTTATTCCTGTAGTCGACTTATTATAAGTAATCTGTCACATGATATCTAAATTTTTTGGGTTGTTTATTCCTTTTAAAAAACCCTACTTTTTTAGAAAAAAAATATTATTTTTATGGGGTGCATATACATAATATTTTGGTGACCATTAACCTTTTTAATTTGATATACTTTGTATTAATTTTACTTGACAGTACTATAAAATTGGGGTTGGATATTATGACAGACCAATAAGTGCTGAAAAATTTGCCTAAAGTTGAAATAGCATAAGACAATCCAAGATTCAAGAGTTGCATATAAAAACGCATCTAAAAATCATATTTTTTAAATCATCTAACTGATAATTTTTTTTATAAACTTAAATATCTGCAGGCTTCAAATTTAAAAAATTTCATCACAGCGTTTAAAAAATTTTAAACTTGACAGTATTTTAAGTTCATTGATTGTAAGGGAACTACTAGTTTCTTATTTAGTATTATATATTATATATATATATATATATATATATATATATATATATATATATATATATATATATATATATGAGTATGCCTACGGAGAAATTTGTGTACATTAAATACATTTCGAAAAAATTGAAAAATATTTTTACATTATAACTGCAACATCCATCACACAAATTAATTAAAAAATTCGTGCTATCAATTATTAAATTTCGAGTTCAAAAACCTTTGATCAAACGCGCATTTCTTAAAAATTTAACAATCAAACAATAAATACTAAGTTTGCAGAGAATTTACCACTGTTTGAGAAAAATAAACTATTGAAATAAAAGACGTGGTATCAATGGTATCTCAAAAATGAGGTAGGGGAGATGTCACTGTACGATGATGACGGTACAAATGCATGGACCATTGCAGAATGCAGCATCAAGATAATAGATCTAGTGAAATAAAGAAAACCGAGATGATTGCGATTGCCACACCAACTTTCATAGCAATTCGCTTATCAACCATCTGAAATGTTTGTAGTGACCTCAAGGACCAGTGCTGGTCATTTAGGGAATAGGATCTGGTTTGATCACGCTCATTTTTGCCTACTATCATCAATTTATCCATTCAATAAACACTATTGCAATTGCTCGTAAGAAGTTGAATCTCATTGATTGGGATAGAATTATTTTATATATATATAAGCGAATGTCTCGCTTTGTGATGAAATACAATGATGGACTACTAATCTAAGTCCTCCCTCCTGCATTGAATAATGATCTAGGATATAATTTCAATTGATAATGGTTTCCAAATGAAATTGGTGGTCACATGTATGAAATCGTTGCAGTACGATGGTACGACAATAATATTCAATGCCTTATTACATTCACAACGTTTACACAAGAGCAAAAAGTGATCCAATATCTTACTGATTAGTTTGCTATATATGCACAATTATGTCTTTCTTGTTAAATATTCAATTCATTGAAGAGAGAGAGAGAGAGAGGTCCTGATCATACTTTTCCATTACATCTACCTATTTTTGCACAGTTAAAATATTCTTCAGGGTATCCCACTTCCTTTTTGTGCCTTAGCTTGTTTATAAATATAGCTATCTAGGGCTGTACTTACTCAGTTCCGCCCTAAAGAACAAATGAATAATTTGGTACTCTATCCTTTACTATATGTGAAGAAGTTAATTTATAATAACCAATTAAATATTGAAAATTTAACATTCTTTGAAATATTACAATATGAAATTGAATATAGGAATTAAAAAAATATTGTAATTACAAATACACAGTTCGTTATTTCTTCCTAAATGCGTCATTAGAACATTTTGTAGGTTGCCCCTGTTGGAAATCTGGCCTCATTTCCATCATTAATCCTGAAGTTTGGGTGATTTTCTTTGACTTTTTCTGAATTATTCTGAATAATTTATTGTGCAATTCTATCTGCACTTTCTATCTGATCTTTACTTTAAGTTCAGAAAGTTTGAGTTGAAGTCATAAACTACTATTAAAACTATTTGATATATTATTGGAGAAGATAGTATATATATATATATATATATATCACTAAGATGAGTGCTCTATTACGAGCTGATTAATTATGCTAGAGTGAGTGAGAGAGACGCACAAGATTGAATTTATAATTCCTTTTAGTCATAGGGGAAGTTTCTTTAAAAGTCTTAAATTTAATTTAAAAGAAGATAATTTTAGAAAAGTTAATGATTAAAAAAGTGTCCGGTAACTAATACTGATGAACTACTGAAGAGCAAGGGGGAAAGATATTTTAAGAGATGTCTGAAATTAGAAAATCTTATTAAGATTACTTCTGTGATGCACGAAAGTCACAGTATTTTGATCACATCTCGTATTATTAACGAGTAATTAAAATTTTAAACAATATTTTTATTTTTAGAAAAAGGTGAAACTGCAAAATTTCAAGTAACAAAATTTCAATATTCTTTATGATCAGAAATTACATAAAATTTTAAAACTTCTGCAATTAAAAAACATTATGCATTGTAGGAAAATCAATATAATTATATTCAAGAGTGTGAATTTTTGGTTATAACTAAAATTAAATGAAGTTGTTTGAATTTGGAACTATAAGATGGATATTAAATTTCTAAATCCTAAGAAATTTCAAATTTATTACTTTTCCGGAAAGCAGGGCAAGCCTTACATACTTTAAAAAATATAATCTACACTGGTAAGAACGTTTTAGAAAAAAAGGATTTGAGATATATATCATAATTTGGTTTTACCAGAATTTTCCGTCAATGGTTTAATAAAGTTAATTTTTTTTCATTTTAATATTCATTTTCAAAGGAATTACTCTCCTGTAAATGATTTACTTGTGATGAAAAGTCCAATTTAAATCGATTCCCGATCATTTTCGAAGAGACTCAAACCATTATAAAACTGTAAATAAATCTAAGCCCGAAAACTTTGAACATTAAATGAATTAATGTTAAGATAAAAAAAGATAGTTCTAAAACTAAACATTAATCAAGCATTAAATACATAGAAATTGTAAAAAAAATTACGCTCTAACATTTCATATGCTTGAATCATACTAAAACCACCTTCACAGAAATAATAATAATGTCCCTTCTGACAAGCAGATCACTATGTCTTTATATAGTGTATTGGCATTAACCGATGCCATAGAAAAACGAAACTTTATTCGAAGCTGCATGCAAATTAGATGAACAGGTACCGCGCGATCTGCTTATACTTCCTGGTAAGACAGAGCATTGAAGGTATATTTATAACAGATTAAATTTTTGTTCGTAACAGTAAAATAAATTCAAGCAATTCCTTTAAAAATATTACGTTTGGAGAAAGCTATTTTACTTGACTCGTATATACCTTGAAAATATCAGATAGTCAATTTTCTTTTTCTTCCTCATTGGAACGATTTTTTTATATGAATTGCGACAAGAGTGAAAGCAGACATACATTCTACAGCAGGGATGGCGAACCAATGGTGGCACGCGACACAATATTTTGGGCACGTCATCGATCAAAACGGTTTGTATTTTAGTTCAAAATAACAAACTTCAGTATGAAGTATTAGAAGTACATGAGAAACCAGACAAGAAAAATTAGTGAAGAATTTATTTTCGTAATTGATTTTTCAATCAAAGAATTTTTAGCGAGATTTTCTCAGTTCAAAGAATTATAGGAAATGCTCAAGTTTATTAAGTATCCTATGGGATTTCATTTGATAAACTGAACTTGTCCCAATTCGATTGGTTAGAAATGGAAGAATTTGAAATGCAATTAAATGATTTCCAGTCTAGTTCAGTATGGATTCAAAAATGTATTGAAACAAGAGAAAAGTTGGAATTGATTGCAACAGAAAGATTAACAAGCAGTATAAGTAAATGAAATTTTGGAAACATTAGATTGAATTTGATTCCAGATACATTTGATTGTTTGTAGAAGCTAGCCCATGCTATTTTAACCATTTCATCTACCTATGTTTGCGAGTCATTATTTTCAGAGATGAAAAGAACATTAAAGACTCGCTTTGAAACCATTTGGCAACTCCAACATAGCATACATTCTGCTAGAAGTAGCATCTTATAATCGTAATGTAAGTTATTTGTAATCTAATCTGCAACATTAGAAGTCACACTAATGTTACTTTAATTTGAATTACACGTATAACGAAAAGATTTGTTACTATAAAGTACAAAATGTATTTTTTCGCAGTAAATAAAGACTTTTGAATTGTCAGTATTTATTTTATTATTTTCCCCATAATCACAAGTCAAAATTATTTGACGCGGCACGTCTATACCTCAGTAAGCATTTTTTTAGAACGTTGATCCAAAAAGGGTCGCCATCCTTTGTCAATAGCAAACATTGTAAACGTGACATAAATAAAAAGACATTTTCTAACTGACTCTCAATAATTCTTATTTGTAAAGCAAATAATTCGACAAATAATAATGAATCATAAAATGAAACTCTCACAGTTATTTTAAGATAATTGGGAACTCTGCCGATACGAGTTCTTCAAATTGTAACGTACTGTACAGTTTCATAATTAATTCATTTTAAATTACAGGGGTTAAATAGTTCACTTACATATACAGAACATATCACTATGCCGAGTTTTATCAATTTCCGTTTATTGCCACAACGTACACCTAGATTTTATTTCATCAAAAAATAACATTAAGCCTTTAATTACCATTATAAGTGACACATAAAGCACCATTTTACTACGCATTAAGCGGAGTTTCTCTAAACAACTTCGAAGTTACTTAATACGTATAAATGTCTGATGATGAATCGAGTGGAGAGGAGTTATTTCATACATGCTTGGATAAATATGATCGATCGATATATTTGAGAAGATTGATACCATTATTAATTTTGTCCACGCCTGTTACCAAGCCACTCTGTATTAGTGAACGCATCAATGGTTTTCTGATGTCTAATATTTCACTCAGATAATGTTCAAGATATTCTATATTTTGTCAGATGAATGAGTAAGATAAGTATTTCACTTATTTTTGTTTACACTTTAATGCGTTGTAATTTAACATCTCGGTGTATATTATCTCAAATAATATGGATTGTATTTGTCAAAAAAGAAATTAAAAGTTCTTTGTATTATTAATCAAACTTAACAGATAATTTCAGATTCACTAGTCAGTTTATACTCAACATGTTTAGATAGTAACACAAGTCGTTAAAAGTTAAGGAACATGAAGCTAACCTCTGAAACAATGTAATTGAAATTCAAGGAAATTACGTTATGAAATATTTATGCATTTAATTAAAGAGTATTATATTTAGTGATCATATTAAATGAATTGTATACTATAAAAACAATTTTGTTTTTTAAAAATTCCATTCTGTGGTAAAAACTATAAGTTGAAAAAAATTACAAAAAAACTGATGTTTAATAAGTAATATGTCCTCCCTTAATCGTAATACATAACTGGCATCGATTTCTATGGATAAGATTAAATTGTCGGACGCATAAATTGGTATAAAGCTCCAAAACAATGCAAAAACCAGATTACTGCTCAAATAAACTCCTCGGGAATGGGGCGAGAGTCAGAGTTGAAACCATTCCGCCAAGGTAGTCCCAAAAATTCTATTGAATTTAAGTCAAGCGAATCAAATGACTTCTCCATTTACCCCGTGACACGATTACAATGATATTCATCTTTAAGTATAACTAGATAGATTCATCTTTAAGTATAACTAGATAGATTCATCTTTAAGTATAACTAGATAGATTCATCTTTAAGTATAACAAGTTTTGTGCCCTTCAAAATTAATTAATCACCAATAGCAACACATATTTTTCTGGAATTTAGCGACTTCTTTAAATAGAGATTTGATTGTACTTGCTGTTTCAATGTATATAAATGAGTTAGATTATTCAGAAGAATATCATTAAAGTAAAGTATTTTACTTTCAAAACATTAACCAAATTGTATGTAAAAATCTCTTTTATCATCATTCTCATTGTGAAAATTCGTACATTGTCAAGAAATATGACAAGTCAGTTGCAAGCATATTTTTTATACTAATGACGCTTAGTAATCAAACGTTGCTTTTAATAACACGTCTGGTTAGTTCGGACTTCTAATATTACCCAAGTCTCATTTTACCCCTCTGAATATTATCAGTTGATCCGACATAACAAAAAACAAAACTAAAATTTAACTTAGAGCTTAAAGTCTGAATAAAAAACAATTTCAAAGTATATTATAAATAATCAGTCTAAAATGTACACGAAATCTGAAAGTACATTTTGCCAAGTAAAAGTGGTTCTGAGAGGAAAGTAAGAAAGGCTGTGATATGAACAAGAAAAGAGCGATGAAAATGAAGGGATGTGGTGGAAAAGAAAGCATCATTAAAATATCAGAAGTTTAAAACGTTTTTTGACATCTCTGTAAGTGTGGAATAATAAGAATAATAAAATGGATTCCAACCATTTCATTTTTGAAAAAATATACAAGTAAAAAAAACAGGTGTTGGTAGGATGACAGTGAGAAAACAGAGAACAGAATTTCCTCACTCTATTAAATAAACTGGTTAAAACAATCGAGCTTTTCTAAACAGAACTTAAATTAAGAGAAAATTATTTGGTAACCACTAGATAAAAATGGTGGCTATATAGCAATGGGTTTAAGACATGTGAAGTTCACAGGATGACTAAAATCACGCGTTTCCAGCCAATCAGCTCATAAATTTATGTGACGTCATAGTCCCATGATATATGCAATCACATGTCTCCAGCCAGTTCACGGTCTTCGCTGTTGCCAACTTTTGTTTTTTTACAGACGTTTTCTTTTAAAAAGTACATGTTTGTCATCAATATTAATGCACATAAGTAAATAAAATGCACATAATTTAAAACACTCTATAATATTACAATTTCTCTTTAATTTTGAAACGTTTTAAAATTTGAACATATTTATCCACCCACTAAATTTAAAATCTTTCAAATTTTACAAGGACAACAACAAGTACAAATTCAATATCTATTTTGAATTCAATGGAGATCACGTGGTTACACTTATCATGTGACCGTCACGAGGTTAGCCCATTGAAATATTCGAATAATTTGACTCCATTTTCAGTCATTATTAATTTTTTCAAAAATATATGAAAGGAAATTATTTTTAATAAAAAACTTATAAAAAATATAATTTTTTGACAAAATTTTGTATTAATCTTCAGTAGTTTTGAGAAATTTTTTTATTTCAGAACGAACAATTTGTACTCAGAAAAATAACATTGCAGGAAATTTTTGTAACAAAATCGATATAAAATTTTTGAGTTAGGTTCTGCAAAATCCTGACAAAAGAACATAAATACACTTATGTCGAGAAGGCAACACCATACCACGATCCGAGAATATATTACCCAAAGTAACCGTATCTTTCAAAATGCATCACACGGGCTTAGAATTCACTAAAAAGAGAACCTTCGACAAGCCACTGAAACTAAACTACTTGGAGAAAAAAAAGAAATCCATCCTTTTTGTCTTCCAGACCTTATTCACTAAAAGCTCCTTTTCAAAAAACTTCCACAAAAAGATGTTCCACTAAAAAATGTTACATCAGCCTTCGCCGAGATAAAATCTTGATGCTGCAAAATAACAAAACGGCTCCTGCAGAAACATCCTTTAGACAGGAAGAGGAAGATCTTCTACGGATTCCCCGGAGGTTGTTGGTAGGGACCAGCGAATTATCCTGCAACGTCAGCTCGTTTCAGTGGATAATTCTAAATGCCCTCTAGCTCCCAGTGGTCTCAGATCAGGTTTATCAATTCTAAGCATATTCTAGTCGTTTCAGAAGTATTTATGGCTCGTATACGATGACCTTTATGAAGTGCCCTTCACCATTAAACGCCTCGTAAAAGTTTTATTCAATGCATTTTGTATGAATCCCTCCTCCTCCTCATCCCCTTTTGACAGTCTCAATAAAAGGCAAATAATATGAAATGTGACTTTTTTTTCACATTTTTTTTCGGAAGACAGGTCTGTGAATTATTTAGTAATTAAAAAAAGACAGAGTTATTTTTAACTTTTATGAGGTTTTATTAAATAAAAAATTGTTTTTTGTTAGATTCTTTAAATTTGTATTTAAATTGTAATTATGAGATTATAGAAGTCAAAATCACATGTTAAAAATCAAAGAGATTAAATTCTTGTAATAGAAATTTTGTTTTTAACAGCTTATTTAAATACATCCATAACTATGCCTCTAATTAGGTATGGATCATAAAAATAGTTCTAAATTTGATGAAATAGTTATGTTTAATTGTGAAAAAAGGATAAAAAAACAATTTAAGGAAGTTATTGAAGAGTAATACAAAAATTACACAGTAGAAATTTAAAAAAATTAAATCCTCTCTCAATAAACTTGGCACAATATTTTTTGTTCATTACATAACTGAGAATTTTAAAAATATATGGTTATAATATATTGCTGTTTGATTATTACTATCCTTTTTATTTAGGAAACTGAACTATTTTTATGAACATATGACGCATATTAATACTCGAGAAGTGAAGTTATGCGCAAGTGAGTTAAAATGAATTTTATGCGCAATTTAAGTTAAGAAAAAAATGCAGTTAAATAAATTAAGTTCTCATTATATAAATTCTTAAGTGTTGCTTTAAGCAACACCCATAAATGTCATCAAGTACAATGATATTCAAACCGTATTTATGTAAAGAAAAAAAAAGGTGATATTTCCGCATATTTCTGCAGTTTCATTTTCAACACAAATGAAAATTTATTTACATTTTAGATGTTCAAAACTGCATAATGTCTCTTAGTGTTTCATACAAAATTATGACTACACACTATTATATCAATTTATATATAAAGGGTGTTTTTTTAGAGGTATAGAACTTTAAATTGCAATAAAACAACGATGTATTATTCCATTGACATGAATTTTTTTTATTCGAAAGATAATCTTGTGGCATTACATTTTAAATATGATTTCTGGCATAGGACTGCCACGGCTGGCTCGGATGTAGTCCAATCTGGACGTCCAATTTTCGATGACTTTTTCCAACATTTGTGGCCGTATATCGGCAAATAACACGGCGAATGTTGTCTTCCAAATGGTAAAGTGTTTGTGGCTTATCCGCATAGACCAATGACTTTACATAGCCCTACAGAAAATAGTCTAGCGGTATTAAATCACAAGATTTTGGAGGCCAATTCCCAGGTCCAAAACGTGAAATTAGGCGGTCACCAAACGTGTCTTTCAATAAACCGATTGTGGCACGAGCTGTGTGACATGTTGCGCCGTCTTGTTGGAACCACAGCTCCTGGACATCATGGTTGTTCAATTCAGGAATGAAAAAGTTAGTAATCATGGCTCTATACCGATCACCATTGACTGTAATGTTGTGGCCTTCATCGTTTTTGAAGAAGTACGGACCAATGATTCCACCAGCCCATAAAGCGCACCAAACAGTCAGTTTTTCTGGATGTAACGGTGTTTCGACATATACTTGTGAATTAGCTTCTCTCCAAATGCGGCAGTTTTGTTTGTTGATGTAGCCATTCAACCAGAAGTGCGCTTCATCGCTAAACAAAATTCGCTTATGAAAATCGGGAACAACGGCAAACTCGTTTTGGGCCCATTCGACGAATCTACGCCTTGCTTGATGATCGTTTTGATGAATTGCCAAACCAAACTGAGAATAAATCACTTGACAGCTGCTAAATCGGTCGCCATCTTGGAAAGTAATGCCAACTTAAACTTCTATACCTGGTAAAAAACACTCTTTATATTAGCGTGTACAATATATATATATATATTTCAGGAAAATGTTTTTTGTAATCACAGTACAATGAAAAGCTAGCTCCATAGAAAGGTGATATATATGAAAATACCAGTAGAATGACGTCAGAGATAGTGTGATGCCATTAAAAATTATTGGGCATATAGTTTTCGATAACAAAATTAACGTAGTCATAACTAAAAATTACAGTTCATTTGCTGGATCTTTTTACACATATAGCCTAATAATATCTTCTCGCCAGTATCTTCTAAAGACGTGAACAATCAAGAAAACTTATACACAGAACATAAAGTAATACTTACAGGTAACAAATTCATTTACGTATTTCTGTGAACGAAAAGAACATATATCAAACTAAGCATTCTTGTGATTTACGCCCTATCCAATAAAAAAGGCTTGAAGTCAACGCGTTCAGTTCAAGGCAACTTAAAAAGAAAAAAGCATTTCCAGACATTCGCTATAAGTGAAAGTGAGATCTTAAGTGCAAAAGAGGATGTCTTTACACGTAGTATAATGAGTGGCAAATTCGACAAGTTTTGTGGTTTGAGGATTGTCACCGAAGAGCTTAGAACTGACTGAAATGTTGTATCATGAGCTTGGATAACTTTCAAAAGGATAGATACAGCTGGAAGAATGATTGATGGTGGTTGTCCAAGGGAAAAAACGACAAGGCATGAGTGATATATCATTGTTAAGGGGAGAAAAGAGATAGAGACCGAAACTAGACACAACAAAATTATTTAGCAGCTGCTTACGGCATCAGGATGACAGACATTCCGGTATACTGTGGTCACGCGCCTTTAATAAAAGTGGCTTATCCATCTGCCATTCTGAATGCTGCAGATCATTAAGAGGAGCCTATTGGAGATGTAGTTTACTGTGTGGTGTAGTGAACACAAAGATTTAACATTTTATCTCAATGAAGTCACGTTCTTTTTGTTGTGAGTCATTTCTGTCTGACAAAATGATTCTCAGCACTAGTTAGAATAAAGGTAGGTCGGAACACACCTTCACGTTAACATTAGTGTCAGAAGTCGTTGGGTGATTGTGTCGTGCAATCCAATGAACAGATGAACGTGGCTCCACATTTCCGATAAAAAATGGTCTCTGTCTCTCTATATAAAAATGACAAATAATGGGAAAGATAAATATATATATATATATATATATATATAGATCGAGATTGTTTTTAATCTCATATTTATATATAGGAAAATTATCCCTTACAATAAAAATAATATATTTAGTTTTCCACAAATTTAAGTTTTAAAAGTACTACGAAAATAAATTAATATTAATAGCATGCAACGGAAATGTAATTTAATATTATTTTTTATATTTTTCAAGTAAAAAAGCAAAATTTGCTGAAAAAGTCTTCAAAACTTTTAGTATACAACCAAGCAAAGGGTATAAAATTTCTGTTTTATGTAAACTATTATAGAAATCATTAAAATCATTTTCTTTCAAGTTATTGTAACTTTTGCTGAGATGTCAGGAAGATTTTGGAAAAAAAGTATATATTTTTGTACTATAGAATGAAACATTAAATAAAATGTAAGAAAACAATATAACTCATTTATTTTTCTAGAGGCTTAGAGTAAATATAATGCATGTGACTCGTTCTAGATTCCATTTTAAAATATGCATCACAGAACTTTTAAAATGGGTTCTTATGGTAATAGTTTTATCCTTTATAAGTTTTATATAATGCACGTTTTCTAATTCACCATGGAATGGACAATATGTTATTAATACAAAGTATCACTGTAAAATACTTAAGTAATAAAGTTTCAAACAAAAAAAAATGTAATTTTGTATCCGCTGTTTTGAAACAAAAAAAAAAGATTTCTTATCAATTGAAAATAACTCAAAATTTTTCTTATTGACATAGATCGAAGGAAATATAAGAAGACATTTTTTTGCTTAACATTTAATAAAAGTTCGAAATTAGGGGGAAAATTTAAAAGAGAGAGAGAGAGAGTGTGTTTAAAACAACATTTTTTAAAACAACACAAACAAATATTTTTTCTTCAGAAACAGCATATCATCATTCATTATCAGACATTTCATAAGCTCAACAAATTAATAATAATAAAATAAATAAATAAACGAAAAAAATATGAGGTAAAAACTATTTTTTATGGGGCGCTCTAGCATAAAATTCTAATTTCTTTTTCATTTGATACTAACCCGAATTTTTCTTTTGATACAGTTAATGAACAAAGAAAATATCTTTATACTTAGTTTAACATTTAACAAGAATTTGAAATAGAAGGACAAAGAAAACTGCTTGGAACTAAATACCAGCGCTTTCAACATTCAAAACGTATCAACATTTATTGCTCAATAATAAGAATAAAAATTCAAAATACGTAAAGGTTTTTATGCTTTCTCATCCTACAAAAACTGAATAAAAACCATTTCTGTACTTAGTTAAGAAATAACACCGTCTATTGACAATTATTCAACACAAGAATTCCAAAACAGACAATTTTATTTTACGTCGTCGTACCAATATCATACACGACCTCTTTCTTCGTTCAACAAATACGTACCATTATCTTTTGTCTGACATTTAACTTTACCTACAAACTACCTTTAATGCAGCAAGAAATCCGAAGAGCTTGTGTTATTGAGTTCACTATTATTATTTGGGAAAATGTAACGAGAAACGACGCGTCGACGTTAATGGTTCTTGTGTGCGGGGGCGGTAAAATATAATGGATGGGAACTTAAGGCCCTCTAGTGAATGGTCTGGATTCATTTTCATCTTCGAAGTACTGATGGACTTCCGATAGGAAATTATTTTCTCTCCTTAGATTGACGATTTTCTTCCAGGACATTGATGTCTGCCATTTCTTGGGAAGTTGCTTAAGGAATGTAATTATCCAGACTCAAGCAGTGCCTTAATATGATGATAGTGGAGGGAAAAGTTTCCTTAAAACACACGTTCAGACATTAAGAAAGCTTCGATTTGTACCAGGAAATGTTCCGATTCTATCTCTTAATGTAAATAACGTTTTATTGATGTGAGTTATTTTTACTAGGCGTGCTGACGTGAATTAATGACTACATGCAGGCTTCAAAAGTCATTCACTTATTGCGTTAAAAGTTTTTCCAAGCTTTAACAAAAACATGAAGTTTATAGCATACTTGTGCAATTGCTATGTAGTAATGCCATTCAAATATTTTGAAAAATAAATGGAATTTATAGTGCTAAAATTTCTAATTTGCAGGAATTTGATCAAGTAATATCTATTAAAAAATCTGTATTGGACATATTTTTTTTAAAAAAATATCTACCGTAAAATCCAGCATATAACGCGCATATAATACATTCCAGCAGCAATTTTGAACTTTCAGGTATAGTCGCCGCTTACATATAACGCTCACCTCCTTTTTTATGAAGAAATCAGAAATGTACGTGCACAATGCTTTACGTTTTAAAATCATTTTTTCGAGGTATTGTTCCAAGCAGTGGCGCACACAAGGGGGGTCATGGGGGTCCGGACCCCCCAAAGCCCTTGATATTTTTTCCGATTGATTAAAATTCTAAGTATATAGTACGTAAAATTTAACTAATTACTTGTTATTAATGATTAATTTTATTAACTAATGCTAATTATTTATTCAAAAATATGTTTTTTACTGTTTTGATCCCGATAATCGACAAAATCAAAAAGAGCATGATACAAGAATGGTGAACTTTCGACCCCGGAACCCCCTTGAAAAATTCCTGTGTGCGCTACTGGTTCCAAGCTTTAGATTACATATAGTAGTATAACTTTTTTCTGTGCTCATCTTTTTCTTTTTTTTTTAAAGCTTTCGTATTTATACCCAGCGTATAACATACATCCGTACATTCCAATCTTATTTTTTGTGTTCAAAGTACGCGTTACATGCCAGATTTTACGGTATATTAAACTTTATAGCCACTTTTTATAAATATATTTAAATGCTTTTAATGGTTTAAAATAATATATATATATATATATTCATATAATTTCTAATCATATTTAAACTCGAAATTAAGAGTTTCATTCAATACTGTTTTATTTTGAAATAATAGTAAGAGTATATATATATAAAGAAAACCCGGATCGAATAAAGCAGTGCCCTTTTTTCTTAGTAAAAAAAATAAAACATACAATCTTAAAATTTTAAATAATCAACATAATCAATATCACGTGCGAATTTTTTAAAATTATATTATAAGAAACACAATTTTAACACCTCGTGATTTCCTATTAACATTTTGATCACAAAAAGGTATCTGAATGCATAAATGAATAAAAAAAAATAATAAAAATTTAAACAATAACTTCTAATCAAAAGAAAGCACTTGAAAAATGCAAGTTTATTGACTCACACACAAAAAAAGATGTTGAATTCCTTAAAATGGATCTTATTCGAATATAATTGCTTTGTAAATGCTAGATATATATAACTATTTGTTTTACTGAAAGTGTTCCTAATTTGATATTTTACTGTTCCGTGTCTTATATTCCTATTTACAGAAAGGTTCGAACTGCTGGATGAGTTTCCTTTTCAACACACAGGCATAAAATCGAACCAATTTAAGAATAACATAGGCCGAAAATTTCAATTTACTGGGAATGTTAATGATGACCGTGCTGGAAATGTCAGCTGCCCAACACAGCAATTACGGAGACCAATGTTGTGGTCCTTCAGTAGGTCATCCAACAATTACCCCAGATTTCAGTTAGCAGTGCTGCTTCGGACTGGATTATGACAATTGACTGCACACCACAACTTATACGAAAGCTTTCAAATGTTTCCTTACAAGATTCAGTTTCGCCAACCTCTGAGTGATGACGCCATTAATGAGCACAAGACATTTGCGAACGCAATACTGCTGAAGCTGGAAGTGTGTGAAATCGACTAGTTCTTTAAAGTTCCAAAATAGGAGTGAAAAAGATAAATTCAGAGATGAAATACTTATCGATTTTGAAATTAAACTGTAACACATGAAAAAGCTATATATTTCTGAGCAAAAAATAATTTTAGACCCTTCAGTTTGAGACACAGGCATAAAAATATGTAATAAATTCAGAAAATTAAAAAAGTTTTAAACCAGTTTTTCTTTATTCCCCATTATTCTCCATTTCAATTCATCTGTAACTAATACACACAAGTTTGGACAATATGCTTAAATTTTTTTGAAAACTGCATGAGGAAAATGATGGAGAATTAGGATATATTATAATTATTATTAATTTAATCCTATTTTTTCGTTATTTCTTGATCTCATCTCTAAAAATTGCATCACACAATATGTTAAAATACTTATTTTTTGCATAAGTTTTATTTTCAGTCAATTAAAATTTTGAGTTGACTGGAATGAATGCTCTAAAGTTGTATAAGTACTGTGTTTTACCTGTTGGAGTCGAGAGAGCTTTAAATTAATTTGAGATTGCAGTAAGGATGCATGCAACTTATACTAAAATAATTCATGCAAATATGAAGATTTGATCATGATTAATCATATTAAGATGTATGTGACTTAACTCAGAACTATTAAAAATTCCATAATTTTAAAAGACTAAAGTTTGGATACAAATTATCAAGCATAATGGAAAATCATTGTTAATTTTGTGAGATTGGTTTCCACTCATGTGGCAAAAAATTAACAAATCTATTTTAAGCATCAAAGAAAAGTTAGATTTTTTTTACCTTCGTTTGATTTACGATGCGATAGAGCTACTGAGAATGGATGTATCGCCAAATTTTAGCTGAAACAAGGTGATGACTTGAATGTTAATCGAGTTAACTTAGTATATATCCCACTTTATTTTTTAGATTCCAATATCAATGTTATATAGAAATTATGAAATCTAAATTAGATTTAACACTATAGGAATCTAATTATTTGAACTTAACTTTTTAAAAGAGCAAGACTTCTAAGAAATGTTTCTTCATTTTTTTTAAAAAAGGACTTATATTCCTGATATAATATTATTTAGTTACGAGCTATTTTTATCTTCTCATCTATAAAAATAAACTAAAAAGAAAAAAAAAATATACGAAAATTTTAAAAGAAATAAAATATTTCACAAGAAAATTTATTTCATGTAATTTGGTTGCGCAGAAGTATTTGTGATATACAATAACGCAGGCAGTACGTACACATGCTGAGAGAAATCTACCCGAGTCATAAAAGTCATCCATACCATATGGCAATTCCCAATAAACATCACGCAGCGCGTTATGAATCTGGGTGGGTGACATTTTCCAGTTATTTGAAAGACATTCAGTATGGGCTTTAAGAAATTTATCGAAGCTGGAGTTGAGCCAAATATTAAAGGTTTTGACCTGAATCGTATCATATATGTTGATATTAAATTCCAGTTTTTCTTGTTAAATTTAAGTAACCAATCTTAATAGATAATTCTGTAATTATTCTTAAAATTGAAAAAAA